>JAMWET010000837.1:0-517500 GCA_024036415.1 Prochilodus magdalenae
AAACTTTTTTCTTTTTATTTTATATAATCATGAAATCACAGTTCCACATTTATTACATGTTTTATATAGTTTTTAAAGAAGCACTTGCTTTGTAAACGTGCTTTCCCAATGCATATTAAAAAACAAATACAACTACAAATAAAACTACATATGAATCTACTGAACTTACAGTTGTAGTTCTTTTCCTGCAGACAAGAAAGCTGTAACCATTTAATATATCCATGACCAAAACATACCATCCTGTTCTGGAGCACTTGATGGTGCTTGGCAGCCTGATCAAGAAAAGAGACCTAATTTTTAATTAATTTGTTGTTGGCTTTTTCTACAAGTCTTAGACTGTGTTCAGGGAGATTGGATTTGTTTCTCAAATCAGATTAGTTGTTTATCTTTATGATTTTTTTTCCTTTTTTATGATTTTTAAGATGACTCCCCACATTATTTCTAACTGATCAGATTGGATTTGTGTGTACGAACAGCATTAATCTATCTGCATGGGTTGCTGTAATAATGATATGAGTGGCAGAAACTATATAGCCACGCTGGTGTAGCAGCTCCTGCAGATGCAGGAGAGACGATGGTGCAGTGAAGCCACAGTTCACACCTCTTCTGAAATCCCAGGACTTCACTCTGGATTTACTATTGTTGTTTGTTGCATTGTGACACAACAGACACTTTAAAATCCAATTTGAACAACCAATGTATCCAGACTGAGAGTCATCCATAAAAATCACATTTCAAACCACCTTCAAAGTTGTGTTTTCTTTTTCTTTATTTTTGCTCTCCAGATCATCAAAACAAAAAAAATAAACAAACAAAAAAATAAACAAACAAAAAAACACACAGTCTGAATACGATCTGCATAAGCCAAAAATGACATTTTGACTGGCAGTCTGAACACAAGCTTAAAGAACTGACTTTGAACCGATTTATTAGTATTAAACAGTTGTGTAAATTGCTTTTACAGTTTTGCTAGTGATATGCTTCCATGTTAGAAAACCTCTGAACATATTGTGGTGTGTGCCTATAAGTGGGACTTTACATATGACAATTCTTGCTGGCTTGGTAAGTTATATAAATATATATTCTATTCTATTTATTGTTCCATCAAAAGCATGGTCAAAACAGGTAAAGATATTCATAAAACATGGTTAGACAATTTATTTATATTGCTTAATGTCATTTTTTAATTACAAAGCTAACATAAATGCTAATTATTTGTACATATTTAAATGTTCATATATACACACTACAATCACAATACAAAGACATTCAAGTAGCTTACTTCACTTCTTCCATAACCATCCCTGTGTCCTGAAAGTGCACTAAGAAATTAAGAGGTAGCTTACATTATGTAGTTTCTTGGTCTGTCAGATGCTCAAATGGTGCTTTTTGAAATTATAGTTTTTATTAGTGTGGTGTCAAACGTGTGGTGCAGATAGCAGTAAATCTCCTCAGCTCTGGAACGGCTTATAGACACACCTGCCTGCAGTTCATCCACAGAACTGAAAAAGAACAGAAACATGATGTTGTATTAAGTTTCCTAGAACTAACATTAGCATAAAGTAGTGGTAAAGAAGAGAAAGCACAATGCATATGGCTTGTACTGACTAAATGGTGTACTGGTATTTTTAAAACTGCAGCAGCATTTAGACACCATATTTTAGCAGTTTTTCATTCTACACAACAATGCTACTTATTTAATTTTGAACAAAGACATCTTACACAGAGCTACTTTAAAATAGGTGTATTATACTGTATGCTATACCTGCTAACCAGATGACTGACAGAGTTGAAGCGATGACACATGTACAACGCATTTATGTAGGTGACGCAGGGGAATGTGAGGTAAAACTGTAGAGCCTGTGATTGAGAACCTTTGACCTCTAAGGGCACACAGATCGCCTGCCCTTTTCTCAGTTCCACTTTGGCCAATTCTGCCAAGAGTGCAGCAGTGTCCTCTGGACCCTGGCTGACCAGCAGTCGAACTCCTGCTCTCACCAGTGCAGCCACAGTGCTATCATAGTAACGGCATGATTCACCTTAGTAAAAATTACTACAAAATGTGCGGATGCAGTCATAGCAGAACTGCACTGCGCCTTGAAAAACACCATATGCTTCTACAATTGCGTTCACTGCTGCTTTTATCAAGAGTATATTTTACTGTTACAGTAACTACTGTGATCTTACCCCAGTTGTGATTAAAGGAGGATAGAGAGGTTCCTTGAAATCCAACTGTTCAGACAGCATTGCCTTGTTGCTGAACATTTTTCTAGTCCTCTCCTGATGCTGCGTATCCTGCTTTGTGCTTCTCTCAACATTGTGAAAAGGTTCAAATTCAGGCAAAGAATGCATTTGTAGAGCTTTAAAATCTGTCTCATCTAGTCTCTCTGAAACACACAGCTCCTTCGCAAGTAGCATCTTTCTTTTCGGTCCTTTTCCCTCCTCATCACTGTCACTGGTGTCCTCCATTCTGACAATTCGGGAGCGTTTGGTTTTCTGGGGTGCTTTAATCTGGAGATCTGCTGTTTCTCCTGTGGCTCGAGTCCGTCTAAGATGAACTCTGCGCCGTGTGGCATATACTTTCCTCCCATCGATGTAAGAGTCTTCAGGGCTATTCTCTCCTGCAGTGTCCTCTTCCTTCTCATCAGTATCACTGCCAACCTCTTCAACCTCGCTGCCACTGACCACAAAGCTGTCTTCTGCGTATGTGTCATCCTGCTCAGGGACCTATGCATACAGGAGAGATTCGCTTTTATTTGCTTAAATTGGAGGTTTTAAGTAGACAACATCATGAGTCATTTTTCTTATTTTTAATGATTTTATGGGTTTATAAGTGCTGCAGCACCCCCTTAATACGCACACCTCATCATATATATATATGTGTGTGTGTGTGTGTGTGTGTGTGCAATTTTGGGACCTGTTCAAGTGCTGCTGGGTTATAGCAATTTGTTGGAAATGCTATTGCTTAAATGGTTAATTAACAGATGAAGGCTATAATGAGTACATTTTGTTTTGAAAACTAGAGACTCCACAGAGCAATTCTAGACCAATTTTAAAAAATTAGGATTAGAGACTACTTTGAAAAGTCCAGTTTGCAAACAGCAAACAAAGTATGAATTTTAATATATATTTTTAATATACTTGAAGTTGCAAAATTGTTTGGAATACTGCACTACATTATGTAAAACCTTTCATATGACCATCAGTGAATATATGCACATGTAATATGTAATAAACAATGTATTAAAAAAAAATATTATAAATGGCGCCCACAGTGCCAAAATCGTATGAAACTTCACTGGACGTTAGAAAGTAACTACACAGACACACAGTGTACAACTAAATTTAGCAGCAATCCAATGACACATTACACACAAAATAATTAAACATAGGGCTAAAATATATAAAGTGCAGAATTAAAGAGGGGGAAAGAAAAAAAAAAAAAAAAAAAGAAAAAAAATTATATATATATATATATATATATGTTTGGTCTGCACAATTCGCTTTAAGGGAGAAAAAGAAGCACACGCACACACTCACACACACACACACACAAACACACACACCATGAAATATGCAAAAGCAATATACAAAACCAGCATTTTAAAGCAGCATGATGATAGATAATCTAAGCGATAAATGTCGGTGCAGTACATGCAACATTATTCTACAGGCTGTAAATAAACATTTCAGTGAGTTTATACTATACCAAGGTCACTAAATCAACAATGAAATGGTAAGCCTCTAGACTAACACGGCCTAGCTATCCATAAAAGATATTACAAGTGGATAAGATAAGATAAGATAAGATAACTCAGTGTCAGTTGTTTCCGCTGTCAATGTCCTTGAAATTATACACATTGTTAGTCATTAGTAGAAAAGAACTCCTGTGATATTCTAGTATGCCTTGGTGGTCTAAGCCTAGGTACTCTGGTATGACTACAGTGTGTCCATAATCCTGAGTAGTTTCCCCAACATCCTACTCTGCTGTCTACTCCCAGCACTAAAGGATAAAACATTTTTAAAAGATTTTTAAAGGCTTGAGTGAAATTACAGGTAGGCCAGACCTTTATTTTACTTTATTTTGATCTGTGTTTTTAATCCATTTAATCCGTTTTAGTTCATTTTATTGTATTTGTAAACTCCAAAGTATTTGTATTCCTCTGCAATTATTTACCTCAAATATCCAGATTCTGACGGGATTCAGATACAAACGCGGACAAAATTTTTGGTCCCCTTCTACAAGATGATGGTACGCTTAAATGTAACTTAATATTTCTTTGCCCAGTCTTTTGAGGCAATCACTGCAATCAAGTAATTTCTGTAACTCTCCATGAGACTTCTGCACCTGTGCACTGGTATTTTGGCCCACTCCTAATGAACAAACCACTCCAGCTGTCTTAGGTTTGAAGGGTGCTTACTCCAGACTGCATGTTTCAGCTTTTTTCACAGATGTTCAATAGGATTTAGATCAGGGCTCATGAAAGGCCACTTTAGAATTGTCCAATGTGCTTTGCTCTTAGCCATTCTTGGATGTTTTTAGCTGTGTGTTTTGGCTCATTATTATTGTGGCTTGTCAAAACACATTTTGGCAAATTCCAGTCTCACTTGGCTACAGTACCATAGACCTTAAACTTTTTAATAATATGTGCAACTGTATTAACAGGAACATTAAGCTGCTTGGAGATGGTCTTATAGTCTTTACCTTTAACATGTTTGTCTTTCTTTTTTGTTCTTTCGAATCTCCTGAGACAACTCTCTCCTTTCTATGGTCCATGTTCAGTGTGGTACACACCATGATACCCAACAGCACAGTGAATATTTTTTACCCTTTAAATAGGCAGACAGACTGATTAAAAGTTTGAAGACACCTGTAATGCTAATCACAGGACACACCTTAGGTCTCTAGGGTCAAATTATTTTCTATGGGTAGTCATTTTTGTCCAGGCCAGTTTTATCAGTTTGTTTATTAAATATATATACAATTTAGGGTCGTTGTCTTGTTGGAAGGTCCAGCCCCCACGCAGCTTCAGCTTTGTCACTGATTCCTGGACATTGGTCACCAGAATCTGCTGATATTGATTGGAATCCATGTGTCCCTCAACTTTAACAAGATTCCCAGTCCCTGTACTGGCCACACAGCCCCACAGCATGATGGAACCACCACCAAATTTTACTGTAGGTAGCAGGTGTTTTCGTTTCATCAGTCCACAGCACCAGCATTCCAAAATGAAGCTGGCTTGTCCAAATGTGCTTCACACAATTCTGCATCACTCTCCCATACAGCATCTCCTTGTGTAAAGTGCGCCGAATAGTTGAACGATGCACAGTGACTCCATCAGCAGAAAGATCATGTTGTAGGTCTTTGGTGCTGATCTGTGGGTTGTTTATTCGAGATTTTTCTTGGTCTGCCACTTCGAGCCTTGACTTGAACTGTGCCTGTGGTCTTCCATTTTCTCACAATGTTTCTCACAGTGGAGACTGAAAGCTGAAATCTCTGAGATAGCTTTCTGTATCCTTCCCCTAAACCATGACGGTGAACAATCTTTGTTTTCAGGTCATTTGAAGATGCAAAGAGGAGAAAAACTTACAATTGCCCCCCTTAAATTCCCTTTCTCATAATTGGAGTCACCTGTGTATGGAGGTCAAGGGTCACTGAACTTACCAAACCAAATTTGAGTTCCAATAATTAGTTCTAAAGGTTTTGAAATCAATAAAATGACAACGGTGCCCAAATTTATGCACCTGCCTACTTTTGTTTAACCAACTATTGCACACTTTCTGTAAATCATATAAACTTCATTTCACTTCTCAAATATCACTGTGTTTGTCCCCTATATGATATATTTAACGGAATTTTTTTATCCAAACAATCAATGCTTTATAAAGGTAAATCAGGAAAATTAACAACGCTGCCTAAACTTTCAACACCCAACTGTATATCGTTTAAGCAGAATTGAAAAGCATTTCATTAGTTGACATTTCACTGTAGTACAACAACATGTGTGTAGGTCCTATGATATTGTATATTATATAAGATATTGTATTGTATTTTCAATTTTTCAGATTAAGCATTCTGAAGTTTTGTTTAGCTAATTTGAAACATTTATGAACAAGCTTCATGAACTTCATTTACAAACTTCCCAAAGAACAAGGCAAAACAAAAATTACTCCTGGCCCCCACTCCCACAAGCCACAGGCTAAAATAATGCCTACACTTACTAGAAACTAAGCACAAAATCCACTCTACTGTTAGATAACCCAGCCATATTTACTCTCTTCACCATAAAGGTCCTTGTGTGAACCGAATATAGCAAGACACAAACATTTCTTATTAAACTGAACTGCGTACTATAAGTAGTGTGGCGAGAGCACAACAGAATCTAATCACAATGCGGGCATCATCAAATATCAAACACAGATTTTACACACACACACACACACACACACACACACACACACGGCTTAGCTACCATAAGTGTTGGAGTAACACATTATGAAGTCACATAAGCAGCTAGGTACATGGTTACAAAATTTTGTTAAATACATTCTCCATAAACATTAGAAAACAGATACTTACGTGTCCAACAAGAAATTCCAGACTGTTCACCTCCCATAGGCATTTAGAAGAATAGCTACAGCCATACACTTTTAAGGTGTAAATGGATAAGGGCAAAGTTCAAGATTTAGCAGGTATCATGTGATGGGGCGGCCTTGCTGTGCCAAAAATGGCATTGTGCATTTGGGCCTGTCATGCTAAGTTTATATGGGAATGAGTTCACAATTATTCTGACATGCAGAACTCTGACAACTCGTGGGCCTGTTCACTATTTTTGTCCTATTGCATGTGACAATAAGAATACTAATTCAATTATTAATTTACTTTACTTTACAGTTCTACTGAAGTATGGCAAATTGCAAGATCCCTTCAGAGAATTGTACTCACTGCTTAAGATGCATCTTGTATTTTCTAAAAACAAAATGTATTAGGAAAAAATTATACCAGTTACTTTGAGTTATAAACCTTGGACTATTTTGCTACAGCAAGTTTAGCATATTATTCAAATTAGAAAATGGTTTGTCTGGAACAAATTGTTTGGATGAAGTTACATAGTCCAAGCATCTGACTAATCTGAAACAATAATCCTGAAAGAAAATCCTAACAAAAACTTGTGCTTGAAATAAATTTGTGCCCCAATAAAATACAACTGTTTAACAACATAAAGATTTTTAATTGTTTGAAAACAATATAAAGTTTTTAAAAATATTTTTTTTATTTAACTCTACAGGAACACTGCTTTAATTAGCTCTTGTTTAATCCTGTCTACTTGAACTGGAATCATGTCTTATTTACAATTAAGATTAAGAATTCATATATAAATTCCTGAAGAACACCATTTGTGGATAAAATTTGGTCCTAAGCAATAGGTTTTGCTGCAAATATACAACAGAATTCAAAGACCAGCTTTGTTGTTTGTATTTCATATTTATAATAACATTTTATATAATTTTAGTCAAAATCTCTCTCCCACAGAAATCACTTTTCTCAGTACCCTGAAAAACCTTGTTGCATTCGTCCAAGAGAACGGAATGGGTGATCTGACCAATCACAGCACACTGGGCTCATTGGGCAAGGGGCTTATAAATTAAAGCGCTGTAATAGTGTGTTGTCGGACAGAGAGTGAACAGGGATGTTCAGTATGAAAACAAATTATTTATTTTGGGAACACCAAAGAATGTAAATATATTCTAGCAGAAAACAAAATAAAATTATGAAAATTAGTATAATAGGTTCCCTTTAAAATTACATAGAAACATTCACAACAAAATCCCTGTGACATCTCACTTGACCAATTAAAAAATCCTGATTTGATTCTTTATAAAGCTGAATTAACATGCAAAATTTTCAAGTACAATATTCATTGTACTAACCTGTGAAAAGATATCCATGTTGCCTCTAGGCTTATACAGCATTCTAAATCTGTTTCCCAAGGCTGGGCTTCTCACAGACTTCAGATAAAATCCATGCATCTCAGAATCTTAAAAGGAAAAAGACATGACTTAGTGTATAGGGTTGCAGCGGTATCCCAGTTTCACAGTATACCCCAATATGCATATCGATCGTTATCAAACCATGTACATTTGCATATGACAGTATTTGGGCTGGGGGAGGGGCAACCAAACAGAAAACGTCAACTGTAAAGCGTATATTGTCTTTATAAGACATGCTCAAGTAAGTGTATGTACAAGAGGTCAGTGTGTTCTCTATATGTGATTAAGTGTTCCATACAGCTCATGTTATTCTGTCTTCTTGAGGACATCTGGGCCGTGTGACACGGGCCTTGTGGCAGAGGCTCGTCTCCCTGTCTCCATATTTTCTTGTCTTCACTCTTACGTTGGTGACCTTGCATCTCCCAAACTTGGGAGTAGATTCCTGCTGCTACCAGGCAACGGGCCTGGGTATTTTACGCACACACAAGTAGCTATCTAGGTAGTATATATATGTCGTTTAGGAGGGGAACGGGCAGCGCTCCTACATTCTATCCTCTTTGTATGCTGTAAACCTTCTTTTGCTTCAATAAATCCTTTTCTGCTATTCCTCAAGGGGCAGTCCAGACTGAGTTTGTCAAATTTCCACGACAAACACAAACACCACCAGGCAATGTTCTTCCCTTTATTCTTTCTGTATATAATGCCACTATAAGGCTTAGGAGTACTTTCAGTTTGTTTATGAATGTACAGGGTGGGTGTGGGCATTTTACATGCTCAAGTAGTTAATAAATTAGTTGGAATACCATCAACTTTTGTGTTTGAGTCACTGGTTAGCATCTACTGCATGTGCTCTGTTATTTGGGTTGTTGTGAAAGTTTAAACCTAGATCTTTGCCTCAACTGTCTGTGAGTGTGAACATTTAAATACTGATAATAAAATGTGATATTCAAATCATTTTCCTCATCCTGGCTCCTGCATAAATGTACACTGTCTGTTCACTTGGTAAACATGTTAGATATTTACAGTTCAAAATGTTAAGGTGTATTCCATTAGTGATTCAAGCATAAATATTATTTTATAAAAAGCCTGGAAGTTAAAACCAGTTCACACCATTTAAAACATTCATGGTTACATCTCTGCCTTTATGGCAAAGTCTTTACTGATTACAAGGTCTTTTTTTCTTACCATTAAGGCCTTGAGAGAGTTGGGTGGTGTCTACTACAAAGCCTTGTAAAGACTGATCAAGTTCCTCTCCATCGTATTCATCTGAGGAAGCAGAGTCTCCCTCTTCAGAGAGTTCTGCCTCTTCGTCCAGGAACTGCCTCCCCCCTCTGCGCATTAGCTTCTGGGAGATATCAGAGGAAAAAGGTCAAGTATAAGAAGACCAAATGGTGAATGGTGAATGCAAGATTAACATACATACATACATAATACAAAAAACATAAATACTCATATAACATAGGCAACCCCACACGCATATCCTGCAGGTCTTTAGCCTCCACTACCAGAGATCTGATAACATGTGGTGTGGTCTGATGAGTCATGCTACTAATTGTTTCAGACCGATCAAAGGGTTTGTGTGTGGTTGTTAACAAGGCGTGGTGACCATTTGCAACCTCACATACCCACAGTGATGGGGTATTCCAGCAGGATTACAACTGTGATATCAGGCCCAGTTTATGGGATGAATCAATGCTATGTTGATGCACATAGCCAGGCTACCATGGTTCCTATACAATAGTATTTCCTGTTCCATGACTTTTGGCATGTCAGTGCAAGGCTCACACTAGATTAAGACTTGCAAGACCTCACTGATCAAAACTTCTTATTTGGCTGGGAAGGATACTCAGACTCACAGATTGCCTCTAGTGGCTAGGTTTTGAATCACAATTATGAAAAAAAAAAAAAAAAAAAAAAAATCATTAACATGTTCAACTGCATATAGTGTTTGCCACTTTATAGTAATCATCTTTACCTTAGATTTCACTGGTGCATGTGAGCGTTTGCGAGGCTGAGGTACTTTGTGCTTAGCAATGGAGCTTTGCTGAAAGTCAGAATCTGCCTCCACTTCACTCTCCTTGGTCTAGAGAATAAGACAACCATAGTGAAATATGATAAAGAACAAAAAACATGATCTACTACAAACAAGACTGTATTTATTCATTCTAAAAACTGACGTACCATATTCAGTTGAGTAATACGCTTCCTAGGCATTTGGACAGGAGACATCACGTCATTGCAGATTTTTGCCTGTTAAAAAACAACAACTAATTAAGAAAAAAACAAACAAACAAACAAAAAAAAAACCCTGGTTTACTTCCTTACCACTTTCTACTGGGAGGTGGCTAATCTAAAATTTACACTCTATATTTCAAACATTTGAATTTTTGAATGAAGTATTCATGTTTTATCAGGTTAATTTTTAAATGAAAATAAATAATTAATCAAAAAGTATTTTGAGAGTTTTAGTCCGCAGAAGGCCTTAAAGGCTGTTAAACACAAAAACAACTAATTTATGCAATTTATGGGGACAACAGTAAATTTGTTCAACCATGTGTATATCTGCTGTTTAACAGCTTTAAGAAATCTTTATGATATTAGGATGAACAGTCCAACATTTTTCTAAATTAGCTAAAATGTTACAACCAAAACAGTCACAAACATTTGTTAAACAACATTAGGTACGATGTCACTCAAAAGCAAAAGGGTTTTTAGTCTAAATTGAGTCTTTACCTCTGCTATGCAACATCAAAATAAAAGAAATTTGACTATCCACTAATGGTACATACATACATACATGATATGGCTTTACATGCAGCTCCTGTAAACTCTCTTTGACTCCTCATTCATCAAAAAAAAAAAACAAGGTATAAACCTTTTACCCTGTAATTTGAGTGACCAGGTTTCTCCAAAGCAGTGTTAACCTAATTCAATGTTTCTGCTCTATATACAGTACAATGAGGATTGTGTACTGCTCACCTCTGGAGAGGCCAAAGGATTGACTTTTACTTGATGCCTTCTTTTCCTTACAACTACTTCCTCCTCACTGTCACTGTTTGAAGTTTCTTAAAGGAGATAAGGAGAAAACAAACAAACAAAAAAATGATTAAAAGGTAATGACAACACAATGAAAATGTCTTTTAGCTTTTGAGGGGACCATGTGTAAAAAAAGTTAAGAGGCAATGAAATGTTTTGTTTTTGGCTCAGATTCTTATCCTATAGAAAATATGTGGATATAGTGGGAAGGGAAAGTGAGCCAAAATAATAAACTCAATGGTTCATTTTTAATGTGGTATTATTTTGTCTTATAAGAAAGGTGCAGAAATGTAATTTATACTCCTCATCATGACACTGACATTGTAAGACACGTGAATGATTCAAGTTTGGGCGTACATGTGACGTAAGCAAGAACGGGCCTTATTGCTGTACTTGACTGACCCAACAGTCACCATTATGGAGATTCAGTAAACAGTGATTCCTCCGTGAGTCATTCAGTTAGTACCAGCACCATTTGTAGACAGCTGCATAATACAGGACTACATGCACGCAGACTGTTATGGCGACTGCCCCTAAAACCAAAAGACCAAAGATTGCAATGGTGTCATGCCAGACTGGAGTGACTCCGAATGTCATTTTCAGTGAAGAGTCCTTCTTTTTTCTTGGAGGTATGAGTGTAGATTTTGATGAAAGATTACAGGAAATCAAAAACTGATAGTTAGTTTGATTTAACCAGTTACATGAACAGGTACATAAGGTATAGCTAAACTCAGACTGACTTTTTTTTTGCATAGTTTTTGTTTGGTTAGTGGGGTTGGTTCATTTAAAACAAGTTTAACATTTTGTTTAACCTGATGAATTTTCCGGATATTACCTGAACAAGCAGGATCTTGACGAATAATCGTCTTGGTCTGAAACAGAGACTGTCGGAATGATGTGTTGTCTGTTTCACATGGCTGTGCTTGAGAACACTGTTTTTTGGGAAACATTTCTAGACTTGTACATTTCGGAGAGGCAAATGCTGGGGTTGAAGTGGAAGCATTTGACCTCATCACCAAATTCTTCCTTTCAGTGATAATGGGCGACAAGCTGCTTTTGCCCATAAGAGATGAAATTGCCTTTCTGTCTATTAAGCACACTCTGGGAGTTGAAGCCATTCCAAGACAGGACTTGCTGGTAGGTTCATTGCCTTGGATCATGTTAAGTGAGGTAAATAGGTTTTCTCCTTCAGTCATTGATCTTGTGGTCATGTTAGGAGCTTCTTCCGCTGTTTCTTCTCCTTCCGAGTCCAGAGAAAACCCAAGGTCAAAGTTCACTGAAAAAATGTCCTGAGAACAATCAAAAGCCTCAGAGGTCTGCTGATGTACTAGTTTAGATTGGGTCATCATTGAACTCTTAGAGGAGTCAAAACCACCACAACTATTTGATCTGTGCTGCATACTAGGTGTGGCCTGTCCAATCTGTGAAATAATCTGTCTCTTAGGAGTAATGGAGGCTTTGATTGCTGGGGTACTTATTTCAGATAATGATACTTGAAGGAAAGCCTCATCATCCCCAAACAGGTCAACACTCTCATCTAGGTCAGTATACTCTGTGTGCTTTTTAGATTCCCACAGCAGATTAGGCTTCCTTTCTACCTCTCCATCACCCACACCTTCATCAAAAAGCTCATCCCAGCTAGGGCTTGCGGACACTTTGGCCAGACCAGAAGAAAGTCTGCTACCAGGCAACAAGTCACAATACATTTCTGAGGAATCAGGTGATTTAGGAAGGGCTCTTGATATGTTAGACCTAAAGTCACCAAGCACATAATTCTGATCTACTTCATGATCTAAACTGAAGTGGGACTGATCAATCCTTTCTCTTGGACGACAGCAAATCTCCTTTGGTTCACAAAGGACAGCATGTTGACTGTTGTTTAATGAGCAGTTCAGGTCAAAGGCCTCTGGTGGAGATGTAGAAAGCAGATGTTTGACATTCGATAAAACTATTAAGGTTGCTGCACATTGTTTCAGAGGTTGCAGTTTTGGGCGGACATTCCATTTCTGTAGATAGAACATGTCGTCAGGAGATGGGCATTCTGAGCATTCTGGCTGTTGATTCCTGGGAAGGTGAAGGTTCAGTTCAATATTTTCACCCTGCAGATCTCCAGAGCAATCCTGTAGCCACTCTTCTTGTGCTGAGGGTTTAACTTTTAAATTCTTAGTTACATCAGTTAATGCACCGTCATAGGAGCACTGGGAATCACTGAGTCGTTTGTCGTGAATGATGTCACAGTCATTGCAAGTAGAGGCTGCATGTTTTACAGCAGTCAGTGAAGAAGACAAAATAGCATCTGTTTTACACTCCTCATGATGCGCTGTTTCTTTCTTGTGTTGCTTCTTTTCTGTCCAGCCAGCTGCTGAGCAAGCAGCGCCAATGTCTTGACTAGTAAAAGTGGTCTCACATTTGTTGTCACCCTGTAGGATGAGAAAACTGATAAATGTGATGCAATAGTTACATAAATTATTCTAGAAATAAGGGACAGAACATGTTTCTTCTATAAAAAATACACACACACACGTTATATTCGGTTGATATGGCTATATTTGTAGACAAATGTCTCAGGGGCTAAGAAACCCTGCGAAGAATATATATATACAAATATATATTCACATTCACAAGTGGATCAACTCATGTCATGTTATTTATTTGGGGAAGAAAAGGGAAGAAAAATTCAGGATATGGATTTTATTTTTCAGTCTGCATTTAGGCCTCATCATAGCCACGAGACAGCACTAGTGAAAATTGTAAACGATCTTTAAGTATTCTCTGACAGAGGAAACTCGTCATTACTGGTCCAACTTGATCTTAGTGCAGAATTTGACACAATAGACCACTCCATCCTACTAGACAGGCTGGAAAACCTCGTAGGAGTAACAGGAATAGCTCTTTCATGGTTTAGATCTTACTTAAACGACCGCTATGAATTTGTAAATATAAACGGTCAATCATCCACTCACACAAAAGTAAAGTTTGGTGTTCCACAGGGATCTGTCTTAGGACTCATGTTATTTACTTTATATATGCTACCACTCGGTACCATAATCAGAAAACATGACATAATTTTCCACTGCTATGCCGATGACACGCAACTGTATATCTCAGCTACACCAGATGATGCACTTCACCTTAATAAGATGTGAGACACAAAAGACTGTATGTCCAGTAAGTTCCTTCTACTGAACTCAGACAAAACAGTAGTTCTTCTTTTTGGTCCCAAAACTGTTAGAAATAAGTTGTCTGCATTACCACTCAATCTAAATAGCTTTTTAGTTAGACCAGGTACCTCTGTTAAAAGTCTTGGTGTCACGATCAATCCTGATCTGGCCTTCAATGAGCATATCACTAATATCACTAGAATAGCTTTTCTACGCAATATTACGCAATTAAGAAATGCACTGTCCCTACAGGACGCAGAAAAGCTAGTTCACCTTTATTACTTCAAGACTGGATTATTCTAATGCCCTGCTTTCTGGTTGTTCCAGAAAAAGCCTTAAGAAACTTCAGTTTGTCCAAAACGCTGCAGCCAGAGTCCTTACAAGAACTAGAAAGTTTGATCATATCAGCCCAGTCTTATCTAACTTACACTGGTTACCAGTTAAATTCCGCATTGAGTACAAAATTCTTCTCCTGAAGTATAAAGCTCTAAACGGCCTCGCTCCTATGTATCTCACGGAACTTCTCATATTATGAACCATCACATGACCTTAGATCTTAAAGTGGGGGCTCTATTAGTGCCTAGAATTAACAAAGTTACATAAGGGGGCAAAGCCTTTTAACAGGTTTGGAATAACCTACCTCAGAGTCCAGGAAATAGGCTCAATTTTTAAGTCCAGGCTTAAAACCTACCTGTTTAGTCGAGCTTTTGGTAGTTAGTTTTTCTGCCAGATAAAAAGGTGCAGATCTAGGGGTCCACTGACAGAGAGTGTTTGGTAAGCTTTGAATGTAATAGCCAGGCATGCTGGAGTCACTGCTGCACTCTGTTAACACCATATAGTGTGTTCAGGTCTTCTGTCAGAGCTAACAGTCTGTATGTTTTCTTTGCCTGAGCTGTTTTCACTGTCCTTCTGCTTTTTAAAAATGCATTGGACATTAAGACATAAACCCTTAAGGTGAAGAGGAAAAGAGCCCTGTCTCTAGGCTAAGAGCTGTGCAGGTCCTTTGTTGATGGGTTGTGAGGCATAACCAAACAAAAAAATAGTGAGACTGCAGCAGACTAAGAAAATATATTTTTGTTAATTTGCAAAAATATTTAATTAACTGTACTA
This sequence comes from Prochilodus magdalenae, assembly GCA_024036415.1. Taxonomy (NCBI): domain Eukaryota; kingdom Metazoa; phylum Chordata; class Actinopteri; order Characiformes; family Prochilodontidae; genus Prochilodus; species Prochilodus magdalenae. Next base: position 15,300 of record JAMWET010000837.1, read on the forward strand.
TATTGTCGCTGTCCAAAGAAAAACAGGTATCTCCAACACATAGTTAGGTCAACAGCAGCAGTGATAAGAAACATTTACGAATTTCATTTATGAGGGGGAAAAAAAAAACAGTTTTAAAACAGATTTATCTAAGAGAATCTCTGATACTACTCCTCACCTCTTCATTGGCCATTCATGAACAACTAGGTCACACAGGCCTGGCCTACTTACCGCTTCCTACACTTACATAATTGTTCTAAGAAGAGTTATGCAATGCTGAAAAGAATCAGCCATTGCTTCTGTCACAGGGAGGGAACATACCAAAAAAATTAATGTATCTTTAATGAAAGATGACAGAAATGGCCAAAAAAAAAAACGGCATTAATGTTAAAGCCTTGACATTTGCGGAATGGAGGAATTGTGGATTGCTTTTATTTATTTGGCGTCTATGTGAGCAAACCAAACTGTGTGTTTAGGGTGGAAAAAACTCTATAGTGACACTGCATAAAACGGGCATGATGTGAAATGTTATTAGAAAACAAAAAAAAAAAATTGTTCTGCAGCTATAGTGACAACTCCTGCTAAACAATCAGTAGACTGCAGCATTTTTATGCTACCTTTTAATAATGGCTGATCTCACTTCAAACCTTACTGGAACTACAACTAAAAATAGCACCCTACCTAATGAAAAACCAAAAAGTCAAGTTGAACCAGTAATGTACTGTAAAATAGGCTATGAAAGGATAGAGACTTAGTAGACCCTGGAGGAGAGGAAACTGATGTGGAGGTAGAAGGTTAAGGTGCGTCAAGAGAGAGAAGTCAGACCCAAAGCTCAGGCACCCCATGACATTTTAATCTAATTTATCTACAATGCACCCTGTGTTCAATATAAAAAAAACTTCAGAACAGATGAGAAAACAAAATCTGTTTGACAAATAATCATTTAAAAGCACATTAATTTTTTGATAGTCTGCCTACATATATTGTGCTTAGTAGCAGTGTTAGTAACTAGTGCTAGTACAGCAAAGCTCCAGTCAAAACCATCCTACTGTCTTGACTTGTCTAAACTTAAGTCAAACAGATAGTTCATTGAATCCCAAAATTTCCAAGAAGTGACTGGATCCTGTTAGAAAACTCCTTTCCCATTATTTTAGTCAAAATGTTCATTTTGAGCTGTGGCCTTGTAATTTAAATGTTTAAATTTATTATGAACTGTAATAATGTGGGTAGCACTTCATATTATATATAATTTATTTTATGGCTTTTAAGAAAAACACTTTAGTTTTTTTGGGAGGAAAAAACAACCCTTGTTAGCATTTCTAATTCTGTTTTAAAAACATATCGTATGGGGATCCCTTTTGTATCATATATTTTTTTTATACTTATTTTTGCACTCCTACTGCTAGGGTATGAAGACTGAAGTAAACACATGCTCTCTATCATGACCATGTTTGGTTAACAGTTCTAACAGCACTTTTCCACTAGACATTGCAATACATCACAATTCGGTTGCGAATCCAAATCCAGTACTACAATACTTCTGGTTTCCCAACACAAAGATACCAATGAAAGTAAATGACTATTTTAATAGTTTATAGACAATAGCTGCATAATTTCTAACTAAACACATAAGTTAACACAACCCCCCTTAATATAGTTGATTAACCAAAATGCATAGGTCTACAGCAAAAAAATAAAAACAAACAAACAAAAAAATGGTTTAGTAATGATCAAACAAGGCATGTTGATGCTGATAGACAACGTCTGGTGTAAAGAAAAAAAAGCACTCAAAAAAAACTAATGCTTTAGTAATGTGAAAAAAAAAAATTATATATTTTTTTTAAATAATATTTTTATTTTCAATACATTTTTAATAATAATATATATATTTTTTTAATACTTCAGGGGCAGGTGCAACCATCATTCCCTTATATCACCTTATTTTCTTTTTCCTCTCTTAGGTCTTACCTCATCTCCCAGTTTCATCCTGTCAATGAAGTCCATTATGCCAGTGAAATGGATGCAACGCCTGGAGTGTTCCACTCTGTGAGTGGGAAGAGGTTGATTCTGCCAATGTCTCCATTCCCAAAGACACAGATCTTTCACTAGGCCCTGTGCACACATGTCCTACAAAAGATATACATTAAACAAATTAAACATTAAAAACATTAAACATTTTTAGAATGCTAAGCAATGAATGACAGTTCAGTTACAGGTCTGTACTTGAAGACAAAATATAGAACTGTTACGTATTTCTAGCAATCTACAAACCGGATTCCAAAAAAGTTGGGACACTAAACAAATTGTGAATAAAAACTGAATGCAATGATGTGGAGGTGCCAACATCTAATATTTTATTCAGAATAGAACACAAATCACAGATCAAAAGTTTAAACTGAGAGAATGTATCATTTTAAGGGAAAAATATGCCATTTTTACCACTGTGTGGCATCCCCCCTTTTTCTTACAACACTCAACAGACGTCTGGGGACAGAGGAGACCAGTTTCTCAAGTTTAGAAATAGGAATGCTCTCCCATTCATGTCTAATACAGGCCTCTAACTACTCAATCGTCTTGGGCCTTCTTTGTCGCACCATCCTCGTTATGATGCGCCAAATGTTCTCTATAGGTGAAAGATCTGGACTGCAGGCTGGCCATTTCAGTACCCGGATCCTTCTCCTACATAGCCATGATGTTGTGATTGCTGCAGAATGTGGTCTGGCATTATCTTGTTGAAAAATGCAGGGTCTTCCCTGAAAGAGATGACGTCTAGATGGGAGCATATGTTGTTCTAGAACCTGAACATAGTTCTCTGCATTAATGGTGCCTTTCCAGACATGCAAGCTGCCCATGCCACAAGCACTCATGCAACCCCATACCATCAGTGATGCAGGCTTCAGGCGTCTGAGCTTGTGGAGCTTGCTTAGAAATGGCTTCCTTTTTGCACTGTAGAGTTTCAGCTGGCAACGGCGGATGGCACGGTGGATTGTGTTCACTGACAATGCTTTCTGGAAGTATTCCTGAGCCCATTCTGTTATTTGACAGTGGCATTCCTGTTTGAGGTGCAGTGATGTTTAAGGGCCCCGGAGATCACGAGCATCCAGTAGAGTTTTACGGCCTTGACCCTTACGCACAGCGATTGTTCGAGATTCTCTGAATCTTTTGATGATGTTATGCGTGGTTGATGATGATAACTTAAAAGTCTTTGCTATTTTAAGCTGGGTAACACCATTCTGGTATTGCTGCACTATCTCTCTGCGCAACAATGGTGGAATTGGTGATCCTCTTACCATCTTGGCTTCAGAGAGACACTGACACTCTGAGAAGCTCTTTTTATACCCAATCATGTTGTCAATTGACCTAATTAGTGTTAATTGGTCTTCCAGCTGTTCGTTATATGCTCAATTTCCTTTTTCCATCCACTTATTGCTACTTGTCCCAACTTTTTGGAGATTTGTTGACGCCATGAAATTTTGAAACAACTTATTTTTCTCTGATGATACATTCTCTCAGTTTAAACTTTTGATCTGTGATTTGTGTTCTATTCTGAATAAAATATTAGATGTTGGCACCTCCACATTATTGCATTCAGTTTTTATTCACAATTTGTTTAGTGTCACAACTTTTTTGGAATCTGGTTTGTAAGTAATGTATTAGTGATGTAGTTATTTAAGCTGTAATTCATTTATGGGGCAATGCAAGGGTACATGAGATTGTAAGTCTTCACTGAAGAAGAGGAAAGACGACCGCCTGAGCACAGGCTGAAGTTCATTGTCTTGTAATTTCATGGTGGTGGTCCACAAAGCCTGTTCAGCCAGGTTAAGAAAACCATCTTCTTTCACACAATCCTGCTCACAACTCTCTGCAAATAGACCACAAAAAACATTGGTCCAAATCTTTATTCGCTGCAGTACTGCTGAAACAAAATGATAAAGATACCTTACTGTGTTTAGCAGAAATAGCTTGTGTGTGTGTGTGTGTGTGTGTGTGTGTGTGTGTATAAATAAAAACAGAATGCAATGACTTGCAAATTGCAATCAGACATTTTACCATTTCATGCAACTTAACTCATTTAGAGCTCAATGGCAGCAATTTAGTTTAGCACCCGGACTCTGAGCAGCAGCCATGTAGTTGTGATAGGTGCACAGTGTAGTTTACCTGAAATATGCAAGGCCTTCCCTAAAGAGTTTGGGTGAATATGTTGTTCTACAACCTCTATTTTCTGTTCAGCATAGAGAGTGCTTTTTTGTCTAGATGTGTAAGCTGCCCCATACCATCAGAGATGCAGTGTTTTGAACTGTGCACTCACAACAAGCTGGATGGTCCCTCTCCTCTTGAATCCCCAGGACATGGTATCCATGGTGTCCAAAAAGAATTAAAAATTTGGATTAATCTGACCACAGTTCAATTTTGCCTCAGTCCAGGAGTCCAGTAGCTTTTGGCCCAGGAAAGACGGTGACGTTTCTGGGTTGTGTTAACATTTGGCTTCTGCTTTGCTTGATTAAGCTTTAAATTGCATTTGTGAATTGCACAGCGAACTGTATTCACAGACAATGATTTCATTGCATTTGTGAATTGCACAGCGAACTGTATTCACAGACAATGATTTTTGCAAGTGTTCCTGAGCCCATGCAGTGATTTCCAGTACAGGCCTTAACTGTCACTTCTGAGAGACCCTCTAGCTGTTTTTTTCTAGTACCTCTTACTTTTCCAGCCTTTTGTTACTCAGCTGTGTTGTTGAGGTAAGAACTTTCACGAAATGGTAAAATGTCTTCAGCATCTGATATTGTGTTCTATGTTCTATTGTAAATAAAATGGGGGTCTTATTATTTTGCAAATCCTAATCTTTTGATGAATATATATTAAAAGAACAGTTGACCCAGAAAGTGTCTGATTACAATGTAATTTGAAGGAAAATCAATTAGGAACAAAAAATGCTGAAATTAGACTGATGTAGGCAATATTTGCTGACCTACACATACAGAAGTCTCTCAGTATGGTGTCAGGCCACCATGTATGACACGGATTGGCTGGTCATCTTCACCAAGACAAAAGCAGGACTCACTACTGAAGATGAGCCGCTGCAGTTTTAAGTCCCTCCATGACAGTCTGATACAAAACCATTTCAAGTCTTTGACAGCATTGATGTTGTGTTAAAGGCAGTAGGTCTAATAGTCTTCATGCATGTAGTTCTGGGTTGCGTAGCCTTCTGCCAGAGGCCTATAGCTAATAGGATGGCTCAGGGAGGGCATTGCTGCTCCCTGAATGTCTGCATGTCTGCAGGGGCATTGCTGCTCCCTGAATGTTTTTTGACAATGAGTGTATATACAATGGAGGAATTGTGGCCTGACAGTCACGATGGCTTAAATTTAGTGTGCAGTGATGTCTTCCATGAGTCATCTTGTTAGTGCTAGTACCATTGGCAGACAGCTGCACAACGCAGGACAACATGAACACAAACCAATATGTCAATTGACCCTTAACACCACGTCAACATTGCCAAAGATTGCCATGGTATCGTGCCAGACTATCACGAGGTGACTTAAACTGCCAGTGGGTCATCTACAGTGACGAGTCCCATTTTTGTCTTGTGGAAGACAGTCAAAAAATGTGGAGGTACCGTGGTCAGCACCCAGATTAAAGGTTTGTTGTCACATGTCACACAGTGAGTGTATAGATTACTTGTAAACGTATACAAACTTGCATTTTAACAAAGGATCTCACAGAATCAAAATAGCCAAGTGTTCAGTATGTCTGAGAAACCTGTCTAGTAATCCCCATTTTAATTTTGTTTGGCAATAATAGATATACACACATACGCAGTATGTATGAAACAGTGATTTAACTAAAAGCAATTAACATCTAGCATAAAAATATATGCCATTATGTGCCAACAAATGTGTTTACAGATTTATAAACAATGTCACCTGAAACTTTTTGGTTATATTGAGACTTACCTTGAGGATTGAGCAGCAATAAGCTCTCCCTAGAAAGTGACTGTCTGCCTTTAATGGAGCGCCGTGTCTTTGCGCTAGTGTCTTTGTGTTCAAAACTACCACAGGTAATGTGCATTTTGTGCAAGGTGGGGGTGACTCCAGCTGGTTGCATCCTGGGGCTGTGGGGGAACATGTGGAAGCTATGCTTGTTCCCCATGATGCATTTATTCACATTACGTCGGTTACTTTGGCTTTGGTTATAGGTCTGTGAAACAGATTAAGTGATTGTAGAAGTAATACATTTTTCACAAAACACAAAAGGCTACTGTCCATCACAAAAGATGCAAATTAAACTAGAACTTAGAATGTTAGATTGTTCTCATTGCCATTATACATTAGACTATAAGCAACATGCATGTAAACAAAGCACAGTTCTGAGGGCTTACAAATCACTTCTAAACCTTTATGGATATTTGGTATTGGTAACACAGTTACTGTTTTTAAAAATATTTTTAATTAGTCGTCACTTAAGCAACATAAGCATTTGTATTGCAGACCACAAGCTCCTGCTTGGCCGGAAGAAAGAGCTCTACTTTCCTTCGCCATAAGTAGTGACAGCTGCATTAGAACCTTATACAGTTATTATACAGATAACTGATTATACAGATGTGCATATGCTTGGCAACTCAATGACACGGTCGCAAAGCTAAAGCTTAAGCTTAACCTTATGAGCACCACTCCTCTCTCATTTTTGTGTCCAGCAGGTTTGCCCCACTCAGTGAGACACCCTCTGAGATGCCTGTTAAAAGAGCTTAGGTTATAGGCGATTTTATTCTACAGTACATGAAAATGAAATTTCCATTATGAGTGGTAATAGCACTCAGTTAGCTAGGCGTAGGTATTGTAGTTACTCATGTAGGTACTAATGATATTTAATGATTAAGGCCAATACTAAAGTGTACACCTTCCCCTGGCTTAGATAGTTTTTCCTTGTAACTTTTGCCCTTGGCTTGCTCATTAGAGCATGGACCTGGATTTTCTTTAAAGCTGCCTTGTGACAATGTTACCAAAATAAATTTAGACTTGATAGACACAGCCCCTGGCCTAACACTTCTTTGTAATTAAAAAAAGATTAATCTAACATTAAGCATCTAACTCAGCCAGCATCTATGGAGCTTTAAAAATGTTGTTGTAAACATTTTCATTCACAACAAAGCATGGCTTTCACTTTGGCAAGTTTTTTGTTTTTTTAAGTAACTTAATATAAAATGATTAAGATCAAAATTGCACCAAAATAAGTACTGCTTACCCGCTCCTCTCGACCTTCGGCCAGGATGATTACTATACGTCCCTGCCTATGGCGCCCAGTACGTCCCATGCGCTGGACGAGTCGGGTAGGATTCTTTTGAGCATCAAAGCAGACAATGAGGTCTACTTCACCAATGTCAAGACCCTCCTCACCCACACAAGTTGACACCAGTGTGTTAAAGCCACCATCTCTGAACCGACGTACCACCTATGGGAAGTCAGACATGCTAATTTTAATAAATAAAATAAAAAAAATAAGAAATTTGCTGCCATACATGTAATAACTTAGGATGTGTTATTTTGCAGATTAGATAACTAGATTAATTACATAAACGCAGTTTTAAGCCATGTTATTAATTAGAAGTTGCATACAGCCAGCATTATTAAAGAATGGCTCTCCTAAAGTTTAGTGTGTCCTTTAGTCTTCCAAAGGTGTTTGCTTATTTTTCTTTGTTTGAAGGCATCTTTTAGTCACAGTGAAACATTCTAAATTGAAATAAAGACTCTTTTTATATACAGTGCTAGCAGCAACCTGCATTGCCACTTATCAGCTCCTTCTTTTTGTAAACATTCAGTGGTATAGTGGTCCACCAATTCACCTTGAATTTATGTAGCAGTGGAACATGGTCAAATGTCTGCTATGTATGACAAATACACTTACTTTTTTGGCTTAGATAAAGTACAAATGAAAAGCGAATTACAGCCAGGTCCATAAGTCAATTTTTTAAATTTTGCCTCTGCATCCCACCCCAGTGAATTTAGAATGAAGCAATCAAAATGCAACTGAAGTGCAGACTTTAAGCTTTAATTTAGGTGGTTTAACAGAAATACTGCATTATCCTTTGTCTGTTACAGCCGTCCCAGAGATCATTTCAGGGATGGCTTGCCAAGTTTGTGTGTCTGTATGTGCTTTTCTTCTAGTGTACACAAAAAAGAACTACTCATGGCAGAATTAACAACTCATGACTTCCATTTTTTTTTACTATATGTCAAAGCTACTGTGATGTCAGAACAGGGATAGTGCACCCCAGTGAGGTTAAACTACTACAAAAAACTTTAAGGCATGTCACAAAAAAGGCAGAGTCTGACAAAAGACAGTGACAATATTGTAAGGCTCTACACGAAGATGGCATGAGGAGGACAAGCAATAGGGCCGGCATTAGGTGTGATAGTGGTACCAGCTAGGACAGTGAGAACTGACAAGCTGACCCCTCACCCCTTTAACCAGCAATGCTGGCAGCACTCCTATGTCTATTTTCAAAAGGCAACCTCTGGATTTGACGCTGGGCTTGTGCACTCAACTTTGGTGGACTATGGCCAGGCCTGTTCTGAGTGGAACCTGTCTTGTTAAACTGCTGCATGGTCTTGGCCACCCTGCTGTAGCTCAGTTTCAGGGTGGTGGTTCTTCTTATAGCCTAGGCTGTCTTTATTTTCAGCAACAATTATTTTTTTCAGATCTTCAGAGAGTTCTTTGCCAAGAGGTGCCATGTGAATTTCCAGTAACACCAAATTCAACACACCTGCTCCCCATTCACACCGGAGACCTTGTGACACTAACAAGTCAAGTCACATGACACCAGGGAGGGGAATTGGCTAATTGGGCACAATTTGGCGATTTTCACTTAGGCGTGTACTCACTTTCGTTGCCAGTGGTTTAGACATTAATTGCTGTGTTAAGTTATTTTGAGGGCACAGCAAATTTACACTGTTAAACATGCTGTACATTGACTACGTTACATTGTATCAAAGTGGCATATCTTTAGTGCTGTCCCATGACAAGATATAATAAAATAGTTACAAAAATGTAAGGGTGGGACTCACTTTTGGGAGATACTGTACAACATGACTTGCTAAATGCTTTTAGTATAAATTACAAATTACACAGAACGCAATGCACCTGGGTCTGAGGTTCTAAAAATTACCTCTAGTTGTTCCTTTTGAGTGAAACCACGGACCCCTTTCCCTGCCGATGCTTGACCCATAAAAGTCATAACTCTGATAAGAGGACGGTGGCGGTTAAGCATCTCTGCAATCTCCTGAACACTCTCACGGAACGAAGAGAAAATAATCACTCTTGTGTTAGTTCTTTCTGAGATGTCTCCACAACTGCCTGAGGAAAAAAAAGGATTATTCACTTTTGAGTTCAAAAGTGTGACCACAAAGAATTCATTATCAAAGATAGTGGGTCAAATCAATGATTATAAATTACAGTAAGCACAGACTTCTATTACTAATAAGTTGGAACAGTATTCAAAAATGCTGAAATAAATGTATAAATCCATCCTGTACTTACTTTAAGTCACTGAAGTGTACAGTACAGATAATGAACCGTGGTGCAATTTTCACAAACAAATACACAAAGTTACATAAAGTGGTAGGATTTATGATAATGACAAATGTAGAGATCATAACACACAAAATGAAGTGGCACAGTTTACCTGAGTTTTTAGACCACGTACTGAAGTGCTGTAGTACCACCTCGTCCAATTTCTGAAGTTTAGGGTGAGTGTAAAAATATTGCTCATCAGGCACTATAAATGAAGAGGGAAAAAAAATAGTCTGACCAGCCCTTTGTAATTACTAAACAGGGTGTTAAAAGCAACACTCTGGCTCTGGTTGAGTGGAAGCAGCTACCTTTCGTAAGAAACATGGACTCCATATCTCTGTAAAGTGCCATAAAGGCAGGGCAGCGCTGCAGTTCATTTCTGGCTCGAGAGGACTCTGCAAAGACAAACAATATCTATGCAACTAGAAATGAAGATTAAAACACTTCAAATAAGTATGTGGTTTTGGCCACTGTTTTTTCTTTAATAATGACACTTATTCTTAAGGCTGGGCTAGTTTGCTGGGGGAGAATTGTAGTGTTTGCTTTTCCTTTAATGGCAGCAAACACTAAAATTCAATATATTCAAATGTACAGTGAGTCCAAGAAGTATTTGATCCCTTGCTGATTTTCTTCGTTGGCCCACTAATAAAGACATGATCATTCTATACTTTTAATGGTAGATGTATTCTTACATGGAGAGACAGAATATTAAAAAGAAAATCCAGAAAATAAATTTAAGGAATATATATTAATTGATTTGTATTTCATGGAGTGAAATAAGTATTTGATCCCTCTTGCCAAACACACTCAATACTTAGTGGCAAAGCCTTTGTTTGCAAGCACAGCGGTGAGACGTTTGTTGTAGTTAACCACAAGTTTAGCACACACACCAGGGGGAATTTTGGCCCACTCTTCTTTGCAGATCCTCTCTAAATCATGAAGGTTGGTGGGCTGTCGCTTGGCAACTCTGACCTTCAGCTCCCTCCATAGATTTTCGATTGGATTGAGGTCTGGCGACTGGCTGGGCCACTCCATGACCTTAATGTGATTCTTCTTGAGCCAATCCTTTGTTGCCTTTGCTGTATGTTTAGGGTCGTTATCATGTTGGAAGACCCAACCACGGCCCATTTTCAGATCCCTGGCAGAGGGGAGGAGGTTGTCCCTCAGGATTGTGCGGTACATGGCTCCATCCATCTTCCCAGTGATGCGGTGAAGTAGCCCTGTACCCTTGGCAGAGAAACACCCCCAAAACATTATGCTTCCACCTCCATGCTTGACGGTGGGCACAGTGTTCTTGGGGTCATAGGCAGCAGCATTTTTCTTCCTCCACACATGGCGGGTGGAGTTGAGGCCAAAAAGTTCAATTTTGGTCTCGTCTGACCACAAAACCTTCTCCCAATAACTTGGTTCATCTTTCAAATGATCATTGGCATACTTGAGGGCGCCCGCCTCCACATGTGCTCTCTTCAGCAGGGGTACACCTTTCGGGCACTGCAGGATGTGAATCCATTGTTGCGCAAAGTGTTGCCAATTGTTTCCTTGGCAAACTGTGGTCCCAGCTGGCCTTCAGGTCATTTTGCTAACTCCTGCCGAGTGGTTGCAGGACGATTTCTGACCGTTTCTCAGCATCATTGCCACCCACGAGGCGAAATCTTCTTTGGAGCACCGGGCCGAGGTCTGTTGATTGTCATGTTATACTCTTTAAACTTTCTGATAATTGCACCAATAGTTGTTACTTTCACATCCAACACCTTACTAATCTTTTTGTAGCCCATTCCAGCTTTGTGAAGGTCAACAATTCTGACTCTGAGGTCCTGTGACAGCTCTTTGGTTTTACCCATGTTGGAGACTTGAAATCTGTGTGATCTGTCTGATTCTGTGGACAGGTGTTTTTCACACAAGTGATTAGTGAGAACAGGTGGCTTCAGGTCAGGTAACAAGTTGATTGGGAGTGTCTAACTGGTCTGTAAAAGCCAGAACTGCTAATGAATACTAAGGGATCAAATACTTATTTCACTCCATGAAATACAAATCAATTAATATATATTCCTTAGATTTATTTTCTGGATTTTCTTTTTAATATTCTGTCTCTCCATGTAAGAATACATCTACCATTAAAAGTATAGAATGATCATGTCTTTATTAGTGGGCCAACGAAGAAAATCAGCAAGGGATCAAATACTTCTTGGACTCACTGTATATAGATATAGGGTCTACATACCTGTGTTATGAATCATGAATAACATAAAACACTGGAGTATTTGGCCAAAATGTTTAAAACAGTAAAACATAAAGGGTACCTTTACAGCCCAACATGATGTTCTGTGTGAACAGGAAAAGAGACCTCAGTCCCATCTGCAGCAGAAGCTCATACCCATGGTATAGGCTAATACATAGAGCGAAATCTCCCTCCAGCACACCGTGTTGTGCCCCCTGTTACCAAAGTACCAAAATATCACCATGTAAGCATATATTAAGGTCTCAAAAATAAGTTTTCAAATGTTTCAACTAGACTATGACAGTGTTCTGTAAGCTCAAGAAAACACTTATTAGAACTGTTGCTTGTACCATGGCATGTGGTGATGTGATGTGAGGCGATATCACGTACCGTGATGTGAGGTGGTGGGTTGCGTCTGAACTGCTCCCGGGCAAGAATGAGCTGGTACTTTGTGAGCGAACGAAGGTCATGATATTTAAGCACCTTCAGCTGGGTCAGACGAGACGTGAACTTCTCTAGAACCTTTTTAGAAGCAAAAAATTTGCTTAACAAGTAATGAATTGTAACAACACAATACAAAACAGATGTACAGAAATGATGATAAAACAGATACATATAAATGATAAGAGATTACAGATGGAAGTTAAAACCAGATGCGCACATCATATAAAATCAGGCTGAACCAAAGCTGCTATGTTTTTGGTGACCTTCAGCAAGGCTTACATGAACACAGTTTTTCTGAATGTTTATTTATTTTTTAATGCACAGGAACAGGAAGATAAAGGTTACCAAGAACAATAACCGATGGAAAATTTAGACTGATATGGGCAATTTTTATTGATCTACACATACAGAAGTAGTGCCTCTAAGTACGAAGTCTTCAGCAACGTTGACGTCGTAGTGTTAAGGACAGTCATCGTAATGGTCTGCGTGCATATAGTCCTGCTTTGTGCAGCTGTCTGCCAATGATGCTGGCAACAACAGGATAAACCATGGAGGGCATTACTGTTGAATGCCCGCAATGTAGGCTGTCGGGTCAGTAAGGTACAGCAAAGCCCTTGCTTACGTCACATGCGCAGCTGAACATGTAACCTTAAACATCATTCGCATCTCACAATGTCAAACCTACCTACCAGATTTATCTAAAAGCAACTATTTCTGCAATTTTTTTATGCTGTCTACACGTAAGTGATGAGTCTTGGTAGAGACGACCAACGAATCCACGCGTGGAGGCACCGTGGCCAGCGCCAAGATGAACGGTGCACACAATCCCATCAGCCATAACATTAAAAAACCTCATTGTATCTACACTTATTGTCCAAGTCAGGACCTACATAACATTATGTGGTTGGTGGATCATTCTCAAAACTGCAGTGACACTGACAAGGTGGTGCTGTTTTAGTGATTCTGTGCTGGTATTAGGGGATTATACACAGCAGTGTTGCTTGTGTCTTTAAACACTATGTCCGTTCATTGTCTGCTCTATTAGACGATACTACCTTGCTGGTCCACCTTGCAGAGGTAAAGTCTGAAATTATGTCAACCATGCTGCAAAGTTTGTGTTGGTCCACATCTAGCTCTTCACCAGTGGTCACAGGACACTGCCCTCAGGACATTGTTGGCTGGAGAGTTGTGGTTGGTGGACTATTCTCAGTTTAACAGCACTGCTGTGTCTGATTCACTCACACCAGCACAACATACACTAACAAGCCACACACTGCAGTGCTGGAGATGATCAACCACCCAAATAATACCTGCTCTTTGGTGGTCCTGGCTACTGGGGGAAAAAGTGATGGGGCTAACAAAGCATGCAAAGAAACTGATAGACTACAGTCTGTAATTGTAAAACTAATTTTACTAAAAGTCTAAAAACTAAGCATAGCTTTGGGCCCAATTATCCTTGTTAGCTTGCAATCTCTCTCGCTAATCTACTTGGATAATTGCCTTACATGAAGAATGACAACTAGGATATTCTGTCGTAGAAATACAATTATATTATTAAGAGTTAGTTGGAGGACAGAACTGATTCCCAAAGCAGCAAGTTATTTACTTTTGCAGCATTGCTGACACAGCAGTGCACAAGCAGCATTTCTTACACTTAGTGTTGCTCTGATGTCCCAATTATAGAGACATCTATTTCAACCATAAAGGTCAAAAATGTTCACTAAGGATAATGTGACATGGTGGGTTTAAATTGCATTTTTTCCCAATCAAATCTCCTGACCTAGAAAACTAAATCACTCTTACAGTACCTTAATAGATCAGAGAGATGTAAAAAACAACAAAACAGTTTTGAGAGATCACTAGGTCACTGACTTTTGAAGATAAGCTTAAATTCAGCAATGCAAGTCTGTTTCTCTTTTATAAAACGTTAATTAAACTGCCCATCGAAAATCACACATTTATAAAAACAGCTGGTGACTTAGAAGCTGTTACATTCAGTAAGAGTTTGGGTAACCCGGATGTGCAGCCACCTCCACATGACTTCATTAATAGATTGCTGCTAGTTGATGCGAATGCCAAGCCATGAATTCCCGTCTGCACTGCTGTTATTAACACTACAGCCTCATCAGTGGCTCCTTATGTAATGAACCGCCTGCAGGCGTGTATTACCGAGCCAACAATGCAAACAATTCTTTGAATCAATTTTATACACCAACCTGAAACCAAACTGGTTTTATATTGTTGTAAACAAAAACATTGAAAAGTAATGTCAAAGCACTAGATTTTAGGGCTGCCCTCTAGAAGTCGCCGATTCGAATCGTCAGTGGGCGACCCTTTAAGTCGACGGAGACCCTTCAAGTCGACTCACAACACTGACTTTTTTTCCCCCGTAAAACAGACTAAAGCTTACAGAAATGCACAAGAACTTTAAGAATGTAAAAGACATGTTAATAATGATTAAAGGGGAATAATAAATATATATTAAAGGTCTAGCTGGGCTATGACGTATCCTTGCTAAAAAATGTAATCCACGTGGCGACGTGCGCTGGCAGTTCACCGCTTAGGAAGCCGCGAAGCTGAGAAACACGGGTGGAGCGATGTCTCAGAGGAAGTCTGGAGGAGCTTTAGAAGAAGAGAATCCGAACAAATTAAACCGAATTCTGCTCTTCATTTAGTCAGACATCCAACACTGCTTCAAACGAGTGAGCTGACTTTCGGTTTAGACATAACGGCTGTTTGTGGTGAGGGAAAAATGGAGCGGAGACGTTTGTTTTATTATAATTCCATTATTTTAGAACCTAAATCACAGATATGTTTATTTATTTGTCTCCAGCTAAGATTATCTTTATTTAAGTACAGTCACTTAATACGCCTGCTGATAAACGAGAGATAATTATTTTGGCGCGGGTAATATAATAAACGGTTTCAGGTTTACCATTCTCCTATTCATCTAAAAATTATTTAAATATGGACTAATCTGTTTTTATTTAGCACGTTATTATGTATGAGAGAAGAAAGGCGAAGGGTCGTCCTACTGAAGAAGCTGTTAGAAGTGTAATTAAAAAGGCTATAAGCGCTAATGTTTAGCATAAGTACGCGCTGCTGCCCGACGCTGTATCCTGTAATTAAATCTCCAGTTCAGATCGATCATCATACGCCACGCCTCCTTTAGTTCAGAAACATGTTCCTGTGACTCTGCTGACTTTCTAAACGAGGAGGACATCAGATCTGAACCGTGTGCAGATTGATTTACTGATTACTAGATAATGTACATGGAGAAAAAAACGTGAACGAATAGTCGCATGTCGACCAAGACGGGCGAATCCGATTCGACTGACAAAATTCTCAGTCGGGTACAGCCCTACTAGATTTATTAATATTAAAGCAATATGCAAAAGACGAATACATGTACAACAAATAACTTTTTGCCTACTTTAAATCAACTATAAACGTAGAAAATAAACATGCTTCAATGAGCTTCAAGTGAGAAACAGTTCATTCAAAATAATGTCATTGTTTTGTTACCAAATTATATACGTAACTTGTGATTTCTAATCTGTTCGCGTGATTGTTCGAAAACACAGCCTCGTGCTGGTCTGTGCGTGTCAGATGGAGTACTCCGTCAGGCCACATGAAGAACAGAATTACATAACAGTCTCCCCCTACGTGTTCAGCAGGGACCATAGCATGGTGGCAGGCAGCTCAAGTACTACTTTTATCCTTATATCTACAATGGTCTTTTTAGGCCAGATCTCTTTTTATAATAAGATTCAAAACTCAGTATGATGTAAAATTGCTCATTGTTACAGCTAATCAAGGAGCATTAGGAGGTACATACTGCTTCTGCCTTATAAGACCGTTCTGGCCTTAAGTTCCTCAGATATGACAATCAGAATAACTTCTTAAAACTGTATAACTAATTGTATCGAGTCTGTTCAAAAACAGGTCAACACTTTCATCACAAGAAGCAGTGAACGCCTAACAAGCACTCAAATCTAATATCCGTGTAAGCTATTTTAGAATTAAAGCAGGCATACACAGCTGTAGCCCCGCTAGACAGGAGAGAGGTGGAGTCTGTCCCTAGCACGTCACCGCGTCGCTGGGCTCTTATAAACATTGAACTTCGACGGGAAACAGCACGTACAGAGAGCGGTCCCGTGCGCGAGCGACGAGGCTACTAACAGCAGCTATACCGGGCCGGACTGACGCTGCGTTCTTTATGCATGTTGTCTTCTCCTGAGCTTTGGATAAAACGGGTTTGTGTGTTAACATGGCCGGTCGGTTAGCAATAAGCGCCATGACACGCAGCCTAAACCTGAAGTTCTTGTTTTAGCCTGAGGAGCTAAGAGTGCAGCACAGCCCGTCGACCACCGAAACGTTCAGTACTTGACAGTTGCCAGGTCTAACTGAACATTTGAAGGTATCGACGTAACCGAACAGTTCTAATATTATTTATGGATCGCGGGGGGTGTCGTTTAAATGGGGGTGGTGGAGGCGAGGGCCAAGCTGGAGAAAGCCAAAGGCCTGAAGGATCCAACTACGGGATGATCACACTGGAGGACCTGGAATCTTTCTCCGAGGACCAGGTCTCGGACTCCGGCAACGGCAGTTTGGAAGACGGAGAGATGATGGAGGACGAAGAGCAAGACCGATTGCTACATTACTGGCAGGACGTGGCGAGAGGGCATCGAGTAGACGTACCGAGAGGTAAAACCGAGTTAAAAGAATTCTAACATGATTTATAGCTAGCACACTAACTTTACACTACAGGCAGAAAAGAAACATGCATGCATTAACGGAGGCCAGCAAAGCATGGCATCTGCCCTCATCTGTGTCCTTTTTCTATGTGCCCCCCGAATTTACAGCAGGTTACATTGAAAACCCATTCTGTAATAAACAACACGATCACGAAGAGAGCGTGTGTCGATTGTTATGGTAGCTTAGATCTGCGTTTAAACATACCAGGATAAAAACCACTAACTTCTTTGAACTAATCTAAGGAAATATTTAAGAGAGCAATAAAAACGTCCTGCAACAAATGCTAAGATCAAGGTATTTATGTGGTACATGGAGGCTATGTTTAGTTTGCTGTAAGGCAACACGACGGTATTATTGTGAACACGGCCTCTGGTCTTCTAATCGCACATCATACAGCCGGAAAGGTGACGGCGTGTAACAGTCAAATGTGAGACAACAACTTCTGTTAACGTGTCAACAGTAAACACTGCTTTGGAGGTGTGGGGGAGGTTTCCACAGCCCGAGCTACAGTGGAAAGTTGCCATGGCTAGATCTTTCCCAAGCATACTGTCAAACAATGTGACTGAGAAGAAAGGGGCAGTGACAGGGAACTTTTAGTAACATACATATTGTGATTTGGTCTGTCATTATGTCCAGTCAACAACCTGGAACCTTACCTAGAGCGCCACAGCATTTTGTGAAAGACAAAAAAAAGCGAGTTGTAGTTTTAACAACGTAATCAATATAGCTAATTAATGATACCAGCTTTAAGGGTGATTTTTTTCAGGCTGTAGCTGACCTGTAATCTGTAATCAGATTTGCACCCTCCCTAAATAAAAACCCCTGCTCCAGGCACAAGGGTGAAGACAAGTTGTGTTGACCTACTTCTAGAGCCTGTGGAATGTACCCTAGAGGTATGACCCATCAGAGTGTGGAAAAGGAACACCAGAATAACCTGCTTAACATTTAGCACAATCTAAAGATCAAGCCCCTCATTTAATGAGGGAACAGTGTTATGAATTGGGTTATTTGGTCTAGTTTTTTTTTTTCAGAAAGCATCAAAAAGCAACTACTTACAGCTTTTACTTTTGAATATGCAGAAGTTCACAGCTCAAAGTTTAATTAACTCATTTTACTCAATTAACACAAGATGGTGCTTTTTATTACATTTTGTGCTACACCAAGTGTGGTTGTTCATCTGTCGCAAGGAAGCATTTAAGAGTTCATTTGAGCACTTATCAGGTTATGCATTTGAATCAAGCTTGAAACTGGACAGCAAAATAAAGGGCATTGTAATGTTTGTGAAATAATGTCATCATTCCTCCTGATAATCACATTTTGTAGGTCTGTTTGACATTTCAGGTACTGGGCATGACTTAGGCTTTTGAATGCTTTTGCAAAATGAATATTTCTACAGAAAGGGCAGAAGAAGAATGTCAAGCATAAGAGCAACTACTCAAAGTGTTGTTGTGTTTGAGCTCGAACGGCACAACAGAATTATAAGCCTTTAGATGTTCAATCCTTGTACCATAAATGGCAGTTAGATTGCCACATTTGTCAAGGCCTGGTACTAATGCATAAGCTTAGGGACTGAGAGAGCTTTGTGGCTTACAGAGATTAGCAATCCTGCTGGAACTGGAGGAGCTTCCAGTCCCATCCTGAAATACCGTGGGGAACAGTACAATAAATACACATTTCTTGTTGTGTGTCTGCAAAAATTAGTCTTAACGATAAATATCATGAGAAATGTTACGATGCCCAGTTCTGTCTCTAACTGTGCATTATGCATTGCATTGCACCTAAACACATTAGTCTTTATAGTGTTTCTGTTGTAAAAGCAAGTTAATGATTTAGCATCTCGGCAGAAAGCATCCAGTCTTCAAAGCGGGCTTAACACAAGGTAATGTAAATGTTAGCATTTAACATAAAGCAATATGATTTATTTGAGATGAAAGCTAGTTTAAGACAAATAATAGTAAAAATACACATACAATACACATACACTGGAGATTAAAATTAGAAAACAAGCTACAATTTCCTCAGTGTCAAAGTCGCTGCATAGTTCTATTTGAAATGATCCAAACAGGAGTAAAAAAGCCTATTTCATGAGTTACATACATTCTAAAGCACAGTACAAAACACTTAAATGAGATATTTGAAAAAGAACACTTTGTTCCATTGACAGATGTCAAGATATATTGTGGTTTTGCTGCTCACACTGCCACGCGTGTAACATGTGAAGAAAACTATCCCCACTTGTGTGTGTGAACATAACCAGAATTGTTTTTTTATACAGGCAATTCAGTTCAAATCACCCTATACTGTTTTACCATGTTTACTTTCTTCCTGTTAGCCACACTGTTATTTGTAAATGTTTTTGCACATCTGTAGAAATTCAGTTTATTCTGCTAATTAATGCTTTTTAATAAACCTTAAGTGGGATAATATCTAAATATCTATTTCCATATGCTAATAAAGGGAAAGTCACCTGCTAAGCCTGCACATGGGGCATGAGGTCTGGCTGTCTGGATGTAGATGCAGAATTTTATTTATTTATATTTATTTTTTGTACCATTTATTCTTAATCACTATTTAAAAATACCAATTTATGGTCAACTGCTCAGTTTCACATCAATCTGATCATTTAATAAATCTGGTGAAAAGTTCCTTTTGGATTTCCAAAAGAAAAAAAAAGAATTTTCTCACATGTCTGTCATATATAGCTATAGGAGATTATACCAGCCATTTAAATGTATAACTTTAGTGGCTAAACATCTAGCTAATTATCATCTATGTATTTATAGGCCATCTTTTGGTGCTTGGAAATGTGCTTTATAGACAGTTGATATCAGTAATGGGGAGGCGAACAACAACAACAACAACAACACCACACACACACACACACACACACACACACACACACACATATGTATATTAAATTAATCTTTTCTGTTTTACAGAAATTGAAAATGCCACTTTACACTGTGTAACCGTTTCATTTCATGAACATTTCACATATATGTGTACGTGTGTGTGTCTTCTGAAACACTGTACAGTGATGTGGAGACATAGCTACAAACCCTAATATACCCAACATCTGTGCATCTTGTCTTCACAGATATGGCAGAGCCCATTCAACAGATAACAACCAATAATAACGGCGCACACACCAGAGAGACCGTTCCCTACACATTCATGTTCCGCAAGGAGAAGGTACGTCTACAAATGGACACCTCACCTAAACAAGTACACTGTTGCACGCAATGTGCATTTATCTTTGGGCTGTCCGTACAATCTGTACAAATTTATGTTGCCAAGGTGCGTTAAAAATAGTAAGAACAAACATAACTGGTCACAGACAGACATTTCAGTTTACAGTAAGCTTTTTCTGATGGACATTTTCTGAAAAAATGCAGGAGCACACAAAGATCCAGTCCACTCTAAAATTCAGCAGTCAACCTTTTTTTGATTAAGCTTAATAATATTTCACTGAATGACATTTAGTATTGTAAATCTGCCATTTTCACAACTGTCCTTCAGCAACAACTGCAGTTCTGATAACTGATATTTTATTAGTTATTTCTTAACTGTGAAGTTGATTTGAACAATACTTTGTTGGTGGAGTTTGGGGTTTGGTGAAATATAGAATTATAAGCAGAAATATTACCCATCAGACTTGTATGAACAGGGAGTTTAACTGTACAGTGAACTGCTTCAAGTTTCTTTAATTGAATTATCAGACTAGTATGAACATCACTATTTGCTGTATTCTACCAGGTAGAACTAACACAGTTGAAATAAGACAAAGCCTACTTTAGTTAGTTTTGCTTGTATTTTCCCCACTGTTCAACTGTTTTTCTTCAACTGTTTAAATGCATCTTCATGATGGTGCAGGACAGCTAATGAATCAAACAGCATTTTTGTAATGTTTAAATTGTTCTATTATTCTTATTTTCTTTCAAATAATCTTTTCTGCCTTTTTTCTTTATGTAGAATGAAAAACTTATTAAAAGTTATTTACGGTTAATACTTCACATGAGGAGAGCACTTTTAAAGTAACTTGTTTGTTCTGTCCCAATTATTACATCTCCCCTACTATTCTACTACCATCTACTGGTGCAGCCCTGAACTTCTGGGAATGTGCCAAACCAGTTTATTAAAAAAGGAATTCATTAAATGTCAAAAGCTAATTCATTTGGTTAAATGCATTAATAACCCAAACTTAATCTATTCTTCCATCCAGGCCTCCCCTTTGCCATCTTTGGTCTTTCTGTATACTAATTTGTTCTATGTATTAATTTTTTAATAAATATAATGTGTTCTATTTGACATTAATGGGAGATACAGAATTCACTAGTTGACAAAAGATTATTTGGTGCAATTGCAGTTTGGTGATGAAATTAAATACAACAACAAATTACAACCACAACCCTTATTAAATTGCACTTTCTAACTGTTCATAGACTTTCTCCTCTCACACCAAAACACCACCACCACCTGTTTTTGAGGCCCTTGTCTAAACAAATTCACACAATTTTTTTTCCCTCTTACTAAATATTATCAGCAGAGACACAACACACCCAGGACACCACCTGTTTAACTTGTTACTATCTGGCAAGAGGTACAGGGCCATTCGTACAAAAACAGGCAGCCTGGGAAAAAGCTTCTTCCCAAGAGCTGTGACCTCCACAACACCTTACTGGCTGACTGATTACTACCTCTGAACTAATCTTGTTCACTTTGGACATTATACACATTTATGTACAGTCACCTTATGTTATACATATTATCCATAGTGCAACTGTCAACTTTGTTTGACATTCTGCATGTTTTGCACACCCATACAGTCACTTTACACATTCATAACTTATTAATGTATACTGTAACTGTTTGTTTCACCTATTCTTACATTGAGTGCACTGTCCTTATGTAAATATCTTAACCATCTATATTGTTTATTACTGCTCTTTTTATTGTTTATTGTTTCAATTTTGGAGAGTGTTGCACTAAATTTCTTTAATAGGAATTTAATAAATATGTTCAATCAATCAGACATATAGTGGAATAATGGCAGTGTTTTGTTTTTTTATTTAGTTTTGGCATGTTTTGGTCTTACAGTGCGGAGATGTGCTCTATGAGAAGAGGCACTATGAGAAAGCACACTGGGCCTGCATCACTGTCAAGGAGGACACGTATGAACAGAGCATCTGCTATGGCTTCATGAGAATAATGCGATACATATGCCAGCAGAATTCGCTAGGTGAAATTTAGTTTTTTTTTTTTAAATATATATAATTTGTGTGTGTGTGTGTGTGTGTGTGTGTGTGTGTGTGTGTGTGTATGTGTATGTGTATATATATATATATATATATATACACACACACACACACACACACACACACACACACACACACATATCACATGACCAAACAGTTCCTTTTTCTCCTCCTTTATTTTAGGTACGTATCTGGGGATGACTATACCTATTGTGACTGTGGTACATACAGATGAAATGCACACAACCTTGTCCAGAACAGTCACTGTAGCATACTATTTGCCCACAAACCACCAAGATCAGCCACCACAACCCTACGACACAGACATAGTCATTGAGCATTGGCCAGCCACCACAGTGTACACTAGGTAAGTTTCATGTTTTAAACGCCTTTGTCTCGTCATTCAGAGTAGTTTCACATGAAGTGATGCACTGTGTAGAAATTTGCTGAGAGTTGTGGTGAAAGGAACCAGATGTTTGTGTACTTAAAAATAGTAATTTCATGTTTTTAAAAAACAAACTTTTTTGTAACTCCTAACTTTTTTAAAAATGTGAATGAAAACGGCTGCAAGAGGGGTAATTTGAGCGTCTGAGAGTTTTTTTTTTTGTTTGTTTTTTTAAATACCGTTTTGTCTTTTGTCAGCATATTTAAATACCATGTAATGCATTTGTAATAGCAATTACATGTAATAGCTTCATTAGGTTACTATTAGAAGCAATACATGCTTTGGACATATGGTTCCCATCCCTGAGACTAAATTCTTTTTTTTTTCCAATGGCACAATTCATGTTAATGCACTCTGAAATTTAAAAAAAAGATTAAATTGTTTGCACATTGTGAAATTTAGCGACTCATTATTTATTTTTCAAACGCCAGGACCTTTGCTGGTACCACAAATGAGATCACCATCATCGGCCAGATCAACACTATGGCAGAGGTGTTGGATTCTCCAGGACTCTGTGTCAGTGACTCGTTCATTGTGGCTGGATATACCAACCCTGCAGCTGCCAACCGTCAGAATGAGATCTGGTTCCTTGAAAGGCCCTGAAATTTTCCCCCCATCAAAAACATTTCTCTTTCTGCACCTTGTTCTTCATCCCCCTCTCTGTCACCCAGCCCTCACGCTCTGGAAGATGTAACAGCCATGTATGCCCCTCTCAGAGAAGGAAATGAAAGAACCAAGGCAGGATGAAGAAAAAAACAGAGTATGCACTGAAAAGGGTCTGTAAGTGCTTTAGGGTCCATGGACAAAACTTTGTTACCAGACATTTGTAGGTTGTGGTCATGTACCTCCCAAAAATGTATTTCCTCAGACACAAAGGCAGTTTCTTGCTTTTCCAGTGACTCAAGGTGCATAGAACCTAGTTTCTCAGGACTGGAATTTATATCTAGCAGGTATCTTGGAAACAGCATATATTAATGCAAAATTATATACGTGTAGTTTAAGAACTGCTTATTTCCTGCTTTAAAAACCTAGATTAACATGTACCTTTAGTAGAAGTCTTATTAGAAGTCACACTAGAAGCATCCGAAATTAAAGCACAATAGAAAAACAAACCAAAAACTGAAATTTTTGGCTGTCTGACAATCAAGCATGCCATGTATTTTTGTATGATCCCCCTTGTAAAGATGAGCATTCCCCACTGTTAAATCCATGACCTTGCAAGACTCCATACACTCCTCTCAATTGTTTTGTCATGCATTGCATTATGACTGGATTATTGAGTGTACACTTCATAAAAGCCACTGGTTAACACTGCTGCTATAGCGATATTGGGGCGTGTGAGTAATGTTTCCTTACATATTTACAGAAAACACGCATACACATACACATGGACACAGCCTTTAGAGTCACTGAGCAAAAATGTAAAATTACTATTTTAAATATAACAAAAATAATGATGATAAATGTAAATTGTGTGCACAGAATGATGAACAGAGCTGTAGATGACTCCACAACAACTGAGAGTTATAACCAAATTACACTAGTGGTAACAGTGTAGAGTTGTAATCAGCTACAAATTAGAAGTGGGTAGAAATTCACTACTTTTGTTGTCACGTCTACTTAAGGAATAAAGTTGTTTTAATAGTACACTGTTGCTTGGTTACATTTGTAAAGAAAAAAAATACTTTTATTCTTTATTCTGTCTAAAGCTCGTCACTGGAGAACAGTCATTGGCATTCTGAATCACTCCACGACATTATGGCCCAACACTGTCGTTGTGGCCTTTGGTGACACCGACGTGATGTTAAGGGCAGTCGTCATAATGATCTGCGTGCATGTAGTCCTGCTTTGTGCAGTTGTCTGCCAATGGTGCTGGCACTAACAGGATGACTAAAGGAGGGCATCACTGCTCCCCGAATGTCTGCAGTTGGACCTGTGAATCTATGCCGTGCCTCAATGTGGAAAGGAAGCTTGGAGGAAGTCCTCCTAACACATACCCAAATCAAACAAAAACCAAATCAGTGCATCTCTGTCCAGGAAATACCAAATGTACTCCAAAAGCTTTCGAACTTTACTGGAACAAGGCTAATAACACAAACTAACTACAGAACACACACCCAGAAATTTCCCTAGATCCATTCCCAACCTGATTTGAGTAAAGTAAGACTGTGAAGACTGTCCATGTGGTTTAGAACATGGTACAATTTATTCAGGCTGAACCCAAGTAATCAGCTGTTCATTGGGTAACTATTCGGTGCAAGTTATGTGTATGTACTTGTGTTGCACTTATACTGACCTTTTCTTCTCTATAGGTATGAGCACTGGGCTGGGGTTGCCAGGTAGTGCACTTTTGCTTTATATATGTCTATATATTGATCTCTCTAGGTATCAGCACTGGCCCCTTGTTCGGGCAGTGTCTGAGCTCATGGTGAGTTTTAGGCTAACCTTCCTGTACTACCTGGACTATTATCCAATGGAAAAAGCACGGTTGTAAGTCGCTCTGGATAAGAGCGTCTGCGAAATGCCTTATATGTAAATATGAATGTCAATGTTCATTTTTAATACATAAATCACACAACCTGTAAACCTATTCATAGTTGCTCCTTGTTTATTCAGGCACCAGTACGGGTAAAAAAAAAAAAAAAATTCAAATTCGCTTTTTTCTCATTAAATTGGGAAGCAGAACCACTATGCACATCCATTACCAATCACGGTCAATAAGACTTGACAATTAGTAAAAGCAGGATTTTACTTTTGTAGTTGACTAAGATTAAGCTTGTTTTTTAACCATTTTGTATTCTAATAATGCTCATTTTCATTACTAAATGGTCTGCTGATTATTATTTTCTCTATTCATTGATTCACTGTTTAATTTTTAAAAATTCTGAAAATTTTGAGAAACGGTATCACAAGTGCAGCTTATTTACTATATGCGCAGTACAGAGCAATGAGTCTGGTCTTCAAGTCAGGTGTCTGTTTTATAGTGTTAGATCAGGGTTAAGTGTGGGTCTGTCAAGCTGGAAGTACATACTTTTTAAAATCCAAGTAGATTTCCAAAAACAGCAACACAAGCTTAATGCCAGTTTGTAACCTAATTTCTCACTGTATTTTTTTCAGTTGACCTGAAAATGTAACTGAATGACGAGGTCTAGATACATGACCCTAAACACACTTTAAAATCTACAAACCCAAATCATGAAAAGTTGGGGCACTTTGACTTTTTTATTTGGTGACAGCATCCAATATAGGAGTCCAATATAGGAAATGTTTTGTCTCGTCCACTTCGTGTCATTTGCAACCCATTCCAAAAAAGAAAAGCAATTAAGACTTTGCAACATTCCTGTACCTGTTCCCTCTGACAACACTTAAAAGACGTTTTGGCACCAAGGATACCAAGGGATGGAGTGTTTCAGGTGTTTTGTCCAATCTTTCCTGCAATATTTCCAAATTCTACAGTACCTGTACCTTCTAATTAACTACCCATACATTTGTAAAGTGTGTAGCATAGGTTTTTGTGATTTTTTTTTTTTAATTAATACTGCCAATAGAGAAGCGTGCATTATTTTTGCCAAGGCATTGACATTGTGGACATGTTGCTGATAACAGTCTAGATGGTCCTTTTCGTCTTTGGTCTGGAGCACACAAATCCCATTTATTCCAAAATGATCTGAAATACTGACCACAATTAATGTTTCCACTGTTTGATGGTGCATCCTAAATGCTTTTGTACCAAATTATGATTACAATGACCTGCTGACAACAAACATTTGAAATCACAAGAAAACCTTATTTACTAAATTGCCCTGAGTTTTATGGATTGTGTTGCAGGCCTGAAATGTGCAAATGAAATGATGTTGACCAGACAAAACAAAAAAAAATCTTGGGTGCATTTTTTTTTTTTGCACATTGTCTATACTGTCCTGACTTTTTCTGAATTGGGAGTGCACAAAGGACTACCTCAAGAGGCACAAGCTAAAGATTTTGAAATGGTCCTCATAGTACTTCAACCTATAAATCAACAAAAGTCTGTGGCTAGACCTCAAAGGAGCAGTGCACGCAAGACAGAGCAGAAAATAAATTAAAACTTTAAAAACTACTACACTGATCACACTTTACAATCTATAACTCTCACACTCTCCTTGAGTGTGTGTGCCTGTTGCGTTTTTACTGTGCTAGTGCAAATGGCAGCAAAAACTGCAGAGGTCTTTTATAATCTGCTGAATGTTAAGTCGTACGTTATTTTAAGGTGTGAGAGGCAGAGAGAAACTAGCTAGTCACCAAATGCACATACACAGCTGTCACAGAAAAAAAAAAAACAATTCTTGCAGAACGCTGCTATAATGCTCCATTTTAAATCAGTAAACCAATGCACTGAAATACTGAAAATATAAGCACATAAATATAAACCTCATGAAAGCCTTCAGACAGCCTTGGATTGTATTCAGCTTCAACATAAAGTTTAAACGGATACATTTACTGTCACATGGAGAACATAGAAATAACATGTCTTACCTGTAAGTACCGAGTCTGGTATTCACTGAGTGACTCTCCCAATGGGATGACAATTTTTTCCAAACTGCGATGGTGAGAGTGGGCCTGAATGTCTGGGCTCTCCTCTGACCGCAGCTCTATGTGAGAGATCAGCAGATTGGAGATGATCTGCTGGACAGCCTAAAAAAAAAAAACAAGATACTGGCTTTCATATTCCCAAAGTATTCAAATACTCAACTCTTGGATTAATTATGCAAGAATTAAAACACACACAAACACTGTTGCATACAGGAAGAACTGAGGCAATGTTTAACAAAAAGAAAAATACAAACACACTGCCCAATCCTCCGAATACGCATACACACAGGACACACAAACATTTTACCTATTTCATTGTCTGTCAACCGCTTTCAACCCAAATACAAATCATTAAAGTTGCTAGGTCTTTTACATTGTTAAAGCACACCGCCTTTACCAACTACTTCATTTTTATCACAAATTTGATTTTAAGTTGGGCCTGGGAATGTTTTTTCATTCACAATCGTTAATGTTATGTTTTAATATGTGAAATAATTTAAATATGTGAGAGTGAAGTTGAGCAATGGCTGAAAGGGCCAGTGTCTGGATCCGTTTTCTCAAGGGTTGCTTTAGCTTGTTAGCTTAGCTTATTATGTTAGCTTAGCGAGCAGCAACAGACCCAACACTGCCACCCATCACAGTACAGACTTTATTCAGAAAGATCTGTGTTCTGTTAACATAAATTTAAACGATTAAAATGTTTGAGGGAGCATATGTTGAGTGACAGCAAGATGCAGGCTTGGTTGTACGTAACTGATGCTAAGATGACACTCGTTCAGAGGATAGCACAACATCAGTTGACCAGTGAAAGCTGAAATCAACTAGTTTTGTGGTGTGTGCAGAAAATATGTGGTTCTAAAATGTGCAGCTCTTTGCTGTCACTGAGATGCCTAACCTGGCTCTGATCCTCCCGTTTCTTTTTTCCCTGTTTATTTATCCATACAGAGGTCAGATATAAATCCATCAACAAACACCATCAGTTTTAAACATAGTCATCATTTTTACATATTATCATATACCGCATTACCATCACAGGCCTCGAGTTGTCCTGCTAAATTCAGTGTGCAGATTTTAGTGTACTGATTCTTCTTTTATCCTACATAATCCAAGGTCCCTGATGAGGATTTAATGCAAAGTGTAATGCCTGATTTGTTTAATGACAAAATAACTAACAGGTAAGAGCAGCATTTCAGTAAGTAATCTACAATACACACCTTCATGTCTCCACCAGGTGTAGCGCTGAGGGCCAGGACACGAAATTGCTTTGTCTGGTTCCATAGCTCCCGGACTACCTAAAAAACAGGTAGTATGCATATTTCAAAAAGCACTTCCACAGACTTCTTACAAGAAAATAAGAAGTAATATAGATATATAAGATATAATTACCTGACAATATGCATGATTTCCTAACGCCTTGTGGGCCTCATCAATGACCACACACTTAACTTGGGTTCCTTGGCATGTGTTTCGTGACAGGTCGTTCATCATCACTTGTGGGGTAAGGAAGAAAACACGTTTTGATCGCCACAACTCCCTCCTCTGTGGCGCTGGAGTACTTCCTAAAGTATGCAAGATGGAATCAAATATTTGTGAGTCAATTACATCCCCTGCAAACAATCTATTAAGCAAAAAACACTGACAATACTGAAAAGTTTATTTAACTCTATTAATTTGCATATCAGCATCCCTGCCATCACCACCTCTAAGATCTGTGCTAGTGAAAGCAGTATGTGCTCAATGTATTTCTCACTGCGAATGATGAAAATGAAAGACAAGCCTGATGCACACCTGTCAGCTCTGCCATATGATGCTGTGGTATCCCCATCACTTTGTAACACGCTTCGATTTGCTGGGCCACCAGAGGTTTGGTGGGGGCCATAAAGACTATCTTCCCTGAAGGATACCACCGGTAGAAGTTATACATCACCACGGCAGCTATAAATGTCTTTCCAAGCCCGGTTGGTAGGCTCACTAGCGTGTTTTGGAACAAGGCAGCTTCTGAAATGTTCAGCTGGTACTGCCTGACTGGGAAATTGGTCGGAAAGATCCACACTCTCCCCGAAGAACTGTTGTAGCCTGGAAGGTCTGGGTGAATCTCTGCCGAGTCTCCTACTACTGCGTCAGTCACAGACTCAGCGCAGCTCTCCAGAGACTTTTCAGCCTCATCCGCTGCTATGAACATCAGGTCATCGTCCAGATCCTTCTCCTCATGGTAAGACTGGTCTCTTGACTCGTCCACAACGACCGCCTGACAAATCTTACCCTCATCCCAGATGGAGCCACGAGGATGCGCAGTATCTTTGTCCCTCTTCTGGCTTTTGCCTTGGCTGCCGTTTTTGTCCGGTTTTTTGTATGTCATTTCAGAAACACTTGTGCCCCACGTTTGGAATAAAGTTCTCTGATTGGCGCTGCTCATTTTATGATGAATTAGCTATTATCGTATTCAGTTCAATACATTATTCCGTCCTATGATTTCAGAGAAAAGGAGACTCGAAGAAATTAGAAAACACCCTCTTGGTTAGCTAACCAGCTAGCGCCAGCACTAGATCGGCTCGACTACGTGAGTTCGTTGCCTAGCACGATTCAGTAAATAAAACTCTCAGAACTCGGGCGTAACCCACTTGTTTCCTTTCAGAAACGTATCCCGTGTGCATGAAATAAACTGATAAATGATAAATTCCCATAGAGCGCTCGGCTTGAACCTCGGCTTTGCCTGCATTCTGAAGTTGTGTCAAATGTGGCGCTCAAGTGGGTCAGAGTGCGCAACCAATCCAATGATGTATTCAGGGGCGGCTATATGCGCGTGTTTTACGCAGTTTAAAGACGTTCTACTCACGCTAAAAGGAGAAGCCTGTTTGGGCTTTATGTACATACAGTATTTATAGTTATCTGTAGTGAACATTTTGTTTTTGCTTCACTTGTTTAACCTGTTTGAGTTACACTACTCATTCATGCTGTACCTCCTGCTGTAGCTTTAAAGAAGACATACTCTTGTAATAAATCTACCAAAACTAAAAGTACTGTAATATGTAGTATGCAGTAAATTTGTAGTGCACTGAAGACACCTGGATGGTGTACTACAGTCAGATTTTCTAGTATACAGTGGGAGCTAATTTGGTAGTGTACAACTGAACTGCAGCCTCACCAGCTTAGCCTGCTTTAGCGAAAAGAAATGAGGAAGAAAAACGCAACTGACTCTGTAATGGGGTATGTTTTCATCAGAATGAGCCTCAGAAAGTTTAAATATACAGCTCACAAGTTTAATAAAATATGAACTCGCTTTTGAGGTTTAGCAGCTAACTCTAAACAGTGGATACAGTAAAAACAGCTTTAAGGTGAATGCGAGGTAATTGGTCATGTGACTGTTATAGAATGCGACATTATGTATTATATCAATTTTTTTTTTACTGTACTGCATACTACACACAAGGGAGAGTATACAGTGTGCCAATTCGAATACAGCCTCTGGTCCTTCCAGTGATACCACGTGTTGGGGTAGGAAGCTGGCAAATTCTACCAATGACCTAGCAATACTGGGAGCACAAGAGCATTTCAGCTCCATCCTCACAGAAAGTGTTACCTAGTGTTCATTGTCGCAGTCAACACACACATACACAACATGCACACATATGCATCCACGTGCATCTCCAGTTTTCCCACAGAGGCTACATAACCAGGGTGCCAGAGAGAGACTGACCACTGCATCCTCCTTGCCATTGTGGTAGAACTTCCCAACCTTGTGGTTCCACTCTTCATTAATTACTAATTAGTTTTTATTTTTAATGATAATATTTTCAATATTTTGATGTACATATAATGTTTACATGTACGATTATAGTTTTAACAGCAAAAAGTGAAAATTGTGATTTTGTTTAACTCTGTAATAAGTATATTATTGTTAGTGTTGAGACTCTGTATGATAGCCTACTGTTTGATTAGTTTTTCTTATTTCGTATCAATTTATTTAGTTTTACACCCAACTGCTGTACCATAACTTAATGATTATACTTAGCACTTGAGAAATATACTCGCTAAAGCTCCTACTGCTATTAATCCACAAGACTACTGGAGAAGACAGCCTGGATCCTTATTTCCTGCATCTTGCTGCCTAAATTATTTTAAGACACATTACATGCCTTTAATGTTTCTGTTTTATCAAGCAGAATTCCCAGTATCTGGAAAATATAGCACATGTAGTTTCACTGGGTAAAAAAGGTGAGGTGGCAGTTGTAAATAACTACAGATCAATCCCCCCCCAAAAAATTAAAATGTATATGTATATACACTTTTTGGGCAGTGTATATACATATATGCACAGTGGAGGAAATAAGTATTTGATCCCCCACTGACTTTAAAAGTTTTAATACAAAAAAAATAAATGAAACGTCTCAAGTTTATGCCAGCTTTATTTTAACGGTGACACATAGAATATAAAAAAAAAAAAAAAAACGGAGAAAATTACATGAAATGAGAAATAAAAATTAACTTGAATTTCATTGAAGGAAATAAGTATTTGACCCCCTAGTAAAACATCATTTAATACTTGGTAGCAAAACCCTTGTTGGCAAGCACTACAGTCAGACGTTTCTTGTAGTTTGTTTATAAGGTCTGCACTTCAGGAGTAATTTTGGCCCCCAAAATTTTTTTTAAAATTTTTTAGGCATGCGTTTGGGAACACAAAGTTTCAGCTCTCTCCATAGATTTTCTATGGGATTGAGGTCAGGAGACACCAAGAAAAACACCCCCAATGACAATTTGGGACGGGTGTCTCTCATGCAGGTACTTCAGGAATTCACTTAGATTAGGGTGCGTCAGTGGCCTGTGGGAGCCAACATTAGTCATGGTTTTTAGGGGATCAAATACTTATTTCCCTCAATGAAATGCAAATAATTTTTCATTTAAATAATATTTTCTAGATTTTCTTTTTGATATTTCATCTCTCGCTGTTAAAATGAGGCTACCATAAAAATCAGACTGTTTAATTATTTGTCAGAGTACAAACTTTCAAAATCAGCGGGGGATCAAATACTTATTTGTGTGTGTGTGTATATATATATATATATATATATATATATATATATATATATATATATATATATATATATATATATATATATATATATATATATATATATATATATATATATATATATAATAATAATAATAATTATTATTATTATTAGGCCATAGACAGGAAGAAACATTGGGCTGCAATTTTTTATTGATTTTCCTGCCTTTTTAAGAATTAACAAAAATAAATAAATAAAAAGGTTTTGATACAAATTCATTAAAACGGAATCAAAATTACCTTTTACACAGACATTAATGCATGGCAATGACACATTAGATTAATCAGATTTATTGACAACAGTCATTGTATATATACACGCACACTGACACAGACATCATTGTTGGTATCTCGCCTTTAAAAAAAGAAAAACCCAAAATGGTAAGTGAAATAACTTGAAACTGTCAAAAGTAATACTAAATAACAATGTGCTGAAATCAACTAAAATGAGACTTTGCTTTGAATTGTGGTTCAACTAAATCATTTTAATAAACAAACTTTTGAAACTAGCCTGGACAAAAATAATGGTTTCCCATATTTACTTTTACTGACAATAGGGACCATAGGGACATAACTTCGGTGTGTCCTGATGAACTCCATAGTAAGGAACATCAGTGTCAGATGTCACCATCCGTTGCTGTCTTAGCCAAAGTGGACTTAATGGGAAATGACAGAGGAGGAAACTGTTGAAAGCAAATCACAAAAAATGAGACTAGCATTTTTAGCAAATTCATATTGACAAGTCACAAAACTTCTGGGAGAATGTTCTTTGGACAGATGAGACAAAACCTTAGCTTTTTAGCAAGTCACATCAGTTCTATGTTCACAGACGTGAAAATGAAGCATACAAAGAAAGGAACATTGTACTTACTGTGAAACATGGAAGAAGCTTGGCTATGTTTTTGATGGTGCTTTGCTGCATCTGGCACATGGTGTCTTGAATTAGTGCAGGGTACAATGTCTCGGTCGTAGGTCATGGGTCCTCTGACAGAATAATGTGCCGATATACACAGCTTAAAACATCCAAGAATGGCTAAGAGCAAAGCATTGGGCTATTCTGAAGTGGCTCGATCTAAAGTCTATTTAACATCTGTGGAAAGAGATGAAACATGCAGTCTGGAGAAGGCACCCTTCAAACCTAAGACAGCTGGAGCATTGAGAGTTACAGAAATTGCTTGATTGCAGTGATTGCCTCAAAAGGTGGTGCAACAAAATATTAAGTTAAGGGTGCCATCATTTTTGTCCAAGCTGTTTAGTTTGTTTTTTTAAATTTATTTTATTGAACCACAATTTAAAAAGAAATGTCTGGTTTTCATTGGTTGATTTTCAGTACATTTTTATATAATTACTTGTGTCACTTTTAACTTATTCTAGTGACCATTGTGGGTTATTCTGTAACGGAAGGGTACCAAAAATTTTTAGAATCAGAATCAAGCTTTATTGGTATAGCTAGAATATATGGTCTGAGGGCATGACATGCTGGATTTACATTACTCTGAGTTTGTCTGAGACTGAAACAGGTCTAAACTCTATTACTTTGAGCCTGTCTGTGACCCAGAAAGGCTGGCATAAAGTTTCTGCTGGTCTGAAATGGGATAGGTGGAATTACAGTGCCTAGTAATTTTCGGAGACAGCACCATGGGATGCTGGAACAACACTTGTGCTGGTGGTGTGCTGTGATTAGATGGAGTCACTCTATATTGTGGAGATCTGACAGAGACAACTTGAAATTGCACTAATGGCTATTGCTAATTTGGGGCAGACTGGAGTAACACTAACCTCTTCTAGATTGTCACTAGGACATGGTGGTGTAACAACTGGCTTTTTCTTTTGAATGCATGATATGAGTTTCAACAAACGAAATGATCACTTTAAAGCTGTATTTTTTCTTTACTTGTGTTGTCTTTATATTACATTAAAATTAGTTGCATGATCAGAAAGATTCAAATGTGCTAATTTAGCAAAATAGTAGGGAGGCACCTAAATGAACATTTTTGTCCAAAACCGAAATATTTGTCCAAAGGCCAAATATGAAACGGTGTTTTGTTTATTTTGCCGCTTTTTCATCATTGCATAAATGAAACAGGCTGAATCTCAGATAGCAAGTGGATGTGGGCCACATCTGGCAAACATATGGTGCTGCTGGCCCCCTATATTTACAACGTGCCCACCCGTCCCAAAACAGATCTGGTCCACTTCTGGCACAGATACAGCAGAGTTGCCTTCTTTTGGATGAGGCGTGGCACTAAAGTGGTGCATATGTGGCCCATGTCTTGCTAACAGGAGAGGTCCACCCAAGTGTCGTCAACACTTTGGGGGGGCCAGATTTGGGCATTTGGGCAGAACAATTTTGCTGTTTTAAAGAAAAAACAATTACTAAACTGGAGTTTAAACGTACTTACTGAACACCAAACATTTTAGCATCCCAGCAGACATTCCAACAAAGCATTCCATGACAAAACATCCCAGTGTAGTGCCTCACTCCACGTTGGCTACAATTTTATCGCTTTGTTGTAAAACTGGGTTTTTTGAGCTTTTTTTTTTGCACACTGAGAGAATAAGTGAGAGAGAGAGAGAGAGAGACGGATATAGGGAGTGCAGGCGTGTGTGCACATGCACAAGAAGCTGCTGTCTGTCTATCTCTCTGTTATGATAGTTAAAGCTACAGCCCTGTTCATCATTTTATGTTAATATTTGCACTGGAAGTACATTAAATAGTAAAAACTTTACATTTGAATTTGGCAAAGGATTTTAAAATGACTTTCATTTAGTAATATTTAAGATGGAACCTCAAAGATAGTCTATATGGCCATGTGAAAATGCACCCATTCTTAAAAGACAATATTCTGTGTAAGCTGATGGACCAATAAACTGCTGTAAAGATGTTTTTGTCCTAGTAATCCCCTGCAATTCCTTTCAAATATGCAGATGGACATATCTACTGGAGTTGATGTATAATTTTACTGGTGGCAAATATAGTATTTTTTTCCTTATTGTTTAATGCATCTTATGTGACGTAGTGACAGAAATAACAGAATACTTTTTTTAAAAAGATGTTAAGGTCAAATATGTCCTCAAATGCTGAAACGATCCGATACTGCTGATATGCAGATGATTCCTATACTTGTGATGATATTATTGTTTTAAAATAATAATCATAAATGGTATATTTTAAATATAAATATTTAAAAAAATTTATTTTGTTGTTGGTGCCTTGTTGTTTTTTCAAAATGTGTTTTATTTTGATATATTTTGTTTGTATTAGGTAGTTTATTTATACACTGAGGTGTTTTGTAGTTTTTCGCACATTTTTGACCTTCACCTGTGTAGAAGGTAGATGTATATTTGAAAATATGAATTCACTGGTGTTTACAGAAGTCATGTCATACACCACAATGAAAAAATATGTTATAATAATATAATAAAATTTGACATCAAAAAAAAAAATGAGAATGGCATTATACTAAATAAGAAATGGAGATCTGGGCATAAATTGATGTATAGTCGATAAATATACCTTTTATTTTTAAGCCAGCTTTTTTGCTTGTTCATCAAAAAAAGAAAACATTCATTCAGGCATCTATGTTTATCAAACTGTCTTACTGATGTACAAATACATTCCTTTTTTTCCACCAATAAGTTTGTTTATGCAAAGGACAAGGACTAAGGGCCCACTTATAGGTCATAATTACTCAGTTGAGTTACTACAGAAGTTTACACCTATGCACATGATATTCTATATACTGCAACATTATACAGCATACAGTAAGATAATACTGTACCTCTACACGTCTTACCTATTCCGTATAACATTTTTTGTAAATAACTTTTACTTGCACAAAAGGTTTAGAACAACCATTTAGGATTCTTCATATAAAAGCTATATCACAAACAATGAAAGTAGTAGGCTATACATCCTTTTCAGTTTGCATTTCAAAAATTATACTCTTCATGGGTGTCTTATGATATGTCAGCATTTTGAAAAGCACACAAACATGAAGTAACAGTACCAATCACATAACAATATATATCTATAGTCAGCATAAAATGATGAGGATAGTGTTAAGGTTTCGAAAAGTGCAAAAAGAGCAGGACTCCTGGAAGTGTTGATCCTGATTCCATGAACTAAAATGTGCTTCTTTACCAGAAGACTTAGCTTCCTGCTAATTCAAACGATCTATTTTTTTAAAGTGCAGAGAAATGCAAGAAAATATCTCTCATAAAGTACAATAAATGTTTGTTACATTTTTCTTTTGGTCTGAAAATCTGTACGATAGTTTGGGAATTTTTTTTCAAAAATAGATTCTCTTGTTTGTTTTATTACAGGCACTGTAAGAAATAAAGGATACACATTTCTTTAAGTAGAAGTCATGTTTGATGAATTGGATGTCATCTGGACATTTGGGTAGAAAATCTCAATAGGTTCAGAGGTTCTTCAGAAAGTCATTTAGGCTCTGGTGAATATTGGAAGGCTGAGAAGCTGCAGATTCTAGCAACGCTAGGCCCATGTGCATGTGAAGGACTTGGCACAGGTTGGCGGTGGCCCCTCTCACACTACCGCCCCTCCCACGAACAGTACCACTGTTGCTTGATGTCCCCAGGAGATGCCAGAATAGAGGCAGCACTTTCTGCTCTACAAGCTGTGGTTTGCGTGGGTACAGCTCCTTAACCATCTCTATTAAAAAAAAAGAAAAAATTGGGAAACATACTGTCAACACTAAGCATGCTAGAAGCTCAGAAGCACTTCAGGGAGATGATTCAAATGTTTACTATGACAGATGTAGTGTATAGGCAAACTCCTCAAAATATATTTAAATAAATAAATGATCCTACCCAGGTGTAACATGCAATCTGAAGTTATTACGCTGCATTATTGGCAAAAAAGAGTCTTTGGCTATGTTTACTTATTTACTGATATTAATGTTGCAAGAATATTCTTGACTCATTTACACAAGATTTATGAGTTTAATAATGGGACCTAAACTGCTGTAAGATTTGTTTGTTAAAATTGAACAGTTTGCATTAATCCAGAGTTCTTTAACCACAACAATGTTTTTACATATTGATGTCACCCTACTCAAAATAAAGGTCTGGTTCAATATGGGGTGGCTACCTGAACAATACTAGTGGGAGCAAAAGGAAAGAGAGAAAAATCACTAAACCTGAGGAGATCAAACTGGCAAACATCCAACTGATGAAAGTTGGAGACATTTTTGATAAAAACATTCACCAGCTTCTTGAGGTTCTAGAACGTGATTGCTGCGCCACTTAAGATGGAATGGGAAAATCCATATAAAAATCCTCATGGCTTTCATGCAGATAGTGTTGATAAGGTGATAGGCTATCAGCACATCCTATCAGCTGTTTTATGCTGGTAGCATTTTCTGACAGCAATTTAGACAATTTTGCCTTCTATTTGGCAGCTTCTTGTTTGAATTATTACAAGAAACTGGAGACAAAGAAGCTAATTTCAGCTTTGTGTGATATCAAACTATTCTGACTAGAATAGTATGTAGAGCTCTATAAACAGCTACAGTAAGACATTTTAACATAATAGCACAATTTGTCAGAATACCTGCAAATACCAGCAACATTTTGAACTAAATTTTATATCAAGCCTTTTTTTCCTTAGTTAATTTTAATATTTGTATTAGTTTATTTTCTTAAATAAAAAAATACACATTTAAAATTTACTTGAAGAGACAAAAAACTAGTTAGATATTGTATGGAGGAGAACAGTCGTAGGATTGGTGGTCGGATGGTGGACCAACAGTAACAAACAGTCGGCAGGGGTCCGACCTTATCAAGCCAGCAGACTGGTATATACTGACTATCTGCGTTATGCTGGTTGTTTCCCAGCTAACTATCAAAAATAGCAAGCCCAATTATTACTGTTGTGTAATTTTATGTATTATTGTAATTGTGATGTGGTTTTAGCTGCATAGCTAAAGTTAGATTTTTTTATCTTTGGTAAAGCATGTAACATATCCCGTCAGTTATGAAAAAGCACTGTTTATGTGCAGCCTATGAAAGTCAAAGAGGCAATTATCTGATTAATCTGATGTTTGAAGGGACCGCAGCACAACTTGCATTACAAAATGTTCTACCGCACGTTTAACGCAGTTACATATTTTCACTAAAAATGATGTGTGATTCACCAATTCCACAAGTCAGCCCACGTTACACAGTGCAGCTTTAATGACTACTATGAATTGTGTCAGCTGTTTCTTAAAACAGTCCTCTCTGTTTCTACACTTGGGTGACACTATGGGTATCTTGTGCTTACCTGCAACCTTTTCAACAAGGTCCACTTTAGCCTTTCCACTGAGAAACTGAGCCTTTGTGCAAAAGGGTTGAAGAAGAAATGTGTTGTCTGAAAAATCAGCAACAATGTTGTCAAAGTTCAGTAGTATACATATATTACTTAGGAATTTATTAGAATGTATTTAATTTCTCAGAAATATATATATACAAAATTGAGCATTAAGATTACTCAATTACTAAGAATATCAGGACCAGCAGACTGAGGGACAGCTCTGTCTACCAGGCTGTCAGGATGCGGAACTCTCTCCATGCTGTACCCCACCCTGGCCCCTGCACACGCACACACCCGCAGCCACGCACAGCGTCTTGCTGTCTCATATGTATACCTCAGGACCTTTATTTTATTTTATTGTATGTCTTGTGTTCATCTACATTTAATACACTCTTGTTTTTGTTTTAGCTGTAGTCTATTTATCGCTAAACGTTTATGTGCTGCAATTCCTCTGTATATCTTATACATACTGAAGTACTGACAATACAACTACTTGACTTGATCAAGATCCATTACCTAAGATTAATAACTAAAACTCTAAATCTAATAGGGGTGTGAATGTGCATGTAAAGGCTTTTAAAAAGTAGACCACATGGTCAACTAAATAATTTCATTAAAAATATTTTGAAGGGAAAAACACCATTATATTCTACAGTATGATATGGATTTTAAAAAAAGCTCTGCAAAATGTAGAATTTTATGCTACTGAAGACACAGAAGTTCCACACGAACTGCTGGGCTTTATATAAGGCTGTTTTTGGCATTGGGCTTGCCTTAAACATTTTTCTTCTTTGCTATGAGCTTCACTATGTTTAGTTTGCTTGGCTGCGATGTATGCCTCTCTTTCTGCAATAAAGGACGGAATTCAAAATGCCATAGCCCCATTACTGTGCAGAAAGTTTTGTTTACATAGATGGGTAAGGAAACCACAGGCTTCATGCTTAATTTTTTTTTATTTCTGAGACCCTTACTTTTACAGGTGCCATCTCACTATTGCATAGGTGCATAAGTGGACTGTGGTGTCTTCCATCTCGAACCCTTCTGGAACCACTATAGGACAGGCCACCATAGTGGTCATACAGGAGTGTTCACCTCACCACAGCTACCTTTTGCTCACTACCTTACCTCTGCTGTTTGGCTAGGGGAACATTTATCCGCTCACACATCCTGTACTGGCAGCCCTGTGTCACTAGCTGTGTAGCAGTGGATATAAACACATACATGACACATCTATAGCATTTTGAAACTGGCAAATTAGTTAAACTTCTGCATAGAGGGTTTCTCAATCTGCTTTGCATGAGAATTAAAGTTTAAACTTAGTGCAGAGTATCACACATGAGCTGTCATCTTTGTTTACATTCAAGTCGCACTGGTAACAGAAACATGCATGACTCCTCCACAGCACTAACTGCAAGGCTAGGCAGCATCTCTCTCTAGTGCATTCTTGAGGGTCTCTTGCAAGTCAAGAAAACTAGCTCTGTGTGGATGTGTGGGCAGCATCAAATGCAGGACCTTCTGTTCATGGTAACACTTGAACAATTTGGCTATTAGTTCAAACTGTGTATGGAACGGTTCTGCCTTGCCTGAGGTATTTAGGTTTAGGATTTCTTATACTCACCAATATAAATTACCCACATTAATGCTCATTGCAGTGGCAAGTATTTGGTGGCATGGCCTCACAGTTAGCTTCAGTACACTCTGCCCTCTCATCATAATCACAGCTAGTCCGACTGTCCAGCTTCTACTGCTGAGCACTGCTACTACTGCTTCTACTGCTATCATCCACCTCAGTTTTCACAGCTAGTGCTAAAGGACATAAACTAGCGCTCCCTCTGAGCTTAGCAGCTAAGACATAGGTGTAATGTATTCTCAGGAACGCCAGCAGGTCTTTAGTTTACTTTAGTTTTTGTAAACAAAATGCTAAACTTCCAAAAGACTACATAGGATTTATTTTATGCCATATATTTTAGGAGTACAATTCAGAAAAGTACAAATACTATTTATCAAAATTTGAGTATATGTAAAATGCTTGATTTTTTTAGACCTAGTTACCCATACTCTTAATAGCTTTCAAACAGCTTTTTTAACAGCCATTTGCTTGTTTGCATAACTATGATACAAACATAAAATACAAATGCATTTATCTGTAGACCTCAGCAACAAAGGACTTACTTTAAAGAAACAAAGACTCACCAATGTTACTGATGAGAGCTTGAATGGCACCTGTTGCAGCCATGTAAATGGCATCGTTCTTGGAATTAAGATGATTGTCCACTATACCTGGGATAAGGATGTGAACCATTTGGGCCAGGTTTTCTCTAAGCAATGGGATTATCTTCTGTAAGGCCTCCAAAGCATAGAGGTTAACTTTGCTATTTGACTCTTGTAGTCGTGATTTGAAGACATCAAATATCTGTTACACAAGAAGGAAGACAGAGAGTAAGTGAGATGCCAAATGTTCTGCATCTCACAGTTTGATGAAGCTCTAGCATCACATTATTTTTATTATCCTGTACCCTCAAGGTTTCACTTTATAGACGTAATTTAGTATCTACTGCCAAACAGGATTGTAATTTGCTAAATTGTCTGTCCAACAAATGCTTATATTCTTTGAATGGTTTGTTGTCGATTGTATCCATGTGGTCACTTGAGCAATTAGACAGCATTTTGTATGCATTTCAGGCCTCAACAATCACAAAAAAGAAGAAAACATGTTATTTATGTTCTAAACCTGATGAATGCACTAAATCAGTTTAAATGGGTTACCGGGAACATGTTGCCTATAACCATGTAGGTTTTATCCTCGCAGTCGAAGACCAACTGGTCAATGCCCTTGATGCGTTGCCTGAAGTCTTTTGAACTCAGCAGGATTGTGAGCTGCTTGACGTACTCTGTCTTGTCTGTAGTGTTGTGGCTCTGTGCTTTTCCACTGTCTTTACTGCATTACACAGCAGAAAAAAAAACTCAGAGCCTGAGCAAAAAATGAATGCAATGCATTTAAATTTAAATACCAAAATCACAAAGACCTGAAGGCAAGTTGAGGTTCACGAGTGAGAGATGATACACGCACCAGCCCAACACCTGGAATGGAACGTCTGCCTCGAGCTGAAAGAGTATCATGAGGCATCTCGCCCAGTCCCTGAAATCACATAAACATTCTCAAAATAATAATAATAATAATAATAATAATAATAATGCAAAATTCATTACACTAGTCATTAAATGACAACTCTGATTCTAGGACAACAAAAATAATTTGCATAATCATGCATTTAAAATAAATGTGCTGTACTGTCACCTTGGTTTTCAACATAAGGACAGTGTCCCTGATGGCTGTTTGGTCTTTATCAGGGATGTACTTTGCCACCATTTTATCAAAATCACGATGCGACGACAATAACAGTAGCATTCGCCGACCAAAGTATCTGAGAGAAATAATGGACATCCAAGAGTTAAATTGCATTAACTAAAAAATTTTAATAAAAACTTCATAGTGTCACAGTATTCGGTGGACTTTAAAAGAATAAAATGGATTTAAAAAATGATAAAATAAAAAATTATTTTGTGAGCGCAAATTGAGGTAATGAGGGTAGTGCAAACCTAGTTTCTTGGGAAGGGTCCTGTGCCAGTTTGGCTATAGCAGGCAAAATTCGGTCCGTGAGATCTTTGGTTCCAGACAATAGGCGCCCAGCACCGATCTTTTCTACCAGTGTAGTCAAGTGCTGAGAAGTACACTTTCTTACCACAGCATTCAAGTGACTTTTGATTTCAAAAGAAAAAATAGAGAGGGAAGGAAATTTATTCATGCCATTCACAACTGTAACCGTGTTTCCAAAAAAGTTAAAGTGTTAAAAAATGCAATGATGTGCAAATCACTTAATACTTATAGCTAATCAGATAAGATCAAGTTTATTCGTTTTATCATCCGTTACAGATGATTAAATCCCCAAGTTTGTTCCTATTTTACAAGAAAAACGTTATTCTTAAATTGTTTGCCTGTCAATTTACTACTTTACCAATCTTTTGTTGTAAACGATAAATATATACATTTTGTATTTAGCATTTTAAGCACCCTCGGTCAAAATGACTTGTTTTGGTGAAATCTAGTACACATCCTATACAGAGAACACACATTCACTGTGATTTGCAGGACGTAACATACTGGAAAAAGGCAATAAGGTCCAGGCAAGTATTACAGCACAGTATGTTAAGTTTCATCCCCCCCAATTCACAGCGCTATAAGTGACCAGCGCCAATCTTTTCTATCAGTGTAGCCAAGTGCTTAGAAGTGCACTTTCCTACCACAGCATTCATTCACTTTCCTACCACAGCATTCATTCACTTTCCTACCACAGCATTCATTGTTGTTTAAAGAAAAAACAGAAAAGAGATGCGAATTTATTCATGGCATTCACAATTGCAACCTAGTTTCCAAAAAATGCTATAAATAAAACCAGAATGTAAAAATGACTTGAACCTTATATTTAACAGTACAATCTACTATCAAACAGTACAATAACAACATAATAAATGTTAAAAAAAGATTC
The DNA here is from genome assembly GCA_024036415.1 of Prochilodus magdalenae. Classification (NCBI taxonomy): domain Eukaryota; kingdom Metazoa; phylum Chordata; class Actinopteri; order Characiformes; family Prochilodontidae; genus Prochilodus; species Prochilodus magdalenae. The sequence goes on from JAMWET010000837.1 coordinate 58,469, forward strand.
ATTTTATTCTTAATTTTTTTTTTTTTTTGCCATTTTGATTTGGATGCCAGATGTGCTGATTTAGTACTCTGTAATTCTTTTAATAGCACTATACAGTTTGTCAGCAAATTTAGAAATAAATATTACATTTCAATGTTAAAGATTATAAAACTACTTTTTAAACTGGACAAACCAACCCAATTATTATTATTTTATTATTATTTCATTTATTTATTATTAATTAATGATTTAAAATGTTTTTAAATGTTTTAGATTATTTTATTTAATGAAATATTGGAAAAATGCTGTTCAGCCACACCTGGCCCATGTTAAAAAAAGTAATTGCCCCCTTAGCTACCTAATCAACTAGCTAACCAAATTCAATAGACTTCTGGTTGTTTCATTGCTTACCCTAATCACTGCAAACCAACTAAACTAACACTTTGGGTGGACTGAGTACGTGGACTGGATGCTTTCTGCTGAGATGCTGAAGCACTGATGTTGTGCTATTGTTGAAGGCAGGTTTAGCTTTACATAGGCCCACCATAGAGAGTTATCTTTTTTTCTGTTGTTTTTTCTGTCCTATCTCTGTTCGACCCTAGCCATTTTCTCTATTTTGCAGTCTGATAATTACAAAGAATTAGCACAGTAGATTTTTAGTTACTAAGTACTATGTTATGTTTATAGCTAAGTTTAATATATTGGGGAAAAATATAACACATACTGTGCCGTAATACTTGCACAGCCCATTATGCCTTTTTCCAATATGCTAAATTCTGAAAATAAACAGTGAAAGTGTTCTCTGTATGTGTCCTAAATTTCACTTTGAAAATCACCATATGTAACATGTAATTTGTAATTTTGACCAAGGGTGCTTAACATTGTACAAACCAACGGTATATATAAATGGTCTAAAAGAATCATGTAAAATGTTTTGTTGAAAGTTTTCCTTATGGTTGGGTGTATCCAATGCATTTCCAAAAAAAGTTCCATCTTTAAATCTGACTAGACTTCATACTACTATATATACACACACTATAAAGTACTTTGTACTGCACTGGCCACAAACATTAACATATCACACACCACTGTATAAATATAATAATAAATACAGGAAACATATGTAGAATCAATTATTTAAAATAATAGCAAATTAGTAATAAGATTCTTGTGACTAATGCCTCGGTTTAGAAGCTAACTGACCAAAGTCCTCCTGTAAGAAGGGCACTCATGCTGCGGGAGGGTGTGCAGTTCTGCACCATGCTGTCCAGTGCTGCGTCCACATCCTGCCTAATAAAGGCATTGGATTCCCCTGCTTTGTGTAGAAGGGCCTTGGCTGTAGCTTCCAATTCCTGGTCCATTCCTTTCTGTAGACCACAGTACAACTCTCCCAAAGTCACTATTGCCATGCGCGACACTCCAGAGCGCAGGTTTCGAACCTTTTGGATAAAAAAACAGATACTCTCCAGCAACATAGTTCATTTCAATAATTACACACATGTTTTATTTTTAAATATTTACTTATTTTTTTAATCCATGTAATTATTTAAATTATATTTAATCTCAATTTATTATTTTCAATATATTTTAATTGAAAGGCAGTAAGGAGGGGGTGGGGCGGGGTACATAAATTCTATTAACAATGCTCTTCTATATAAAGCTGTGTGTGTGTGTGTAATTGATTGCTTGAGTCAGCAATGGGTGCACCTAAGAGGACATAGTTTTACTGTTTTCTTTCTTTAATATTTTACACTAAGCTCTTTAAACATTTTCGAGATTTAGGTAGAGTAGGGTGCCAAAGTTTAAAAAAAAAATGGAGGCACTGGACTGCAGCTTTGTGATCCTGTATATGTTTGCAAACAAGTAAGAAGACATAAAGGGACTGACAACCAAAGAGGCCCCTCCACCACTCAGTTTGCAGTAGGTATACACAACATGTGCTTATCTCAGACATCTACATATCAGTTTTGTATCACTAGTTGCTAACACAAATCACTAGAACAAGGTCAGACAACTTTATGTTCCATGTTGATAAGATAGGTTGGTGGGGGTGTTTTTGTAGTGGAAGGTGAGGTCTTACTTTGATGTCATGCAGAAATGGAAAGACAAACAATCCATACAATTTCATGCCTTTTTTGGGACATGGGGGATGAGTGCTATTATGTTTATTACTTTTTTCCTTTTTTAAGCAGGGAAAGTTTTTTCTGTACTTTTTTTAATTTCATTTTGGGTTTAAGGTTTAGTGTAACATGTAATTGTTTTGTTTATTATTTTGGCTTTTGCCTGTCGCTAAAGAAGTTGTCACAGATTGTTAATAACCATTTGAAGAAAATAAACTGTTTTTCTTGTTTTAAGCAGTGTCCAGTGTTTGTTCTGGCAGAGGTCTGGGGAGAAAACCCACTTTCACTGTATGATGTGGCCTGATCCTTTTTTGTCTGTTTCAGCATCAGAATTATATCAGGACGTATTCTGATTTCTTCATGACAAAAGTCTAGAGGTAAATTCTATGGTGTTAAATTTATATTTGCAGGCAAAAGAAAGTCAAAACAGCAAAAGACGTTTAACAAACAGATGAAGTATCTCAGTAAGGGAAGGATTTAACTGATGGCTTCAAACCACTGAAACACAGTGCTGGCAAACTGATAAATTAGTTTGTGTTCCATGTCCAAATAATATTCTCTATACGGTTTAAATCTGGACTCTGATCAGGCAAGACAATCAGTAAAAATCATTGCACTTTGGCACTTAACCAATTTTTTTTGCCTGGGAGTATACATGCTGATGCCAAATAAGAATTTCATAGTGTTATATATGTATATATTACAGTGATTTAGATTACTCCTAACTATAATTTAGAGTGAGTAATCTGGGTCCACCAAACAATTAACTTACTCAAGTGGAATGACTCCATCATCAGGAGGCAGAGTGAGGACTCTTACAGCTGAGCCAAACATGTCCACAAAAATGCATCCATACACACTAACAACACACACATACCTTGTACATAGTAATGAACATAAATATTTGATTAAAAGATTTTATTACCCTTAACCATTACCATTAACCATTGTTCTTGATTCTATTTTTTAAGCACATCCATGTTTTCTTCATTTCATTAGTACTTAAATCTTTTTTTATTTCCTTAAATTGTTCAGATGATTAAAACTTCATTCTATAGTGTTTATTCTTTAAAAAAAAAAAAAAACAGGCTAACAGCTGCCTGAACTTGTCTAACAGGTTTTAACATGTTTAGATTTACGTGATCATTTATATAGACATGCTCAGTAGGTTTTAATGTGAATTAGGTTTGTGCGTAAGTGTTATAAGGAAATTGTAGATCCCCTTGAACAGCGAGACAATACAATCACCAAACAGGAGATACAGTAGATACAGGCCGTTCAGGTTTAAAAGTTTTAGTTACAGTAAAGTCCAGAAAAACTAGTGGCTCACCTCTTGAATGAGAATGAAGCAGAAATCATGGAGCCTGCTAACAAGCACATCAGAATGGTACTGTGCTAAACCACGTAGCAAAGTCAACCCCTCAATTTTCTTCTCCCTGTATGAAAAGATCACACGGAAACACATATCTTGTGTAAGAAAAAGGTTATCGTAACTGAAAATCACTAATGAAAGGACAAGGAAGCACTGTATGAAGTCCCAAAAAATGACTAAACACTGGAGCAAAATTTTGATTGCAAATTTCTTGGCAAATTTTAATTTGCTTTTTTAATTTTTTTTAAGAACTAGCCTATATAAACTTTTTTGGAGCTTTTAACATCTCAACATATAGCGCACTAGGTTATAGGACAAACCTATGTGCCTTGCTCAAGGGCATTTCAATTATGTGCTGTCAGGTCAGCGGATTGAACCGGCAACCTTCCTGTCACAAAGCTGGCTACTTAACCACGACTGCCCCAAAACTGTGATATTTGTCCTAAAAAAAATTAAATGCACTGCAGTATTTGTACTTTTCCAAATAAAAACAGGCATTAGAACCTGAAGAATAGCACATAATAAGGCACATTTAGGTTCTCACATAAAAATATGGTGTAACTGGAAATCTTTTATCCACCCACTGAGCAGTCAGGCTCAACACGGACATCAAGCTTACAAATGTCAGTTGCTGCTTTTTAAATTGGCTTGTATCAGGCTGTGTGTGTTTGGCCTGGCATGTCTAAGAACTACTGCCTACTTGTTTCTTTTCTTTTCAAGGTTTTTTGATGCAGTGAATTAGCACACAAAAGTGACATGGTATTACAATTAAAATAGAAAAAAGGCATATATCACGAAGTTCATTTATGCGCAATTCTTGTGCACATGGTTCATAATTCTGTATGTGGTACACTCACCAGTCTTCGAAATTAAGCAGTCTGAAAGTTTGAGTGAGGACAAAGTCTGGTTTAGAAAATGGACGCAGCTGATTTTGCTCATGAGGATCTTTCTTGGAGGTACATGGTGTGAATTCATCTAAGGAAAGATTGCGAACACACACACACATACACATACACACACATACATATATATATGCACACATACTTACAACTGTAAGTCACCATACATTAAAGGCTGTACAAAAGCACTTACCTGAACTATTAGAGAGAGATGGGTGTGCTCTGTTCAGACTGGTAGCTCTTCTCCTTCGTGTCTGCATGGATTTAGTAGGGAGAGAAGTAGGGGGACTGGGCTGATGGTGCGGACTGAAACATTGAAGGGGGCTGTGGGGTTTCTGCAGATTGGAGGGACTCAAAGCTAAATCATCTGTGGGAGATTCAGCCTTAGTGGAAGCTACAACACTTCCATTCAGCTGAAAATCTAAGAGAAGAAGATAACGAGGCAATAATGATAATTTGTTTGAGCACTAGTTTGGCAGGTACGGCAGGAGAAGTATTTAGTTGAACTGTAACCTTTCAATTGTGCAGGTTCATCAGAGCCCACTGCATGTCTAGGACGCTGCTTGATGTGTTCCATGTGCTGCCGCCTACTCTCCAAGGGTTGGGCTTCTTGCTGCTGGAAACAATGCTGATAATATCTCATTCCTTGCGAACTTGGAAAGCTTAAGGTTTTCCTATGTTTACAAGCTTGAGGCTGTTAGTGCATCTGATTAAAATACACCCTGGGCTCCTAATACTGGAAGGTTACCAGGGATGGCCAACAGGGGATGAGACCCAGAAGTCGTCACAAAACAGGGATTATATATAACTGGGAATGGTTTGGGATTTCCCAGAACGAGCTGGAGAAAGTTAAATCTGGGCTTTTCTGCTTTCCCTACTGCAAGTGTGACCCTAGTCTGGACTAAGCAGCATAAGAAGATAAATGAATAAGTTCTCAAAGATGTTTAATAGTAAGTGAAGCTCAAAAACTTAAACCCAGAAAATGAAGGCACATAATGAGTGAAAAATTGCTTAACTGCGCAAAAAAAGGAAACAAATTCCACATTTACCACAGACTCCACTGGCTCAGGGACTTCGTTCAAATCATCACGGCTTGCAAAAACAGCATTGCCATATACTCCAGCCAGATGATCCCAAGTGACTTTGTCCTCCTGCTCATGAGATTTTGACACACTGGGGTAGGTGGGAAGAACAAGGGAACCAAATACACCTGAGATGGGGTGAAAAAGTACTCAGTTGAAGTTATATCCATATCATAAAACAACTGTAAAGTGAGGTAGTTTTTAGAGTAGATGGTATATATGCTACTAGCTACAAAGATCCAATTTGACCAATAACTTTATTCAAGAACAGAAAAGGCATTAGTAACTAGATTAGTAACCTCGTCCAACTACTCCTTCAGGCATGTCACCAGCAGGGGAGCACCTGGTGCTGTGTATCTGAGATCCTGAGAGACAGAAGTGAATGTGGCAGGTGTGTCAAGAGAGAACAAAAAAAAAAAAAAAGAATAAATACAATTCCTCAAGCTCAACATCAAAAAGCACTACAGTGCTAACTCACCTTTCGTAGGTTTGAGAGCACGGACAGGCTCATGACCTACAGGTCGAACTTGATGAGATGACGTGGTTTCTCTGATCTTCTCCTCCTCTGTTGGTCCGTTGGAGTAAATTACTCTCTGACCAACTACACTAACATTGGAGAATTCTTCTTCTTGCTGTGAGACACCTGTGACAATTTATTTTATGAATAAACACAAAAATGAACCTTCAAGGAACACTTATTCAGTTGTAGTCTTATATCTTAAAAAAATTAAAAAATCCTTCTTACCTTTAGAATTCACCTCCATTAAAGAGGAAGTAATTTGTTTTCCTGATGGCACTCCAGCAGTCTGTGAATTGCAGGGTCTGTAATGACAATTTAACAAAGTGACATTTATTTTTTTGACTACACAGTATAAGCAGCAACTGAAAGACTAATTAACTGCAGCATGCGCATGAAGTTGTGCCTGAAGCCAAAGAGAGGTGGTCAGCTTTCGGTTTGTTTTGTTTTTTTGTGTCTTGTGACAAAACGTGCAACCCTCATAGGTCTACCCAATTAAACAGGATCATTATATACCATAAAATCTCAGAGTGTATAAGAATACTTTGTACCTGAAAAATACAGTCTTCTTTACTTAATTACATGCTTCTAATTTGGACTGTTGCCAGCTAGGTCAACATGTTTTGGTCTAGTTCCAATAGCTGCTTTACTTGAGGCTACAAGTTGTAGTGTTACATACTTATTCAACAATTGTCATGAAAAAGTTATACTGTCTTCAAATGTTTGGGTTGGAAAAATCCATCACTCCATGTGACATGGAGGAAGACAGTTAATAGCAAGATAAAGCAATGCATGTTGCCATAAATATTGCCATGATGACAATGTTGCCACAGTCACCCGGTATAAGAATAATTAAGAAATTAGAATAATTAGAAATAATTAGAAGAAAAACTTCATCAGTGTAGGTTCATTTAAAGCAGAGGAATAGTTGCACAAAGAAAGAAATAACCAAAAGAAATTAATTTTGGTGGGTTGGTTTGGCATTGTGAGACAAGCATTTCTAATTTTAGGATTGGCCAGACATGTAACGTAAGCAAGGTTAGGCATTATTGATGCATCATTAAGACTGATCCATCAGCAATTACTGCGGACATTTAATGAACAAAATGGCCTTCATGAGCCGTCCTGTTAGTGCCAGGTCTGTTGGCAGACAGGTGTACGGCACAGGACCATTACGACTGTTACGATGATTGCTCGAAGGCCTGGTGTCTCTACACCTCCACCCCTACCATAAAATCTGCAGGAACCGCATGAGAATATTCAAGATTATCACAGGACACCATTAGAAAAAAAGTTTGAGGGGAAACAACGAAAGAAATCTTACCTGCTCTTAGTGCCATTGGTAACAGGGGTAGAAAGGAAACAGAGGTCAGACAGGCTGCTCTCACTCAAAGGACTGATCACAGAGTGGGAAAATGGATCTACAGCTGGCTCAAGCTTAACCGCTGTGTCTGGACTGTCTGAGTCCGGCTCTGAGCCACTCAGGCTGACCTTGGCCCTCTTCTTAGCTGCACTGTTGCGCAAAGAGCGCAGAGAGTTCATCATCTAAAAAATAAACACCAATTACTCAGCATATCGAGAACAACTGGAATAAACACAATATGACAATAGCATAGCTGCCACTGCACAACTACAATAGCATAGGTATAACAAATGTGTTGTGATACAGAATTCAGGAACTTGACCTATGGAAAATAGAGCAATTTGCTAATCACCTCCTCCCTATCCACTGGCTCGTCATCTGGGTCCTGCAGGTTCATGAAGGACAGGTCAACGTAAAGATTTTTGCCAGGCTGATCTTGCTGGAAGCCATCCTCCATAGACAGCTGTGTGACTGGGAAGATGGGTGGAGAAGACCTGGCTGCACTCAGGGTTTGAGAAAAAGCTGAAGCTGAGGTTGCGCTTGCCCGACAGGTGCGCATAGGCAGTTGTGAACACCTGCTGGAGCTAAGCTCACCTGCATGAGGTAATGAAAAGTAGTTTACTTATTTCATCTATTAGGTGACCAGAGCAAACAAATACGCATACATCAAGTTTGCACCTCAGAGTCAAATATGGGTTTTATATTTTATTTCCAGAGAACAAATAACTTTTAGAAATGGGAATCGGATGGTTCATACATCATTATACACAGAACAGCATGCAGTTTAAACAGTAACAGATAACATTTAATTGACTGATTAAATACCTGACTCAAAATGTACTGTCATCACAGAGACAACGAAAATGCTCTGTCACTGAGCACACAAATGTGAAAGTGCAAAAAAAATAAAATGGATGAAAAAAGCATGAAGGAAAAAAAAAATGCACATCTTGTCCATTATGTGAGCCAAATGTGTACAATTATGTACAAAATAAAATGATATTTTTCCTATATATTAAACTATTGGCATACATATGTTTTCACATAGGCTGCAAGTGATAAACCCTGCCATTCTAAAAATGTCCCTCCTGGTATTGCAGAAACGAAGTGCAGTCTATGTCTTGTAAACCGTAAACTGTCAAAGCCTTGTCTTAGCATTTCGGTAGGATGGATGTTTGAAATCGTACTTGAAACAAGTCAATAGCAATGCTTCCGTTTAAGGCAATTAAAAACTGAAGTCTAATTTGTTTTATATTTATTACAAAAAAACATAAAAACATTTTATGCCATATTATGTTTAAATAAAATCTGGTTGCTGTTGATTGAGGATTAAATTGTTCCTTTCCATTCTGGTTTTATTTATTTGTTATTATTAAGTATTATTTATTTGTTAATTTTTTATCTTTACCAGCATTGTCCCTCCATGGGCTTGGCTCCCTGTGATGGGGGCTAATCTCCTGCTTATTAGGCCACGTGTTTGACATGGAGAGCGATGAGTCAGCCTGGCATCTGCGAGGGAGAGTGGAAGTCACCTGGACACCTGGCAGGGTAGCCAGAGGGTAGGAAGGCAGCAGGAAGGACCCGTTGAGAGTTGGATTGGAAGGAAGAGACAAAGTGCGCTCAACAATGGAGTAACCAGACTGCAAGCGGCCGGGCTTGGGTAAACCTGGAATAAAGCAAGCATCTATTCTCACCTCAGTAGAGAACAAGCTTTATCAAACAGTGTGAAATAAGTCTATGTAGTTTGTTAAGTCTGTAAGCAATCCCTGTGCATAGGAGCCCCTACTGATCAATAGGAACTGTCAATAATGGAGCCATCAAAATCAGTAAAGCAAGAAAAAAAAGTATTTCACGATCCATGTTTTCTGTAATCAATTACACTCGCGATTCCTTCAGGCCTTTTTAGGTATTACTGCTTGCAGTTGGGCTGCTGCACTCTGTTGCATTTCATCGTGTTTTCTTCTTCATCACTAACTATGTGGATCTAGCTCATGTTTTCTAAAAGCCATTTGACTTTAAACAGCACGGTGGCCCGTGTCCTGTGTAACTGCACCATTTTAAACTTGTGGAATAAGTGTTAATTTATCTTTTGCTATTTAAATAAATCAGAAGCTATGAAACAGTAGCTACATTCAGGTTGGTTGGTGCTGTTAATTTGAGGTTAGGACTGGTTCAGGCATTTTCAGGTATTCCTGCCTGCAGTTCATTTCGGCACACATGTATGACCAGTCTTGTACGCATTGCATTTCAATCACTCATCCATGTCTGAAGCGCTACACAGTAAAAGCAGTGCAACTGTGCTTTGATTTAATTTCACAGTAACTTGTATTTCAATCCGGCACAAATACAGAATTTTGAGGTTTTGTATTTTATTTTGGCATGCCATATTCAATCTATTAACTTCCAATCTCTACGAATGTGATATCGCTTGAAAACATGGGCCCCCGAAAAACAGCAACAGTATTTAAAATCATGCTAGAAGCTGAAAATTAAAAACAAGACAAAAAAAAGTAATTAAAGAACTGAACTGAATGGACACAAAACAAACATTATATTTAGCTGTTTATGACTATGCCTAATTCTGTTACATACAGAGAGAATTAACAAGTTTTTGTTTTCATTGCATTGTAAGAGACTGTGGGAGGATACCAGAGGGAGGATATCAGAACATAAATACTTAGGCCCTTATAGCTGCTAGGCATCAATCCTACTCACTATGCTACAGTGCTGCTTTCAAATTTAAATGAAAATGAAATCAACATTAAGTCACCTCTTTCAGCATCAGTGGTGCTAGCCAAGTCTAGGCTACCACTTCGGCGAAGCCTGCCCATTGATTCTCTCCCCCAGCCTCCCCCAGAGTGTGGCTGGAGAAGCTCAGCTGAACCTAGAGATTTGAAGAGAGACAGAAAACTTCAAAAATGTATAGTTCATACTGTACAGCTGTATGCAAAAGATTGGACACCCCATAGCAAAATAACTGTATTTTGTTGATTAATAAAGTGATAAATTGCAAAAAAAGAAGTAAAAACAACAGCGCTTCAGACTTTTCCTGACTCTGTGGTGGCATCAGCCATCTTTCTACAGCATTATCTGCATCACGAAGGTAGGTTCTGTTCTAAACTGTGCATTGAACCCAGTGGTGGTAGTTGGGGAGAGGAGGATGTATCTGTGCAATTACAATGTAAATTTCTAATGTAAAATGTTTTTAAAATGTTGTATTTTAACCTAACAACAGAGATTTGCTCTATCCATTTGTAATGTGTTTTATTAAGCTGGGTTTTATTGTACTCTTTATAACCAGCTTCCAATGAGTCTTAATTTTTCACCAAGTCTTTCTTGCAGAATGCTTCTGTTTATGCATTAAACAATACTTTTTGTTTGGAATAGACATAAATAAGAACAAAAGCATAACACCAGTGACACACAGTAGAATAAAAAAAGTTAAATAAAAATAAATAAAATAGACAGTTAAAGCCTAACTTTCTACTCATTATTATGTATTATGGAAAGAGGTATGGACTTGAGTCATATGACTTGGACAGAGTCAGGTTCAAGTTACTGAAGAAGTGAGTTAGTGATGAGGTACCTTTGGGTTGAATACCAATGACTGAGAATTTGACTTGGACTTGAGCTTTGAGAACTGAGACCCAAAGTCCGGCACTTGCTCAGAGCTTAAAGGGGACATATTAAAAACTTTTTCAGTGCTTGTGCAAAGCCTTTGTGTATCTGGAGTACTCACTAACAACAAACACAACAAACCATAAGCAAGACCCTTAACTAGGCTGCCTAAATCAGACAATATAGGATTCAGCAAGCTGTTCAAATTTGTCTCCACCATATTTACATCTCTGCCCGCGGCTTCAGATCTAACCTTCGGCAAGCAGCACCAATTTTGTGGAAGCTAAGACCTGCTCTTTTGCCAGCTGCACCTGACGTGAATACACAGTGGGGCAAAAAAGTATTTAGTCAACCACTGATTGTGCAAGTTCTCCTACATAGAAAGATGAGCGAGATCTGTCATTTTCATGATAGTTACACTTCATCTATGAGAGACAAAATGAGAAAACAAAATCCAGGAAATCACACTTTTTTTTTTTAAAGAATTTATTTGTAAATTATGGTGGAAAATAAGTACTTGGTCAATAACAAACAAGCACAATTTCTGGCTCTCACAGACCTGTAACAACTTCTTTAAGAAGCTCTTCTGTCCTCCGCTTGTTACTGTTATGAATGGCACCTGTTCGACCTTGTTACCTGTATAAAAAAACACCTGTACACAGCCTCAAACAGTCAGACTCCAGAGAGCTGTCGAAAGACTCCAGGAAGAAAATTGTAGCCCTGCACAAGGCTGGGAAGAGTGAATCTACAATAGGCAAGCAGGTCGGTGTGAATAAATCAACTGTGGTGAGCAAAAATCCCAGAACTACACGGGGGGACCTGATTAATGACCTGCAGAGAGCTGGGACAAAGTAACAAAGGCTACAATCAGCAACACACTATGCCGAGAGGGACTCAAATCCTGCAGTGCCAGGCGTGTCCCTCTGCTTAAGCCAGTACATGTCCAGGCCCGTCTGAAGTTTGCCAGAGAGCATATGGATGATCCAGAAGAGGACTGGGAGAATATCATGTGGTCAGATGAAAGCAAAATAGAACTTTTTGGTAAAAGCTCAACTCATCGTGCAGTTGGTTTGGAGGAAGAAGAATGCTGAGTTGCAGCCCAAGAACATCATACCTACTGTGAAGAATGGGCGTGGAAACATCATGCTTTAGGGCTGTTTTTCTGTAAAGGGGACAGGATGACGTGTTAAGGGAAGAATGAACGGGGCCATGTATCATAAGATTTTAAGCCAAAACCTCCTTCCATCAGTGAGAGCACTGAAGATGGAACGTGGCTAGGTCTTCCAGCATGACATTGATCCCAAACACACCGCTCGGGCAACAAAGGAGTGGCTCCGTAAAAGCATTTCAAGATTCTGGAGTGGCCTAGCCAGTCTCCAGACCTTAACCCCATAGAAAATTTGTGGAGGGAGTTGAAAGTCTGTGTTGCCCAGCGACAGTCCCAAAACATCACTGCTCTAGAGGAGATCTGCATGGAGGAATGGGCCAAAATACCAGCTACAGTGTGTAAACCTGGTGAAGACTTACAGGAAACGTTTGACCTCTGTCATTGCCAACAAAGGTTATGTTACAAAGTATTGAGTTGAACTTTTGTTATTGACCAAACACTTATTTTTCACAACAATTTACAAATAAATTCTTTAAAAATCTTACAATGTGATTTCCTGGATTTTTTTTTCCATTTTGTCTCTCATAGTAGAAGTGTATCTATGATGAAAATTACAGACCTCACTCATCTTTCTAAGTAGGAGAACTTGCACAATCATTGGTTGACTAAATACTTTTTTGCCCCACTGTAGGATATTAACAGTGGGCAAAAACCTAAAGTCAGCTGAAGTCAGTTTCTTGTTTAAATAATGCAGGCACTTCAGACTTGGGCTGTCACAGCATGATTGTGGCTAGAGCCTAAATAGGCAAATGACCAGGTGATTTGACATAGCTGACATAAACAAAATGACATATGTGGATCCCAGGACTTCTGAGGACTCTGTGAGCATATTATGTGACAATGGCGTCTGATTTCACAATCTTTTTTACAAACAAACAATTTGGTTGAGGAAGAGTTGGGGAACTTTATTGCTAAAATCTTTTAGCTTGCCCCCCGGCGGCCATGTGATTCTTCACATGGCTAGCCTTTAGTTATATGTGAAATTCCTGTGCTGTGAAGTGGGGTCTATTACCACTGACAGATCTCAGGTACTGCATAGCAGCTGAACAGACTCAGCAGAACTCAACATTATATACATTATATAACCCATGTGCAGCAAAGAAGTCACAGGTTCCCTTCTCAGCAAAGTCCTTCAGACTTCCAGAAACAGCATCTAAATGTTCTAGGTGTCCAGCATAGACTACTGTGTTAAATTTTACCCAACATGGTTTTTAAAGTACCACATAAAAGCCATGTTCAAAAAAGATAGAAATATAGACGAGAAACAAATTCACTGAATCTGCCAGTCTGGAAAGGTTTACAAAGCCACTGCTAAAGATCTGGCATTTCAAAGTAAAAGCACCACTGTTCCAGAAGTGGCCGGTTTACCAAATTTTCACCAAGAGTACCTCAAGGACGTATTCATGACATCACAAAAGAACCCAGATGAACCAAGAAGTGCAGGTCTCAAATAAAGTTTAATGTAAACAGTTCCACTATAACACACTCGGTAACAAATAGCATTCATGGGAAAGTTGCAAGGAGCAAACCACTGCTGATTAAAAAGAAAATGTCTAGATGACCCAAAAGACATTTGGGATAATAATCTGTGGACTGGCGAGTCAAAGGTAAAACTTTTTGGTAAACCTGTTACACCAAGTGTAAAACTATTGTCACATTTTACAATATAAACATAATACCAAAGGTCACCTATGGTGGTGGTAGTGCGATTGTCTGGTGCTGCTTTGTTTCTACATGTCATTCAATGTTTTCTGAATTTTGCTTTCTATCAGACAATATTAAAGGATAATGTACGCCTGTCAGTTTGTACCCTAAAGCTGAAGGGTTCTGTAAATGTCTTCTCTAATATAAAACTTAAAAAATGCATTTTATGTTTACATTGTAGTTTTAGTTTTTCTCCAGAAGTACAGAACAAAATGTGCCAAATAGTTGGGTGAAGGCACTCAACCCAATGAACTAGGTTTACCCTAATAATCCAATATAGCTGGGCTGTAGTGTTAAGTTGCTAAACTGCCTCACCTGCCTCACCTTATTCTCAAACCAGTCATTTTTGGTTTGTAATTTTAATGATAGTGTAGAAAAGTGAGCTTCAAACAGAAATAATTATGAAAAATAAAAATGACATCTGTGTCTTATGCTAATCGTGTCATGTTGTAGCTATATTAAGATAAAACAAAAACAGGCAACTGGCAGGTGCTGAGAAGCATCATAGCTAAATTTACAGCTGTTTTTAAATGTGCAATAATCTTTTACACTTACCAATTAAATGTTAAATGTTATTATTTTGGTAAAATTGGTCATTTTGTATAATGCTTTTATGTAGAATACACTTTCTGAAGAGAAAAAAAATTGATTCTGTACAGCATAAATGACAAAAATAGGGGATTTTCATACTTTTGAGAATTTCTCTTTGTTATGTAAAACTATATATTAGGTATTTTAATTTTAAAGGTATTTGTATTTACTCTGACTGGAGTAGATTAACAATGTACCCTCTTTTTTTTTTTAATGTATAATTAAAAATATTAATATTAACTATTAACTTAAGTTTTAATCAGCCCTGCACAGCATCAAGCAATGCCGGCAGTGGCCTGGTGCAGTTTCTTAAATTAACCACCACTGCTTGTGAGACAGACTGTGATAGATGATCTTAAGCAACAATCACCAGAGACTTAAAGTAGGACTTCAACGTTTACTCCAATGTCGGTGCATAAGGCATTTTTCCTGCACCAGTTAAAGCAGCCATTATAAAGGCTGTCATCACCACAGCATGGTGCAACTCTAACAGATAAACTCTTTGCATGTGCAAACATACTTGGTCAACAAAGCCTAATCTTAATCTAACTTGGATGGGCTTAGATGCTTCCCGATGAAAAGCCAAAAAAAAGAGACATACACTTACCAAAGTTGGTTACACAGGTTTCTTGATTCAACATCACAGATGTAGCTAGATTCTCAACGTTTGACTATGGAAACAAAAAAAAAAAAAAAAAAAAAAAAAAACACACCACATGAAGCAGAGATGTTAAAACAATTATTCAATATTTAATTAATGCCATACAATCAGTTTATGTGCACACACACACATACACACCTCTGTCATAAAAGTCAGGGTTCCTTCTAAAGAATATAGTTATGCAGAACATTAGTAAGCATATACTAATATATATATATACTAAGCATTTACACAGTAAATATGCTTAACATATCGTAACATGTCCTTTAATTTGTCCATAGCATGCCAATGTCATTGCTGCCAGTTTTCAGTTTTGAAGAAACACGAAAGGCAGTTTGCAATGCCAAGGAAGAAACATTCCTCCCTGGTCCCAATAGTTTAATTAGCTCAACTGCAGCTGCTGTCAAAGGAAGAACTAATTGAGTGGAAACCGCTTGTTTCAAAGATGTTGCCAAGAAACAAGTAGTGTGAAAACTAAACCTTCAAAACCCTTAACAATGAAGGCAATTTTTTTTGTTACAACCATTTTGTTTGTGGACACTTTAGCAAAACCTTTAAAACAAAAGAAATGCTGTGTTTCTTGCAAGTGTGACATAAATTACAAAGGGAATCACTTTGGGCCAGAATACAATCCCATAATATTTTGTTTGACTAAATTGTAAAATGCTGATATTAACTGATGAGTGTAATTCATTTTACACTCTCTAATTTATCTCACTTCAATTTATGAAACTAAACAACTGTAAGTCCACAAAAAACACTATCATTACTTTTACATTTTAAGGCCCATCACTCCCACCACACCATTGACAGAGTTCTTGCTCTCAACAGAAAGAAACAGCACCATCCTGTGAACCAAAAAAATAAAGCACTGGTATCAACAAATATACTTAACAAAAAGATGCTCTACCGTAAAAGTATTTCTTTAAAAATGATTTCTAATTAGTTTTTTAAACATTATATATTTTTATATTATTTTTATTTGGAATTGACATTGGTGGAATCTCTACTTAAAAAAAAAAATAGACAAGGCCAGAGTGAGACTTTTCAGACTTGGAACTACATAAGGCAGACCAGCCCACCCCAATTTATAGGCACACAGACACAGCTAATGTTCAACATTGGGGACTACTACATTACACTGCATTCTTAGCAGCAGTGCAGTCCTCAACCTACATATACCAACACCCTAATACCAAACAACAGAAACTAATCAGAAAGCTGAATTCACACACACATACTGGATTCTCACAGATGTCATCCGGCCGCTCACCACAGACACCTCTGTCCAGGGACCACCACAAATAAGTTAATAAGAGTTAAAGACGCACAAACTAAATAAACACACACAGCCCACTGTCACAGCAGACAGACCCAATAAAGGGGACATGACAGTTATGTCAAACACCTGATGTGTGAATACAAGGAAAAACAACACCGCAATCTCAAAAGCCCAGGTAGAATCACTGTAGGCCAGCAGCCATGTTTGTCACTTCCATCCATAACCCTTTGGTATCTTCACAAAGCCCAACTAGCTTCTGTAGTAAAGCCAAGCTTTTAACCAGATAATACTGTCTTTAGATTAACTCAAATTAACTTGAGTCGAATTGAATTTGGCTCACTTATCTCTCAAGTCTGAACATAGACTAATCAATTTTCCGCTACACCTTAAAAGGTCAAGCAGACATGCGGTGTCGGTCCACTCGTCTGAGCGTGACTGCTACATAATATAAGGTAGAATGGGAATGAAAGCTACCTTAATATTCTCTAAATCCAGTTTACGAGTCTCAGTTAAAGTTAGCACACCAGGGCTGTATCAATAGAAATGGGGTTGATGGTTTAACCAATACACCGCAGATATAAACTGGTTCTGGTGTTTATGTATTTGAGTTTACACATTATATCTAAAATTCACAGATGCATGTTATAGATATGACCTTAGGTATGAAATTAGGTAGGTACCCACAAACACCAAAAATGTCAACATATTCAAATTAAAACTAGGATGAAAAAAGTAGTGATTCAATGTGGGTGCAGATAACACATAAAATAAAAGAATTAAACATTTAAAAGCATTAGCTACTGTAAATAGACCAACAATGTGATTAAACAAAACAACATGGAAAGAATGGATAGAAAAAAGCTAGTATGGTGGGCACAATCTTATAAAAAATATAAAACATAATTTAAATGATAAATTCATTTGATAAACATGAACAAAGAAAAGTATAAACATATGGAAAGCACGTCAATATTATTGGGGGTAGAACTAACTAAACTAATATTTAAACCTAAATATATATCCTGAAAGCTGAGGAAATGCAGTCCGACAGTACGGAGGTCATAACTAATTGGTTAAGGTAAAGGTTTGTGTCATGAATTACTAATTATTTTGGTGAGAATGCGGAGTTTGAAATTTTTCTAATTGGCTGCTAATGAAGCTATCAAAAGCCATAAAACAGGTTAATGGGGTAAATTACAAAACATATTAAAAGTACGTTTACTTAAAAATATTAACAGAATTACAAAAACCTATGCCATGTGCACTAATGCCCCATTACATGCTGGGCTTTAAACTGTAGGCTAATACGAGCCCCCTTCCTTTCGCCTGAAGGACACAGCATCTATTTTTACATTTTCAGTCATCTTTCATACATACATATTTTTAAAAAATAAAATCCCAGTTTTTTTTATATCAAAATTTTTTCACAGCATTTTAACTTTTTTGAAAACATGGTTGTCAAACAAGTCAAACATTGAATAAATGCCACAGTTAGGCTATTGGATTTATTCAAGTTTGTTTTTAATCCTGTTTAACTCCTAACTGTACATCAGTGGCCTTAAAAAATGTATTTATAATTAAAGATTTAAAAAGCATAGGAAACTTACTTTACAAGTTAAGTATTTTTGTGACGGGTGCAGAGGATTACTGCGAACAAAAGCAATATATTTTACTTTAAACAACTTACAGTAAGTTTTTGTGCTTGAATAATAAGGATATGAAATAGAAACGTGTTTTTCCCTCTCCCTATTATGTAAATGTTATAATGTCTCATGACTTCGTCTAACAGCTTAGGGGTCAACACATTCTCCTGATTTAGCAACGACACTTGGCAGGCTAGTTTTAAGCATCCCATGTAGCCTGTATGTTGGTGTCAGCTCACAGGTCATTTTTAACAGTTTACAACACTGGCAATAGACCTAACTCAAACATGCTACTATTTTCAAAATATAACTCTTAAAACGCGTTAAAGATTTCTTATGATCATATATGATCACTAAATGTAAAACTTAATATAATGCATAATACATGTAACCTTTTTATTGGCTATTATGTTAACCACCTCACACTTTACAAGATAAATCCAATTCAAACAGACAATAAAACCAGGATGAACCAGAATAATCACACAATTACATGTAGGTGTACAGGTCCCATCAAAAACACTACAATACATTCAACAAACTACAATATAAGATGCCCCCACATCCAGAATTCATAAATTATTTGCAAATTGTTGACAAATTGTGATCATAAACTATTCTACATGCTTATAGTACAAACACATAAACTTAGAGTCTAACAACACACACACACACACACACACTCCAAAATTAAATCTAAAGGCAACTATTAAAGCTTAATATGGCTAACTATTCTTTAATAACAAACAATGCAGAAGCCATCAACTATTCCCATTAAACCCAGTCAAGCACATCATAAGATAAAAAGCTAAAAAAAAAAAAAGATTTATATTACTAGTAATGTAGAAATAGATAGTTCTATTATATCCAAAACAACAAGTATGCTGAAACGAATCAATAAGAATCAATCTATCTTGCTCAAGCTGACAAATGGTTTGAAAGCATTGAACCCAATATATTTACACATATTTATCCAGTTCATAGCCTTAGCTGAGGAACAAGGTAACCCTGCTCATTCACTTTTTGAACAAAGTACAATTTGAATGTTGCAACAAATCAGAACACATCATTTATATACATCACCCTTAAAGGCATAAAGTGATGAAGAGTGCTTGGGTGGGGGGGGGCAGAAATAACAATGAATAAGCCCACTCAAATAACAAAGGTTAATTACACACAACATTAATAGCATGAGTTAATCACATACCTTTTCAGGTGTCCTTCCATTTGATGCACTGGTAGGCTGCAGGTTTACTGTGGATGGCAGGCTTGACCTCTCCCAAGGCAGCTTGTTTTTCCCCTTTCCAGCGCTGACTATTCTCCTATGTAACAGTTGTTCATCCGTAAGGGATCCGAGGCTGCCATAGCCACTCAATCCATCCAAGTCTATTTCTGTTCGGAGGCTTCTTGCACTATTCACTCTCCCTCCATTGAGGACCCAGTCCAGGTCAGCTCCAGAGCCCATTTGAGATCTGCGCCGTTGACCAGGTTTAGGGATAACCAGTGCGTATTCTACCATGCCATCTGCAGACAGGCGAGGGAGAATGTGCCTAGCCCTTCGTGCCTGAACAGCAGCCATAAGCCCATCCATATCTCCAGTCAGCTCCACCCTATCAATGGCCTTCATGAGTGGCTGCTTTTTTCCTGTGTCAAGGCAGTAGTCAAAAACAGCAAACAGCTCTAGAGCTGCGTGGCGGACCCTCTTTTTGTTGTCTGCAAGACAAGGAGCAACTACAAAGCACAGATCGGAGATGTTGAAGTCTTTCCTAGGGTGTGTGAGCATGGCAGCTGTGATGATATTGATGACATCCTCTCTGACCCGGGAATTTTTATGTTTCAGGTGTCCCATTAAAAGATCCAAAACCTTTTGTGGACCAACAATCCTCATGAGCTGCCTAAACACATTCATGTACTCATTCCGGGTAACAGTGCGTGTGTCCCCCAGCATTTTGACAGACAAATGGATGATCTGCTTATAATATCTGTCCATGCTGTAGTTCAGTTTTTGAACCAGGAGGTTTATAACCTGCAGAGTGCCATACAGGACTTTAAAGTTTGTATCATCCAGGAGTCTATGTAAAAAGTGGATGAATTCCACAATACTGTCAGAGGAAACAATTTTGAAGTCCAGATTGGAAAGAATGTTTTTAAGCTCCTCTACCCCATTGGTTCGATTCTGGTAGTTCTCAAGATCAAGGAGTTGTGCATATAATTCTTGAGGTATTAATCCATAAATCATTGTTGATTGTACTTCTCAGAATCTGGCCAAAGCCAAAGTTTCTAGAAGGCAGCAAGTTATCTGTAGGAGTCCATACATTTGTGGAGATTTCAGACACTTCATGTTGTTAGAAGCTGAAAGATTCACTATGAACTGGCCCTTATTGCATAAGGCATGCATAGCATGGGAAATGTTGCATTATAGTGCAATAAAGACACTACAATAATAATAATAATAAACAAAACAGTAAAAGCATGGTGTACAGATGATCCTCAGCGTCAATAAGCACAACAGTAATTTTCACAAGCTGCAAAGGCTAGACATCGCCATTTACAATCAACATGTGCCCATACAGACAGAAACAGGCAGACAAGCAGCTGGGACATTCTGAATACGGACAGAGAAATTTGCACAGGTCAAAATGAGTGTCCCACAGATAAGGTCAGGTGTACCATGAACCACGCCACTATAATGAATAGTAACAGCAGTCTCCACAGCTTCTAACTAAGGCACTGATGTATTCCACTTTATGTCAGTACATTTCAATCCCAGTTTCAGTAGTGGCTAAAGTTACTTGCCCACCTAGCTATCTCCACGCCTAGCCAGCACATAAGTGGAATTTACCAGGATAGATAAAGCAAACAAATAACAAACAAATCTCTTAAGAGCCATTACGTGTGCAAAAAAATAACCACTGGCTATGCAGCTGAACCTATGGTGACCATTTTACACACAGAAAAGGACAAAATGGTTGGACCTTAACAGCTGGTTACTGTCAACTATAAACTCGATGTGTCATGATGAAAAACACGACCATGAAACAAGATCTCAGGAAAAAAAACCCACTATGTTACGATTCATGCATCACGTTCCAGTACTATTAAGTAGCTAGCATCCTTACAAATAGCATGTCTTCGGACACGAAGGGGAGCGGACAACGCTCTTTTTTTTTTTTTTAAACAAATTACAGTTCAATATTGTGTCCATCAACATGTGGAAACATAGAAACTTCTCTGGACTTTTTTCTTGATCCACGTTTAGTTGTGTTCGCCGTTGCTGCCTGCTCCCGTTGGTGTTAGGAATCAAAATGGCGCATCATGTCACAAACCGACTGCTTCCATGGTGACGCGCGAGCTCGAGTAACAGCGAACAGCTCAAATCGCGCGTGGAAATCCGGGAGTTGCACGCTGCTAGTCTGGGTCTACCTCTCAACAGCTATGACTTTAAATTTGTCTGAAGCTTTTTAAGTGTTGCCTACTCAATTTTCAGAGGCAGGAGGGTATCCATTAATGTCCGAGTAATTTTGTATAAAATGCTGTCTACTGAGGTTCCTCCGTTTGGCAGTTTTATAAAGACAGTAAAGATGCACTCCACTCTTTGCTGCAGTACACATGCCATAATACTCTGTCAGCGACTACACCGAATTGAGAGACACCATAGACATTAAGACAGCTGCCTACAGTTTCTGACACAGCCATCTGCGATCTTTGATTTTCACAGATCTTTAGCACATGGCTTAACTAAATACGCGATCACTGCATCCAGCATGTGCATGGACATGGCTACCAGATCAGGCAAAACGGCGGATAAACCATTTAGATGCTACTATAGTATTTACCCAGGTACTGTTTGTATTTGTTTTAATTAACAAACTGTCTTTTATTTTTGTATAATTGCACAATAATGTTGTTTATTGTGTCACTATGAACATCAAATTAGTTCAAAGAACACATTTTAAATTGTTGCTTAAGATATCCTTTGCCATCGAGTAAAGAAATTCACACATAAGACTTAAAAATACATGATTTCTTAAGTTTTTCAGCATTCAAAATCTTTTCAAAATTTCTATACCTTTCTTTTCATTTCTTTCTATTCACAGTCATTTTTTAAAAAAACATTTTGCTCAAATACATTATACATATAAGCATTTAATTGATTAAGGACAATATCTAAAGCTATGTGACCTAAGAAAATAATTTAATTATTTAAATAAAGTTATGTGCAAACAGGGTTTGAAATGAGTGTAACAGGGTTGAATGCATAAATTACTTTTGATTGTACAGATTATGACATAATTGTAACAAATAAATACTCAGGATCAGATAAATGTTGTTTAATAATGTGACAGCTTTTTAAAGGAAGCATCAACAGGATAACCAGGGGCACAGTTGGGTAGTAACAGAATACATGTAACAGCATTACACAATCAGAATATGGAAAAAGAACTTGATTTAGTTACAGTTACAGTAACAAAGACAGTAGATCAGATTACAGGTCAATTAAAACAAGTTCTTGTGCTACAGACCTCCAAACTTTGTGTGACCTTCAGATTAGCTCAAGATCAGTGCATACAGAGCTTCAGGGGATGGGTTTCCATGGCTGAGCAGCTGCATCCAAGCCTCTTATATATATATATATATATATATATATATATATATATATATATATATATATATATATATATATTTATTTATGTATGAAATGTAATGTTAATTTTTGTAATATAGCTTTTACAGGTATAAACGTTTTAGACCGACTTGAACGGCGCAGTGCCCATCAAAAACACTCTTTATGTAGTAAGAACGTTAAATATTTTTTGCGCAAAAATTGTACAATAAAAGCAGGTGACCTTCTCCTTTAAGATATTCTGGCAGTGCATATTCTAGAAGTTCGATCGCAAATCTAACGTATAAAAGAAAAATAAATTTTCCGTTTGATGTTAACATGATTTAGTCATTTTAATTTTAAAATTGTTGTCGCTCCCGGAAAATCAAAACGCGCAAGCGGCCTAAATCCGTACTGACTAAGAAAAAAACTATGATATCAATCCCCTTACTATCTCTACCTTTCGTGATGTCTTCATTGTAGGGTAATCTGGTAGCAAAGTAAACCAGAATGAATCGAATTTAACAGGAAGCGCGCTACACAAAGCGTGACATTGAGGTCGGAAGTGACGCGGACAGGAGCTTCTGTCTGTTTGTTTTCCTCCGAGGTTTCTGTCTCCACCTTGTTGACCAACGTTAGCTCAACCTCACATTATATTATCGCATCTTATGCCAAAGGTACTAGAGCCAGTTCATTTTGCCCCTATTTTTAACAGCGAGTTTGTGTGCTATGGCATGCTCGCCTAGTTTTCTTGCTAGCCATAGTCAGGTGGTGCACACAGCCTGGCAGTATTTATTTTTAGCAACAGTCGCGGCTAGCGAACGTTAGCCGCTTCAGCTAGCCATTAGCGTAGTAGCTCGCTCTCATCATCTTCAGGATTCAGACAGGTAATCTAATCTCCATGGAGACCGATTTAAAATATCCTTAGAATGTCTAACTTTTGACTGATGTCCTAGCATTGGAAGGGTCGGTAGCAAGGCCGAGCTTTAGGGGTTCGGGGATTTCTTGGGTTTGCTGTGGTGCTAGGAGCTTAGCTGTTATTGACGGGATTTTGGATGTGTAATCGCGTTTACTAGGCTCTAGCAAGCACCCAAGCGTTCCGAAGTTTTGGACAAGTTCATGTGTCACAGGTTAGGAACAACTTTGTTTTGAACTGAGATGTTTAGTTGTTTTCGTGACTTTAGCGTGACTGTGTGAGTATGAGTGACTTCTCTACTTTGTCGTTATTCACTAATTCCGTCCCTGTGGAAAGACCTGGTCGGTTTAAACCATGAAATCTATTGAGGTGTTCTGTGTTACAATTAAACGTTTTTGCATAAATTATTTATGGTATATCCTGGGCAGCCTGATTGTTGGTCCTCAGCATTCATCATATATAGCAACGTTATTAACGATGTATAGCCAAAAGTCAAGTTCTTCCAATTTAAAAAGATGAAAAGGTCCTCATTTTTGTGTCTTCAGCTTACTGAGAAGTCCTGCTTGGTGAAATACAGTGCAGGATGTGTAATTGTGGTCTTCACCACAAAATGCAGCACTGCTGAATTTCCCTAGCAATCTGTGAATGTAAAGCTACATCAGTAGCTGTATTTGTAAATACAACCAGAATGTTTTTTGATGGATATTGAAATGGATATTTGATCCAAGTTGAATGACCTTGATGAAATTATGTACTTATTTTTTTGTTTATCAGCTTGACTGTACTCTAGAGACATAAACCAGAGACATGAAGTTACTTTGGTGCCAAAAGTTTCAAATAAAATAAAACCAACAAGGAAAAGGTTAATCATTCAGTTGTCCAAATTATGCCAATTAGTCAACCAATTCATTTATTAATTATTTAATTACGCTACTTGCTTCATTTGTCTCTTTTCAAAACAAGAAATATTTGCAAATTTGGGTATATGGACAAAATGAAAGCAAAACCTGGGAAAATGAGAAGTGACACTATATCAAAATGAGTATTAATCATTAAAAAAAAACTCATTTGGCATCTGCTAAATGTATACACATAAAAGTAAGTTCACCTCAGAAACCTGGCTATAAGCTGTCTTTGGGTTGCTCATGTAAATATGTACACAGCAGTTCAACTAGACTGAACTCATATAAAATGTAAATTTTGCATACAAATGTAACATATGGTGTCATGTAACCTTTAGCTTTTGTTGAGCCTGTTTGACTTGAGCAAATTATTTGATATATCAGTTACCCAATAATAACGGCTTATGCTAATTACCTGTGTTTTTATCTTTATCAGATCATACATTGCTGAAAATGTACCTTTGATTAGCAACTTTTCTTGGTCACACTATTGCTAGAAACGTTGTGACAGCAATACAGACTTGGAAAATTGCAACACAAAACACTAATTGTTAGTATATAAAAGAAGTATAAAAATTAAGAGGCCAATTAAAGGGGAAAAAATGCCATTATGTTCTTTTTAAAGAACTTTATTGGCCACAAGAGTTTCTTCTTGTTTGTTCTTCTTGGCATAAGTAGACTCAATTCTTTTCTGCACAGTTTAAGAAAAGATAAGCCAAAGCATGTAAAACTTTAAATATTTCTATACACATTTTATTCCTGACATTGGAAGCACAAATCTTGTGATTGATGTTATGTCATATAGATTTCATATTGCCTGAGACTAGTCAAATAATAGGTAAAAAATATTGTTTGGGAAATAGGTAAAGAATATTTGATTATGAATAGAAGAATATTGTCTACTACCTGACATGCCTTTGCATATTTATAAAAGATGCTAGTTTGAATTAGCAAATAACATGTAAAATACTATTTTATTTATTCATTGATGAATGTAGAAAAAAAAAACAAAATAGGATGTTAATATTGTGTGTTTCTGTCCTAAAAGATGGATCAGCAGTCCCAGGCCTATATGTTTGCCAGTCTGACACGGCCACACTCAGAGCAGCTGCTCCAAGGCCTACAACTTTTGCGCCAAGACCACGAACTGTGTGACATTGTGCTTAGAGTGGGTGATGTCAAGATCCATGCCCACAAAGTGGTACTGGCCAGCATCAGCCCATACTTCAAGGCTATGTTCACAGGCAATCTTTCTGAGAAGGAGACCTCAGAGGTAGAGTTCCAGTGCATTGATGAAGCTGCACTACAGGTAATAAAGAGTTAAAGATGAAGGTTTTGTCCACAATTTCTGTTTTGCAAAAATAGGGTACTATTTTTATATTTTTTAATAATTGTACATTAGAATATATTTAAAGCTGTTGTTGGTGGTTATTGCTCTGAGGTTATTTAGTAAACTAGCCATAATTTCTGATATAACTTATATATATATAGCCTTATATATATATATATAAAGGCTATATTATTGCATTTCATTGTCTTGCTGCGTCTTTTACAGGCCATTGTGGAATATGCCTACACAGGAACAGTTTTTATTTCACAGGAAACAGTGGAATCTCTTCTTCCAGCTGCCAATCTCCTCCAGGTCAAACTGGTGTTGAAAGAATGCTGCAGCTTTTTGGAGAGTCAGCTGGATGCTGGGAACTGTATTGGCATTTCCCGTTTTGCAGAAATGTATGGCTGCCACGATCTCTGTTTGGCAGCCACTAAATTCATTTGTCAAAACTTTGAGGAGGTCTGTCAAACGGAGGAGTTTTTTGAACTAACTAGAGAAGAGCTGGACGA
This sequence comes from Prochilodus magdalenae, assembly GCA_024036415.1. Classification (NCBI taxonomy): domain Eukaryota; kingdom Metazoa; phylum Chordata; class Actinopteri; order Characiformes; family Prochilodontidae; genus Prochilodus; species Prochilodus magdalenae. Next base: position 84,731 of record JAMWET010000837.1, read on the forward strand.
GATAGTTTCCAATGACTGCTTGAAGGTGGTCACAGAAGAAACAGTCTTCTATGCCCTGGAGTCATGGATTAAATATGATTTGACAGAGAGGCAACAATACCTGGCTCAGCTGCTTCACTGTGTGCGACTGCCGCTGCTCAGTGTTAAATTTTTGACCCGCCTCTATGAGGCTAACCACCTTGTTCGAGATGACCATGCCTGCAAGCATCTTCTCAATGAGGCCCTCAAATACCACTTCATGCCTGAGCACCGGCTTTCGTACCAGACAGTGCTGTCCACAAGACCCCGCTGTGCCCCCAAGGTCCTTCTTGCAGTGGGAGGCAAAGCTGGGCTCTTCGCCACTTTGGAAAGGTAATAGTGTTGGGCTTAATTTGTGTAACTTGATGCAAAATATGCAAGTGAATGTGTAAATTCATTATGGAGACACTACATACATCCGTACATTTTTATTTCCAGATTGAAAGAAACCCTGGTTCCTGACATGCCCATTTGGTCGGTCGGTCAGTTAGCTAGCATTTAAAAGCATGGTTCGCCTGCTGTACTTGTTGAATAAAACTGACAGATCGAGTCAAACATGACTCTTAACCTTTAGCAAATGATTATAAATGTCTTTACATAGCTCTTTGATTATTTCTCATTGACCCTAAATCCATCTTTTAATTAATTTATTTGTTCTGGAATTAAACAGAACACAAAACAAAGTTTTAGTAGTTATAAGATAATAAAGGATAATTTAAGGCAAACGTATACACCGTAACAGCCTCAACATTAAAACCACCTCAATGTGTCTATGGTCTTTGTCTTTATTTTATCAGCTCCACTTGCCCCATACCTTGTAGTTCTACAAATACAGACTGTAGTCCATCAGTTTCTCTGCAATCTTTGTTAGCCCTCATCACATTTTTTCAATGGTCAGGACCACCACAGAGCAAGTAATATGTGGGTGGCTGTTCATTCTCAGCACTGCATTAAGACTGACTTGGTAGTTATGTGTTAGTGTGCTGGTGTAAGTTGATCTGATTCAGCTGTGCTGAGAACTTGGTTTGAGGATATATTATATAGAAATGCTGTGGTAAACTATGAGGTTTTGTGGCATTTGCAGCATTAGAGGGTGCTATACATGCTACATAACTGTTTCTCAGCAACCGTATTTCCGATTAAGCTGCAATTTTAACAATTTTTTTTTGAATGTTGATGGATATGTAAATGTCTCCCAGTAGTCATTTATTAAATATAAAATGAACTAAAATTCAACCAAGTCACGTCTCACCAAACTAAAAGTTGTAGTTTGTTGTTAGTCCTCTGTACACCCGTGATAAAGATCTGTACGTCATATTAATATCTCACGGTAAATAATGTACTTCTTATGAAAAATAATTACAGTTCATCCAAAGCATATCTTACCAAACTAAAGGTTGTAGTTTGTTTATAGAATGTTTTAATATATCACAAGTGAATCTGTTCTGCAGTAGGTGTATGTGTTGTGTCTTAGTAAAGTTATGAAAGGTTTGGTCTTTATAAGTAGCATAGGCTCAGTATTCTCTTTGAATACAGTATGTTTGTTTATACAGTACCATGCTTTGAAGATGGTGCCTTACCCTGCCTGCTGCATCAATTCAGATATTTTTTTATTTAAACTTAATGAGCAAAAGGATAGATCTGGAACTTTGGGGGAAATGTAATGGCCGCAGTTTGTTTCTTGAAAAAAATGCAATTTCAGGGATCTTAGGAGTTTGTCTGTGAGCAGTAGAATGTGTGAATATCCGTCATATACCCAATTTCAGCCTAACTGTACCAAGTTATAGAAGGAATCTTATCATTTCCTGTCTTTGGTTTAACTGTAGCAGCAGCAGCCGTTCTGTGAGATTTACAGCATAAACACTAACTGTAGGCCAGTGCAGTCATGGACCAAGAATGTGGAGTCTGTGTATTTTTATGTATTTACTCACTTTTTCTCAACCTGCCCTTTTCAAAACATATTGATAACGTTAACTTTTTGTTTATTCTTCTACTAGCCAAATGCCACAGTCACATACCTTTCTTTGTTGGTTGTGTAGTGATGGATGAAGTTTGTTGTGGTGGTTGTGTCACTAATGTTTGCATAGCGCTGTTCTCTTATACTATCTTCATCCACATAATCACTAAATCCAAACCTTGCTATTTCTGGCATAACCACCTTCACGATACAAGCTACTTGTTCGCTGGTTTGTGCTGGTCTTCTGATAGGTTGCGTGCATTTAAACAGAAATCATCCATCATGTTTCAACAAAAATATTTAAAAATGCACTTATTTAATAAAAAAAACGTTACTCATTTTTCTCAGGTCTAAGTCAAGTTTTAAGTCATGAATACCAAGTCAAAGTTGTGTGTTTTATCAATGTTAGTCAAGCAAGTGTCAAATCCTGCAACTTGAGTCTAACTCAAGTCATGTGACTGGAGTCCCCCAAATCTGGTAATATCCTCACAACTGTTTTGATGCTCAATATGTCAGTAAGACCATACTGCTCCCAGCAGCCTTATAATGTGAGCCCTCTCTTCTCTCTTTCAACTGCTCACAACAACATATGTTAGAATAGAAAGCATGTGCAATGTGATAACCTTATATAGTCAGTCAGGTACAGCGATAAGGTCCATCCTTGCTTACGTCACATGCTTGGCAAAGCATGAAACTTAAATCATTTACATCTCTCAATGTCAAACCTACCCACAAAGTTTAATTTCTATAAGTCGATTCTTTCTGAATGCAAAAAGCAGCCATTCAGAATCAGAATATTTCAAGCCTGTAGTTTTAACAAATCAGGAAACAGTCATGTTTATGCAGATTATAGAGTAACTTCCTCACCTGACCCAAACCTATCCAAAGATGCTTCCTGGGTCTAGTCAGTGATGCTGCCAACAGTATCAGCAAAGACACAAAAAGAAAGCTCACCACTTGTGTAGATGATAGACTGTCCCACGTAGGCAAATACATTTGAACGTTATATATTGGATTTGAAAATGTTATTTATTGTATGAAATTTTATTGATTAAAATAAGTTATACATCTTATTTTCATTATGCACCAACATTTTTAAAAACAGGCTGGCCTTTAAAACAGTTTTGACAAGAAATTAAATAAATACAGTTGTCAGATGATTCAAATAATCAAATGTAGCTGCAAGTAGCAATTTATGTTGAGATTGACCTTTTGCCCTCTGTATAATAAGCTGCAGTCTTTGATAGAATGCATGCAAAATCGTTTGGTGCCCTTAGCTGTTCAGGCGGTTTCATACATTCAGCAGGAAAAAAGAATACTTGGTCTCTATAATCAAAAGTTAAAGACAAAATAGTTTAACATTCATGGTTTTGAGGACAATTAAGGTTTTCAAGTGATTTGCAAAGTTGTTTGGTTCTTAACATTTAATCCCTTAATATGAGGGGGGCTTATTAGCATACAGAAGCAAAGAAGTGACAGAGGGTCAGAATTTGTCAAGGGGTTACAATATGTTATGATTATTGTCAACATAATTAAAGTTTTGTTCAGGTTGACCTTTGGACCTTTGTTTAGTAAGATGTAGTTTTTGAATGAATAAGTAAAAATACCAACTTCTGACATGTATTTGCATTCAGGTCAGAAAACTGATCGTGAGAGCCCTGAATCACATAGTGCCAATTCTTTATCTATAGACTTCCTAATAGCAACAAAGTAGAATTTTTATACAATGAGCAACTTTAGAAACAATGTTAATTTGTAGTGGGCTGATGTAACAACTTTATTAACTTTACATTACATTAATGACTTTAATGTAATAACTGTATAGTCTCCAAAGAGTAGCTACTTTAACTTAATCATTTCTATTCTCTTTGGCAGCATGGAGATGTACTTCCCTCAAACAGACTCCTGGATTGGGCTGGCCCCACTCAGTGTGCCCCGGTGTGAGTTTGGAGTTGCTGTTCTAGACAAGAAGGTTTATGTGGTGGGTGGAATTGCCACACACATGCGACAGGGCATCAGTTACAGGCGCCATGAGAGCACAGTGGAGAAATGGGACCCAGACAGCAACACCTGGTCCTCAGTGGAGCGGATGGCGGAGTGTAGGAGCACCCTAGGAGTTGTGGTGTTGGCAGGGGAGCTGTATGCACTTGGGGGATATGATGGCCAGTATTATCTTCAGTCAGTGGAGAAATATGTACCCAAAGTGAAAGAATGGCAGCCAGTGGCACCTATGACTAAATCACGCAGTTGTTTTGCCACTGCAGTGCTAGATGGTATGGTTTATGCCATTGGGGGCTATGGACCTGCTCACATGAACAGGTAAGTTGAGTACATCAACTAACACAGGTTTGCGCTCTGTATGACTTTGTTTTAATCCTTACTAGAACTCAAATCAGAGAGAGAGCAGACTGCTGTAGCATGTTGAAGAGATGAGATATGTTGTTGTTTAATACAAGTAGTCCAATAAAACAAAGTATGTATCACTATACATGTATCCAAAAAGAATGTTTCACTGCTGTTTTAAAATTTTTTAGAATCAGTGAGATCATTAGATATGATCCTAACAATTATGAAACCTACTATAAAATAGTTATCAAGTAGGATAGATAAGAAACAATATTAGTCCAGAATGCCTCATTAGCCACATACTAATGAACTGATTTTACTGTGGGGTTAATTGGCACAGTGGCATAATCCTACCTAAATTATAGCATTATAATATGTGTACACTGGTTAAAAAAAAACTCAAAAGATTTAGCATGAAAGAACTGGCTAACTTGTGGATTTGGAGTGAAAACAGAAAAGCGTCACTCCACTCCTTGGCATATATGCAGTGAGAGAGTTGAAGTGGCACCAGAATGGTATGAAAGCATTGTGAACACTGATAAAAATCAAGTGTATTGAACTATTGTTGGATTTATTACAGCGGTTGACAAAGAGCACTGCTGCTAATAAGTGCATCAGTCAGTTGTCAGCACCTAAATGTTGCTGCTGCACAGTCTGTGCTTGTTGGATTTCCCAGTGTGCAATCGGATTAATGTAAAATAAGCCAGATGAATTAGCCGAAATAGAAGTTCTTGCAGCATCTGAGGAAATATGAGTATGGCCTGAATAGCTATTTACAATTAGATAAACCATGTGGAGTTCATATGAAGGAAGAGGAGCAGCCTTATCATAGCCCACATATCACCTTGTGGTAGAAAGTCCAATGTCATCTAGCCTACTACAGTTAACTGGGCCTCAGTTATCAAGACTAAGACGTGACTAAGGTGATGCAGAGGCAGTGGATGATAAGACAGCAGAACCAGATTGAGGTTCCAGATTCAGACATTTCAGTGTTTAGAAGTGATCTACTTTCTTTTAGATTATTTACCAGTGCATTTCAGCATTATATAGAAAGGAAAACTGACAGTGATCAAGTTGAGTTGTGCTACTTGCAGCAGTACACTGCAGGGAGACCACATGAGCTTGCTTGAAGCTGTGAACACTTGCCTTGAAGGCTTCAGTGTAAACTGATGTATCAAAGCTATGGACTTTGTTTCATTAAAAGGTAAAAAGGTATGGAACATGAAACTCCTGGATGATGGTGAAAATAATCCAGGTCTTGCCTGACTCCAGTGGGAACAATGGAAATTATCCATTGTCCATAAAGTCAAACAGAGGCAGGGTTTTCAGGTTTTCTTAATTTTCAACTAAGAAGATTTTAAATGCGAGTGCTTTAAACATTTGTGTTTGGTTGTAATTGGCAGTTGTTACATATAGAAAATAATAGTTTTCCAATATATTTACTTAATAAGGTAAGTGGATAAAATAAATAATGCATGCCCATAGAACCGTTTTCTAAGAGAGTGAAAACATTTTTGCAACTGAAGTTAAAGTTGTTTAACTTCAAAGCTAATTAATTTGCTTTTGCAGTAAGATTAGGTCTAAAGCACTAGAGATGTTGTGCACAAAATAGTTTAAGAATTGCACTGTTGTGGATTTTGAATTCTATACGCCTAACACACCTCTCAAAAATACTGAGCTTGCACCTGCAGAATAGTAGCCCACAAAATTTTACACATACTGACATGAAATGGGTCTTGTTCATACATACAGTTTTATATTGTTTAAAAATGAAGCCAAAGCATAAATACTAATGTTAAACTCATTCAAATGGTTCTTCTCTACAGTGTGGAGCGCTACGACCCCAGCAAAGATGCCTGGGAAATGGTAGCACCCATGGCCAATAAAAGAATAAACTTTGGAGTGGGAGTCATGTTAGGGTTCATATTTGTGGTTGGAGGACATAATGGTGTATCACACCTGTCTAGCATCGAAAGATATGACCCCCACCAGAACCAGTGGACAGCATGTCGACCCATGAATGAACCTCGCACAGGTAAGCTGTGATTATGTGGATATGTATCCTTAAAGTTTCTGTCCACCTAATTGATATTTGGTTGCAGTGTAAGCGTTTTTCCAAACATATACAGTGGCACTAGAAAGTTTATGAACCCTTTGAAATCTTGTGTATATTTTCTGCATAAAACATACGATTTCTAGCCTGATATGTATTATAAAGAAAATTAGTTTGAACAAATAAGACAAATTTATATTCTACAGTAGGGCTGCATGATACTGGAAAATTTTAACATTGCAATATTTTTCTTTTCTGTGATATATATTGCGATATTAAACAGTGCAGCACTTTTCACCAGATTTGGTCAAAAGTCATAAGAAGTAAATGATAATTAAATAATGCATGTTTCTTACCCTAAATAAAGGGCTCATATGTGAATGAAGAAGGTTAGTAACTAGAAGGAATACAAGCGATTACAGAATGCTACATCTGTGTTTGTTTGAAACAGCATTCAACCGAGGAAGCCTCAATAACACATTAGGAATTTAACATGAGTGAACATTTTATTTAACAATCAAATCCCTTTTGAAATTGTAAACATCATTAAACCAAAACTACAAAAAAAATAGCAGCTATACATTCCCAGGTGGTATACATAAGTACAACTTAAATGTCATTGTGCTATAAAACAAATAACTTTAGGCTATAATAAATATCCACACAGCACCTTTGATTCACAAATGTTTTAAAATAAACTTTTCTGAGGAACAGTAAGTAAAGTAAGTAAAAACAAACTGCTGGTGATCATATCCAATCAAATAAAGATGAATAGACATCTTTTTTTTAAACACCTTCCTAATGTAGACAAATAAGTCTCTTAATTTAAATTAAATCTACATTTCTTGTTCTCAGCTGTTGCATACAACAGTCAAATTTAATAACTTGACTTTTTAAACATCTGGATCTGCACTTCTCATATAAGCTTAGAGGTTTTTGGATAGAAATACCAATCTATCCACCATTGCAGGCTTGAGACGAGAATGCTGGCAAGTGATGATGTTACCACTTGCACTAAAAAGTCTCATAGAGGGAGAGCTTGTAGCAGGAATGCATAGATACTTGCGGGCAAGCTTGGCAAGATGTGGAAAGCTCACTTTGTGTGCTCCCGCAGCATTCTTAAGGGTCAGAGAAGAATCACCCTTTGCAGCAGTTCCACTCTGTTTAAAGAAAATTCCCAAGGACTTTTTGGCTTTTTTCGCCTGTGACATGTTACCAACTTTGGACTCCACTTCAGTGCTGCAGCTTGGTGTCTCCTGGCATTCCGGCATCTCTGATGTCAGTCTGGCCTTGACATGGGGCTTCTGGTGTGCACTGATGAATTCCATCGTGAACCGGGGGTCCAAAGAAGACGCCATATCTAGCAGCTCCTGAGTACCTTCATCTATATATTTGTCATTGAGGTAGTCCAAAATCTTGTTCTTCAGCTTCTTTGTCAGGTCTGTGTCTTCCTCTTGGCTTTGCAGCATTGAAGTGTTACAGAGGTGAAAAACTTCACATAGGAGACACTAACATAGCCTTCGCCTGAAAGGGCTTCTGTGAAGTCCTGCAGTGGGCCCAGAGTCTTACTCACAGATTCCAGGACATCTATGTTTTGCCAGGTTGGAATTAAATGGCGCACCTTCTTGTCTGCAGACAGGACCTGTGTTAAAGCCTTCTGCTACTCTAGTATCCTGCTAATCGTCATCTGTCTCGAACCCCATCTTGTTTGGCATTCTGATATGAGGGAATGTGCTGGTAAGTTTAGTTCCTTATGAGCGTTTTCAAGAGCAATTTGGTCCTTCCAGCTGTGAGAAAAGTGACATACCAGCTTCCTGCAGACACCAGTAACATGGCTGATGTGTTTATCATTTCTCACTGCATTTTTACTAAGGAAAAAGACAGCACGAAATACTAATTATACTAATTATTTTTTGGCTTTGAACAATGAAGTGCTCAAAAAAATATTTTACAGCTCATTAAAATAATGGGTTACTAAAAAAATTATGTAGTTTCTGCATACTTTTTTAAATGTTTAAGATCTAATGAAGGTCTAATGAAGTGTATTTATTTATATATATATATATATATATATATATATCTCGTGCAGGCCTATTCTACAGGTAGAAGTATGTAAACCTTTAACCTTGGCAGTTAATTAGGAGGTAAAGTTAAAATCACATGTTTTCAATCAATGGTGCATCAATTAGGTGTGAGGGGTGTAAAGCCTGTTGTATTGTGTTGTATTTGCAAAAAACAGGGATTTACTGTATTTAAGCCAGATCTTAATAAAACCTTGGCACAAGATTTCTGCGGACCTCAGAAATGTCAGTGTCCTCAGGGATGATTTATTTGGATTGCATAACTAATATACCCAAATAAATAAAAGAACACACCAAACATAATGTTTACATGGTTACCTACATGCTTTTAATGACTTTGTGGTCTGTGTCATTTGGCATGAATCAGTAGGAGTAAGGATTTAGATTTAGGGTCAACAAACTCTACAAGACCCTACAGCACTGTTGTCTACAGTCAAGTCTTCTATTCATATTTTTGTATTCTCTAGGTTAAAAGGTTTTAGTGTCTGGTTTGTCAGATTTTCTCAACAGTTCTTGTTCATTTGATAGAATACAGTTGTTGTTTTTTTGTTAATTAGAAGGCAGTTATGTCGACTAACATGCACTCAATGTTTTTGTTATTCAACTTAAAAACCCAGTAGTGGTGTATACTGTTGTCTAGTTTTCTTTGCTGCAGTAACAGTATTATTTTTATTGTTGAAAGTTTTAGGAGTAATTGAATTCAACCTTAAAAACTAGATATCCTGATTGGGTCATTTTCCTCAGCAAATAAATGATGGAGTATAATATTTTAAGTGTTCCTTAATTATTTCTTTGGGTTCTCTTAATCTACATTTGGAAATTTGGAAAAAATCAGTTTTTCTGAAGTGTTTTTATGCAGAAATATAGACAACTCTAAAGGGTTCGCAAACTTTCAAACACCCCTGTACAGACGCTGGACTGTGCAAAACCACGTTTTCCTGCAGAAGTAGGACCATTTTAAGGAAAGATGATGAACTGCATTTTTTAAAGTGTAGTTATTTTTTGTGAACACCAAATAAATCACACTTTCATGTTTTGTGTTCTCAACATTTAAACCTAAATTTAAGCAGTATTTTGATTTCATTAAATCCTGTGTGCTTCATTTTTCCAGGGGTGGGCTCTGCTGTTGTGGACAACTACCTCTATGTAGTGGGTGGTCATTCAGGGTCATCATACCTGAACACAGTGCAGCGCTATGACCCTATCTTGGACAGCTGGCTGGATTCCAGTGGCATGATGTACTGCCGCTGTAACTTTGGCCTGACTGCCCTTTGACCCTAGACATCTCTGTAATAGATGTGGGGTACTCTGTAAGAGACACAAGAAATGTTTGCATTTTCTTTACAACTCTTAGTTCTTCTTTGGAACAGTGTTCCTTAGAAGGTGCCATTATGGATTTTGGGATTCACAGAAGTAGCAGGAGCAAGGCTGGAAATAACTTGGATAACATGAGTTCTCCACAGCTGTAAGGACTGTGCAAAGATAGAAGCCCTGGAAAGAGGATGACAAGAAAAGTCAGTCCATTTTGGGTTTCATGGTTGCAAATGACGACCTCTTTTTTCCTTTTTTAAACCCTAGACATAAAGGTTACCCGCTAATTTGTTTTGTCTTTGGGTCTGTGCTTTTCTAAATGTATGCATGTACAGAAAGAATGAAGTGCGTGGGTGCGTCCGTGTGCGTGCGTGCGCAGGTGCGTGTGTGTGTGCGTGCGTGTGTGTGTGTGCGTGCGTGCGCAGGTGCGTGTGTGTGCACGACAAGCGCTCAGGCACGTTGATGAACTCACTGGTGGAGTTTGATATGTCTCCATCCAGTGCTTCAAAAAAGTGGAAAAAGTTATTCTCACTTAAAAGGGCTGCCTTTCTTTCTCTTGTACTTAGTTAGGAAAATATATATCCTCTAGTGCATTGCCTGCAAATGTTTCCTGCACTGAGTAAAGGATGTGCGTAGGTGTGTGTTGAGTGAATCTATACATGTTCCACTGCATTTCCAGTGCAATCTTCCAAGCTCTGCACAGGTTATCTTTTTCTGTTAGCTGTAGAGCAGTTGTTTTTTTAATCAGTACAAACATTCTATCAGTTTTCCATTTTATGTTTTTGTTCTATGCCTTGCAACTTTCAGCGCTGAATGTGACATGCCTTTTTATTTCTTAGTCGGTGTGAAGGTGTGGGAGTTGTAGAACAAACTGGTGCTAGTTAACAAATCAGGTTTTGTTGTCCGTGTCGTTTTGTGGTGTTAGTGTTTTTTTTTTTGTTTTTTTTTTTTATATATAAAGCTGTTACATGTTAACAGCATGCTAGCTGTTATTCTTTTCAGTGTTATGGTTATACTCTGTCAATAATCTGTTTGTTTACTTGTGCTTCTAAAACAAATTTCTTAAAATTTCCAAGATACCAATTTAATGTTTCTAAAAACAATATCTTTGTCTAGTAGCTGAATATCTCAGTAAGACAAATGCCTAACACTTAATTAGCCTGGTCTGAGTGAAAGCAAGTGTGAGAAAGCCGCAGTGGAGTAAAGTAAGTACAAGAGGTTTCTGCATTTAGCTGTGGTCCTTATGTTTTCAACACATCTACGCCTTGGCAGACCTGTCTGTGGGGCCATCCTTCCTCACAAAAGGATTTCACCTCTAACACTATATTAGGTTATACCCCTGCATATAGCTATGCCTGGGTTCACTATTAAGATGTGCAATGAGTTGTAATAAACAATTTCATAGTCCTTTTATAGAGACAGGCAGTTTTGCATCAGCTTCTGTAGTGTTCCTGATTGTTTTCATGTTAGAGATTTTACATTGGAAGTTTAAAAGCTGTAAATGTTATATCACAGAAGGCCAGGCTGGCAGACCCAAGCTTATCCTAGACCTGTATTTAAATTAAATTAAATATATAAGACACAAATCACTTTTAGAAATGTCTATTTAATATATATTCTGTACATGCAAATACACTTTCAGCAACCCAGGACCCAACAACATTTTCAAAAAATATATACCTGACATAATTCCTTTCAGTTTAACACAAAAGCAAACTGTAATGTTAACATATGCAGCCACTGCTTCTTATGATAATAGCTGTAGCACATTTGACAAATTTCATGAGAGATCGTCCTAAAATACATTCTAGTGAACACTGGAATTCTTACCCTTAAGTGTGTATAAAATACTGAAGTTATGTTCTTTACAGTTATTTTAATTATATGGACAGTTTAAACTTGTAGGCTTGGAAAAGCATCAGGTGATTTTTGCACACTGACATTTAAACGTGGAGCTCTGAATTGCCATAATTAAAACATTTGATACCTTGAATTGAAAGCATTTAGTTGATGCAATAAGACCAATTTTCCCCTTTTATGTTCATCACCTTATTTGGAATGTGTGGCTTGTGGTTTATCTTGTAGGACTTTGGGACCCATTAACCAGTTTCCTTTATTCTAAATCAGATTTTGCCTTTAGAATATTGTTTGTTGCTGACAAAGAAGAAAGGAATTGTTGTAAAGGAACATGTTTTTGAGTAACTTAATTTTCCGTGATCATGATCACTATAAATTGTTTTCTATGTTAAACAAGGTTCTACCGAGTCAAAAAGGCAAGAAGTTGGTTAGTTTTGATTTCATGTTGATTATTCCCTCCACTGAGTTCTGCCTTGCAAATTATGATCAGTTAATAGATTCATAGCATAAGACATAAAACATTTTAAAGAGGAAAACAAGAAACATGAAGACACGTCATAGTTAGCAATAAATAGCGATGTTTATTATCTATGAGTAATACTGACTTTGTATCAGGCAGGAACAAATATACATTTTAGGACTACAGTTATTGGTAATGTATTTAAAGCCCAGCTGTTATTCAGGGCAGATTTATGTAATAAATTAAGCTGGTCATATACTAGATACATATGTTGAGAGGTAACACAAATATGGCTGTTTTAATCAAAGATGTGAAATTAAGTGTTTGCTAATAATTGTAATAGTAATAATAATAATGTCATAAGTCATATTTAAAACTGTTTTCATCATTAACATGGTTAGAGCATAAAAGAAAGAAAGAAAATCACGCCGGCGTGATCTCGCATTTGCCATGCATTGTTAAAATGTGTTGTCTTGTTTGTTGCATGCAGTAATGACTCCTTCAGAATTTCAGAATTGATGCTTCTTTGAGATGGTTTCATTAGATCTTTTTTTCACTGCCCAAAAGAGAAAACTCAAATGGCCATATATGTATTTTGTGTAATCAGCAATGAAACCGCGAAGTAAAGGGATGTATGTATGTATGTATGTATGTATGTATGTATGTATATGGAAACATTTTTATAGTTCTTAATCTTGGCCTAACTAACTACTGTCTTGCCACCATTCTCACCAAAGTGCTTGTTTTTTGAGGGAGCCTGAATGAATTTGAGGGCAGTGGGCTCTGAGTTTACCCTGGTGTCTCAAGAGAGTTCTTTTAAACTGATGTCAATGTTAAACACCTAGTTTTGTCCATTTCTTTTTTTTTTTTTCATGGGTATGCCTGACTCTTGTCTGATGCGAGATGAATATCTTTTTTTTTTTTTTTTTTTTTTTTTAAAAACCTGTTGATTGTTACTGGACGTAAAAAGAAAACCCTAGACCAGGAGTGCCCAGCCCTGATCCTGATGATCTGCCACCCTGCGGAGTTCAGCTCCAGCTGTAATTTTAACCCTCCTAATCAAATTAATGAAGGCCTTCAAGAGCATCTGGCTGTGTCCAAAACCACTTGCGTCCATACTCAATAGTCATAATAATGTGAAAATAACCTAGTAGTTGTATGTTCATTAGCATAGTACTAATAGTATATTGTTTTGCATCTCTTTAGAGTGAAAGGGCAACAGAACCAGGGTTGGGCACTTCTGCCTTAGACAATAGATGCAGTATTTATTTTTTAACAAGTACTGAGAGAGGATATGTTTTGCCTGTTAATTTATCTGTGTGGTGCAATTGTATCTAGTTCAAAAATAAAAACCTACCTTGAATGGCTGATGGATTTTGTTCTTTATTGCAAGGGACTTCTGCCTTTAAAAAGGAAATGAGAGAAATAGCTACACATTAAGTTGAAAGGAAAAGGAAACTGACACAGAGAGAATGAATTTCTGAGCTGGGATAAAGTAAATCCCGCTCTTGGAACTTGGAATGTTTAAAGAGTAAAGAGTATTTTGTTATTCTAAGAGAACTGTTTGTTTTCTGTTTTATGAAGACTCTACTTTGTTTGAGTCCCCACGTGGTGTCTCATTTGTTTGCCAGGGGTTCGGTTGCCACCATTCTCTCTCCTCTCAGTTCAAGAAGAGAGAACTTCACCCATTACAATAATTCTAAAAGAAACCATAAGTTCCCCACTACTACAGTAAAAGACCAGTTTGGCCAGCCCTGTCTCCCTGCGCTCCCCACAGCGCCATTCCGTGACACCACCAAATGGTTTCAAGAACTACATATCATTCAGCTTTAATGATGCCTTCACAGATATGCAAGTTACCCAGGTCATATGCACTAATGGCTCCTTCCGGGCACTGTTTATATATGATTTCTTCTCTGCATGGTAGAATTTTAACGTACATTCACAAACAGCAGTTTTAAGAAATGTTCTTGAGACCATGCAGTGATTTCCCCTACAGAATCATGATTGTTTTTAATGCAGTGCTGCCTCTGTGTTTGTGACACTGTTTTTCTCTTTGTCAGAGACTTGAAAGACAGGCCCTTTAAAGTATCTAATCACTCTGTTCTCACTCAATTGATACCATTTTCTCTTTCTGAATATTAATTCTTTGCCTTATCTCCCTAAAATTAGCTTCCAGACCAGATAGCCCAAGACACTTCCCAACAGTGAAACCACAAAGTACAGATTCAAAATAAAGGTTAGGTTGAAAATGTTGAAAACAGTGCTCCTAAAGTATAGTCTCTCATCCGTGTACTGACCATGAACAGGTCTGAAGAAGTCTTTAATGTGTGCATAGGAGTCTATGCTTTCTGTAAAAAGCATCTGCCAGTAGATGGTGCTATCGGGTCTTGAACTTAACTAGGGGAGTAAATGAAAAAGACCAAGTGAGTGACAATTGAGTGATTTGATATTTTGAAGGGCTTTTGTTGCAATCCTGTCACAGCCAATGGCCTTACGGGTCTCTATAGGCTTGACTGTTTTAGAAGCTAAATAGACATACACACGTGGACAAAACTGTTGGCACCCCTCAGTTAATGAAAGAAAAACCCACAATGGTAACAGAAATAACTTCTAATAAATCTGACAAAAGTAATAATAAATAAAAAGTCTATGAAAATTAACAAATGAAAGTCATACATTGCTTTCCACCATGCTTTAACAGAATTATTTTAAAAAATAAACTCATGAAACAGGCCTGGACAGAAATGATGGTACCCCTGAAAAATGTGACCAAAGAGACATGTTAAATCAAGATGTGTTCACTAATTAGCGTCACGGGTCTACAATCTTGTAATCAGTCAGTGGGCCTATACTGTATATAGGGCTACAGGTAGTCACTGTGCTGTTTGGTGACAAGGTGTGTACCACACTCAACATGGACCAGAGGAAGCAAAGGACAGAGTTGTCTCAGGACATTAGAAAGACAATTATAGACAAGCATGTTAAAGGTAAAGGTTATAAGACCATCTCCAATATATATAGGAGCACAGATAAAGATATCAAAATATCAATGTTTATAATTTGACTTAGACCCACCAAATAGCTGAAAACCTCATACAATATTGCATGCTATTCAGTTTGCAATTGGCTTTTTATTTTTATTATTATTATTATGCTTTATATGAACTATACGATTGTTATTATTATTATTATTATTTATTTTTTAACTTTTTTATTTGTTTTGACACTGTAGTAAGTAGCTACTCTTAGTATTTGTGAAAGTAAAAAAAAAAAAAATTCTCTCTCACAGCTAGCATTATTTAAAAGTTTATATGCCCCTTAAAGTATATTGTTATAACCTATTCAAAACTGAAAGCAAATGTAAAACCTTATCGTTTTTTTGCACATTTACACTGTTTTTTTTTTTTCACTACAAATACGACATTGGGGTTTGTGTTATGTTACTTTTAGCTAATGTTACATTAGCATATTGAAATCAGCACAGGTTTTACTGGTAAGACATGGACAATAAATATTTCTTGCTAAGAACGTTTATGACTACTTTTTACAGAACTTCATAGTACATGCAGACCTGAGGTTTGAACCAGGTTGGGCAGTGGCAGAATAAGTAATAAACAGTAAAGTACACAAACAGTATACTAGTACACAGCACATATACTAATTGTAATTCTAAAGAAACATTTCAATACACTATTTTATCATTATTATGAGTAATAAATATGTTTAGAATGCTATCCTTTATAATACATAGTAATAAGATTGCTTTTTTGAATAATGATATACAATAACTTAATTGTATAATTTCCTAGTTGTTTGTATGTTAACTACTGACTATAGATGCATTTATTTGTTTTTATTTTACTCACGTGAGGCTCAGAAGAAACGTTTAGACATTTAAAAACATATTTCTAATCAAGTTTGCCCTCGTATTAACAGGAATTAATTGCTCAATTAACAGCTAAAAGATTTCCACGTTTGGCTGATTTCTGAACATTCATTTAAAAAAGTGGAGCAGCAAAGAAAAATTGCACTGAGATCAAGAGACTGTGCAATTGATATGTCTGAACTGATGCACATGGAAATTGGAGATGCACATTAATCTTACCTTCTGTGCTGTTTTTTCTCAAGTGATTATGCACATGACATATTTTATTATTTTTATACATTTTGAATATCAATTATGTGAAGTTAAAGCCATATAACTAAGTAAACTATGTAGCTGCTGCTGAGCCTAAAATAAGGGATTTACATCCACTTAGCACCCACTTAGTTTTGCTCACTGGTAAATAAACTGATACACTAAACCGCAAAAGGAATAATCATAAAACACATTTTAGCATAGGCTGCCATCGCAGATGATGTCACTGACCTCGATGAAAATTGCCACAGACAACTTACTTGACTCTTTCACTTTTAATTAAACTTAAGCAAATTCCTGCATGAGCACTGGCCTCGGCATCTACACGGTAATTGCTTGTGGGAAAAAACTGCCAATTTGTTGCGGTGATGTTGAAATGCTGTTCTCTTTTTTGCAAGTCCAGAATTTAGCATGCATGCAAATAGCTGAAAATGAGAATCTGTATATTTACTTTAAAGAGTAACTCAACAAATATAAAGCTTTAGTACTTTCATAATTAAAGACAGAAAACCACAAAGCTATGTTTCCCTGTCTGGGTATGCTAATTATTTTGCCATCAAGTGAAACAGTGTTGCTAAACAGAATGGTAATTAATTAAAAACCAAGGCTTCAATTTTTAATTTTATATTTTTGGTAGGTGATGGGTAAAGTAGGGGGCTCCTAAATTGTAAACCCTAAAATTAATCAAAGCAAAACTTTTTTTCTGCATTTTTGTGCCGAATTTCTGTTTATTTAGCTCATTGTGGAAATATACATCTACCGGGCACTACACTAGGTACACCTCCTTGTAGCTACACTGATTGTCCATTTTATCTGGTCTAGAGTTGGCATTTGTATCTGCAGTCTATTGCTGTTGCCACTTGAAAGCAAAGTCAAAAAGTCTAAGTAAATTAATTTGTTACAGAACATTCAAAAGAGCCTGGGACAGATAAGATTAACTTGAACCAAACTGACAGAGAAAAGAAAAATATGGAAGGCCGTGACTTTCTATTCATTTTAAAAAATTTGCTTGCAGTTTTTTTTTTGTTTTTTAACACCCCTTAGTAAAAGTCTTAGTTCAGTCTTGAATAATCATTAATCCCAAACACATTCAATGATGTTAAGGTCTGGACTCTGGTGTGGTCAATCAAATTCTCACTGACTGCTTCCTGACGCAGGCACATGCTACATATCCTACTACACATGGTGTTGAGTTGTCTTTTTTTATAACTGACAATGATTTAAGTGTACAAGTTCTGTGTGCCTGAGATGTAGCAAGTGGTAGTAGTAGGTAGTTTTAATAAGCTTTAATGTGGGTCTTCAGTCTTTCTGTAGCATTAGGGACTTTACTGTCTATACAGTGGGAACCATACATGTAGAACTCACGTGGCCATTCTTTCTGCTATTTATAAATACATAGCAGTTGAGTCTAAAAACAATAAGGTCCATAAACGCATTGTGCATGTCCTCCTATCTTCCTACCCCTACACAGAGATAATTTTACACATGAATAGTAAATTTGTACTTAATGCTGAGGCCCAATGTGGTACATAATTGAACGGTAGAGCAGCTGAGAGGCTCTGTGATGTCTTGATTTGGCTTCTGTGGATGCTGCATTTTTGCAGTAATGAGTTGCTGACTCTCTGTTGTTGGGCCTTTACCACCTCTGCCCCTTGGTTCCCTAGAGATGCCTTAATTTACATCTCCCTCTGCTGATATGTGGTTTCCACTGCAGTGACTTAGAAGAGTTCAGCTATGAAGAAATACAACAAATAATAGGCATTAGATTGAAAGTGCAGCAAACAACCACAGTGTGTCATGACATGCTATGATAATTGACATACTTCTATGAACCTTTGGATCATGCATATCCTAGACCTTTTCTCATATTTCTAGTATGCATATGGAAAAGCAACATTCTTGAAATGTAAACATTGTGGTTATTTTGATTAGCTTGATCAGATCCTTTACCTAAACTAAACTTTTTAGTTTGAAGCAATGATGATGAGAACAAGTCATCTAAATTGTTTAATGCCTCTACAAGCTATCTTTCAAACTTTTTAAAATCAGGAATGGTTCATAGTGAGCATGGTGAGGCAAAATAGTATCCAATTTTTACAGCTACTATTTTCAGCATCCACAAACTCAGAAGGTCTTTTGTCCCTCAGGCCATAAGACTGTTCAACTCCTCTCCGTACAGCAAATGGAAAACTCTGTGACACTCTTTCATTCCGGTCACTCCAATGGTCACACCCCTATCTCTGTACACACTCCCTCCTCTGGACACACCCCCATCTCTGCACACACTTCCTCCTAAATGCCCTGTTTATATTTATATTGTATTATCCTACTCCATTCTGTACTACTGTTTACATATTTTACACTGCTAAATTATTTATAGTACTGCGCACTTGCACTGTCTGTATGGCTGACAACAGCCATCTTCTTAATTTGCTTAGCAAATGGTATACTACTACCTCCATCTATACTTTACACTTCACTTTACACAGACACTAATGACTCTATTTTTATACTTTCATACTTTATATTGTATCTATCTATCTATCTATTGAAAGTTCAGTGGAGTTTTGTGGAGGAATCATAACACAAAATAACAAAATTTTCATAACCTGTAAACAGTATAAGGAATAGTGACATTTTTGCTAACCACTAACCATCAACCACACTGCAGCAAATGCACTTGATGCAAAAAGTCTCGTGTCTACAGTGTTTATTCCACTCACTGCAAATTTAAATTAAGCCAACATGATGTGCTGTAAATATATAGGTCAACAGCTTGTTTTTTAAATAGTGCGGTTGTACAGTTACACGTACAATATATTCCATATACCCAATATCCTGTCTATCAGCCAAGATATGTTTGGTTTTTAAATTTGCTTCTTACTTTAAAATCAAATCAGAAGGATAATGTAACAGCGGAATGTAATCTCACAAGTAGTGGAAACTTCTATGCAGTTGCATGCTTAAAAGTTCAGTTTTATTTATTTGAAAAGTAAAGAGACCACCTTCAATTTATTTAATTTCTAGTCAGAAGTATGAGGTTTGCCAAACTGAACATTTTGTAGGGACACAATATCTAAAGTATATAATAATATTTAACTGTTTAATTGGGAGATCATAAAAAAATCTATTTTCTAATACTAACCCAAAAGTAAGTTTTTTGTTGTAAATCTGTCCTGTTAACAGAAAATAAAATGTGTGTTCCTTACACTTACAAATACACAGTACAGCTCAGCAACAAAATCATATGTCATAGCTAAACCAATGTATCGTCCAACTATTCACCAAACGCCTCCCAATGTTGATGCCTCAATATTCATTATCGGTGTTTATACCTTTGTGACTAGTGACACTGCAATTTCTTGCCATTCCTATTTAGAATTAACCATGCATTTTGCATTGCATGTCTTTCAATACATTCCAAGTCAAAAATCTGATGACTGCATTTAATCAAACGTTGTTTGTAATCTGTTCATATCTGTTCAATATGTTTGGATGCATTTGAGAAATTAATTTTTGTGGAAAATCTGAGTCTAAACGAGTCAGGAAATAAATGGATGTCTGCCCAATAAACTCACAGGATAAGGTGTCACCAGCTCCTAATTGCTGTGTTTAATGCGATATGTTTATTTCTGGCACAGTGACTGCTTATACATTAATGTCTCTCCCTGTGGCCAGTCACAGACCTGCACATAAAACTGTGCATTTACCACAGTTAGCTCAATGTCAAGAATGTTCCCTTGACAGCACTTGTAAATGCCTCACGACGAATACATGTTTACTAATTGAGTAAGACTAGTAACAATTTATCTTTTAAGTTGAAAACATTTCTGAATAAAATTCACTAGGAATAACTGGTGGTTTTTCCGTTCAAAACTAAATACTGACAATCTAGATTTGTTCATGCAACGTATTTGTTTAGATTCAAAACTCACATTATTTATCACATCACATGTATCACATCACTAACTGCCCAGACACCTATGCAGTGAAAAGTGTTTTGTTGATCCAATCTAAAAAATTACTTAAATTTGTTGTGAGAAATGGATTAGGTTTATTCAACGTCAAAAGGACTTTGAACAAACTATTATATCAATCAAAGTAATTTTTTGAGTTGAGTAAAACTTCAAATAAAATCTCTTTCAGTTTCAAAACAAATCAAAGATTTTTAGATTGCACTTTTTACACTGTAAAAGAAACGTTTTTGCACCAGGGACAGCTTCCTAATAGCACCAGTAGCTTTGCATCCATGAAATTCATCTGGGTATCCATACTGAGGTATGCAATTTGAATGCCTGTTACCATGACTCCCAAAGATTTCTGTATGTATTTTTGCTACAAGTATTTCTAGTGCCCATTTATTTTAACACTGCAGTGCCTGTTAGCTGTAATATATGTTTGCATCCACTGTGCATCCTTTGTCAAGTACCCAGACTGTCAACAAACTTTTTTTCTCATCATTTTTTTCTCAGTATTTTTTTATACTGAAGTAAAACTTCAATTCAAAATTCAATTGCATGTTAAATCTGATGTTCTACACTAAACTAGGTAAGGGTATATAAAAAGTACTTTTTACTTTTTTGTAATGACAAATATATGACAATATGACAAATCTATCAAGACATCTGCACATAATACATAAGAACGGTGCAGAAGCTTCCATATTAGGTATCAATGAATATATTCCATTGCAGAATCAATACGCGTGATTTACATTATCAAGCAAATCAAGAATTCTTTTAGCACCTAGGCATTAAAGGAACAGGGCAATCTTTTCATTGCTCTGACATGAATTAAATGTGTTTTAGCAAGTTTATTTTACTTTTCCGCCAGCCCAAATCTGCTTGTTATTGTTTTTGACACTGAGTGTGGTATTCAGGTTTGAATTTGCTTCATGATTGAAATAAAAAAAACAGCACTACCATCCAGATTGTATATATCATTCAGACTAATGTGGTGCTACTGATGTTCTCACTGTAGATTTACTAATGAGCTCTGTCAAAGTTTTCTTCTTGCTTGATTGAGGAAGTAGCAGTTAAAAAGATTCTGTTTGGCAGACATGCCAATCATTATCTTAATAAATAACCAATTAAAAGAAAACATTTAATTTCTCTAGATAAATCTTCTTGTTTGGCTTGTTTGAACTGAGTAAGTATTGAACTGTTTTTATAAAACTGAGTGTCATACTTAGGGTTGAGAATACATAACTGAAGTATCTACTGTACATTCTATCCAAGGTTTTCAGCAGTAACTAGTAAAAGGTTACTGTTTAAGATTAGACTGCATTTTAGAATACTTGCACAATAGCTACAAAACATCTTCAAAATTAAAACAATCATTGCTAATTTATTGATTATGTTAATATCAGCACATAGTGTGTAACAGGCAAGAATGCTTGTGAGATTACCTCTAAAGAGGACATCTTGTTTAATAACACTGCTCTGTTAAGTTCATGCTAAAGCCTGAAAAGACTCATAAATCAAATCAAAATGTGATGAAACAAATATTTGTTTCATTTTCTCATGTCGCAATACTGAGCGCTTTTTAAGAGATGTAACAAACATCTTTGTGAGTGATAAACTTAGCATCCATATTGTACTAGGCTGGGGGATTTAGGTAGTAGCAAACTGAAGCAGGAACATATTTAGAACATTTAGAAGTTTTAAATGTTAACCAAATGTATCATATCAGAAGATTTACATTAAGAAAATTATCAACCAGTAACAGTGAGGAGATGTATTATTTCAGTGAAAGTGAGTAGTAGTAAAATGTTTTCATTCATGTAAAGTCTGCATATAGAGTGAACATTGTTTCTTATTTAGAAAATGTAACCCCTTACAATATTTTAATTGGCCTACACTTTTAATTGTTTTTGGCAGTAATTATTTAAAAAAATATACTATGAAATCTTCTGATCATTTTCATAACATGTGCAAGGGAGAGACAGAAAGATAGAGAGTTTAGAATGAAGGAGCTGCAAGCATTCAGACTGCATACAGTTGATTGCAGAATCCATTAACAACCCAAAAGGCGCCTTGCCGCTATGAAGGCTTGTGGTAATTAGAGAGAGAAACAGTCCATGAAGCAAGAGAGGAAACAAGCTCTAATCTCGTCAGTCCCCTAAAAATACTTCATATTTGCGATTCAGTTTTGAAAAAGTGACAGTTGTGTCACACACACTTTTCAAATGCACTGATTTGAGGAAATATGCTTTTTTTCCACAAGCTTCATGAAAACAACCACCCTGTGGTGGAACTCATTACCATGGCTTTGTGAAGCATGAAGCAAATAGTAAAGGTTATTCGAGGATGACCTACTTATGAGCATGGATGTTGCTTTAGTGCAGTATCACTATATATATATATATATATATCATCCCTATATCCTAAATAGCATCCCTGCTACAATACTTAGTTTTTGGCTGAATCAAGTTTCTTCCAAATTCACCAAAAAATCATAACAGTGGCACATTCAGTCATCTCATGATTTAATGAGATCAGTCCTAATGGGCAATTTTGAGTGTGGAAGAAACATATTAGAGACAGTAGTACAATCTACCCGCCCTGTAGGGAGTGGAAAATGAAAAGACAGCCTCCTGGCAGGGACCCTCCCATCCAGCTGTCCGGATCGTTACACAGCATATAGTCTGTGACTGGACACACCTAAACTACGTGATGTGTGACATTTGTGTGGTTACACACAAATGTCTATATGCTTTTGTATGAATACAGAAATTAAATGATTTCTCCCAGTTATCTTTGTGATGTGAATCTACTGGTGTTCTACTTCAAACTGTAAAGTTATACTAGGTTAAATTACTTTCATTTGAACTGGATGCATTGTCCACACAAAGTATGCACACGTCTTCTGGTTTGAGCAAATAGCAGATGCTGGTTTTGTCCACCTTCTAAAATCAGGCTTAAATGTGCAGTAATGTCTCAGAGGAGTGATGTTGTAAAACTTTCTGTAAAGCAGCAGTATGTAAGATGATGCACTATGTAGGATTATTAGTTTAAAACACTCCACAGTTAATTACCTACATGGCACAATCAGTGTACATTATATTGGGTCCAATATGTTGCAAAAAAGTAGATATTCAATATGAATGTTACTAAAACCTTGTTCTGTGTCTGGTTAGCTATTTAAAGTATCCATGTGTGTACAAAATTTGGTGCTTCATCCATGTTACTGCATAATAGTGTTAAGAGGAATGAAAAGCTTTTAAATGACTTTTAGTCCCTGGGACATTTCAGGGCAGGGTACCATCTGATCAGGAGGCAAAATAAAGTGTTCACTGCAATGTGTTACAAATTCCCAAGACAAAAAGTTTGTCTGCCCTATACAGTGCCTTCGTTTTGTGCCTTAGGCTACTACCTGTCTGCAGTCACCTAGAACTATTTGGCTGCTACTGTAAACCAGCAATCAAACAGTGAGGGCCTTAGGACAGCATACAAAATATGTGACTGTGAAAAACTCCAGCTGACTTGTGAATAGCCGTTTACTGTGGTAATAAGTTGTTCTGGCATGTGCTGTACTACATTTATAGTGTGTTGGTCTTACCTTTCAGCATAACTTATTTATGGGTGTGAAACCCTAAATTTGATTGGACTTGTGGCTGTATTGTTGCATGTATTGATGAAGGTCCTGTCTGTGTTTATAGGCTGCTAGATATATGCAGCATCCCTGTTTGTTATGTTTAGGCGTAATAGAGCGGACACGAAGATATCTAAAATAATATCTACATCTGTAAAAAGTATGTTAAACTATATTTAACTATATACCCCCCCTCCAATATTTCATGTTTAATCTGATCAACTTAATTTCATTCATTATTATTCATTCATTCCTGTGCTGATAGCAAGGGGCAACCTTCGGGAGGCGCTGTTGCTCTGCAACCCATGATGTGCCACAAGATAATGACAAGTGCAAGCTCCAGCTTCACAATTTAAAAGGCTTAATCCTTCTGGATCACGGGATGCTTACATGTAAATTAGGGATCATATGTTGTTGATCATAACACAGACTTATATCCCTCAACCTGTAGATGGAAATTAAGATGCAGCAAGGCCAAGGTCTGATACGCACTCATTTTTCTCACTCTTTCCCATTCATGTTTGGCCTTATCAAAACCCTATTGTTGCCTTTGCCCCACAGCCACCAGACTGCAAGTACTTACTCAAGGAAGATCCCCAAAGTCTAATCCACAGTCATACTAACCAGCAATTCATTATGTCGTTTATTCATTACCCGTTTCTCCCATAAGACTGTCATTAGTTTTTAGCAACACCTCTGCAACTGGCTAGTGTCTGTGCAATCACTTTATTTTCTTCAGGAAATGCATTTGTTTCCCAACACCACTAGTCAAATGACATATTGTGATGATTTGCTTATGTAATCTTGTTTTAGGTGTAGCAAAGTATTAGTAAAGCAAGTGCTGTATGTACTGTATATATGAAACTGTTTCATTGTGATGGATGGTGGCATCCTATTTTGGGATTCCTTTTTTCAATTAATTCTTTGCTCATTAATCTTAACTGAAATTAAACTTTTTCACAGGTCTCAGCAATACAGTCTGCTCACTGCTGCACATTCTGCCTTTCACAGTTATTCTAGATTAGAAGCAGTTTCATGCCACAGAGAAATCTGGATTTTTACTCCTTCTACTGTGCTGATGCTAAAAATTATTACTATGTTGTTTTCAGTATTTTTCTGCAAGCCTGTGCGGATGGCATGACACAGTAACAGCATCTAGGCAGTTCATAGAACTATATCATAGGACTTATCCACATAGACTACATGGGCTAAAACATGTGGACCCTGAACATTATGTTCATTGATACTTGTTTAACATTTCAATCCAAAGCCTTCAGTATTCACATGTAAGTGCCCTTTGCTGCAACCACAGCCTACACTCCTGAAAGGTATCCCACTAGTTTTTGTAACATGGCTGCAGGAATTCACTTATGTGCCACAGGAGTGTTAGTGAGCTTGGGCAAGTTAGGCAAGAAGACCTGACTACAGCCATTTGCCAACCACCGATACAGTGGTCAGATTCATGGATGCTTAAGCAGAACCTCATTTACATTTTAGGCGTTTAGCAGACACTCTTATCCAGAGCGACTTGCAACCGTGCTTAGTGTTCCATTGGATAATATTCCAGCTAGTACAGGAAGGTTAGAGGCTAAAACTCACCATGAGCTCAGACACTGCCCGAACAAGGGGCCAGTGCTGATACCTAAAGAGATCAATACACAGACATATATAAAGCAAAAAAGCACTACCTGGCAACCCCAGCCCAGTGCTCATACCTATAGAGAAGAAAAGGTCAATATAAGTGCAACACAAGTACATACACAACTTACACATCTACTGGTGCTTACTCACTTAAGTGCATTAACTGCACTCCAGAGATTGTTTCCACTGCTCTATTATCCAGCTGTGATATGCTTTTCACATGTTTTTTTTTTTTTTTTGGAAACCCAATCCATCTAGCTCCCGATGAAAAGTTTTTGTGCTGACACTACTTCAAATGGCAGTTTGGGAGTTTGCAGTTTTTATTTATTTAATTATTTACCATATATATGCTACCACTAATATTAATAGAAATTAATAGAAAGCATGGCATACATTTCCAGTGTTATGCTAGGTAAAAACATGAAACACTGGATGGCAAGTATCTTCCTCCTACTCAACTCAAGCATAATAGACGGTTTTCTTTTTGGTCCCAAAACTGCCAGATACCTTTGATAATGCTTTAGGCTTTATCATGTAATCCTAATAACTTCTCAGTCACACCAGGTACATCTGTTTAAAGCCTAGGTGTCACAATCAATTCTGATCTGACCTTTAATGAACATATTACTAATATTATTAGAATAGCCTTCCTACATTTACCAATAATGTGAAACTAAGAAATACACTCTACCTACAGGATCCAGAAAAGCTAGTACATGCTTTATTTACTACAAGGTTGGATTACTGTAATGCCCAGCTTTCGGGCTGTTCCAGCAAAAGCCTTAACAAACTTCAGTTAGTCCATAATGCTACGAGAACTAGAAAATTATATCGTATCAGCCCAGTTTTATCTACCTTACATTGGTCGCCAGTTAAATTCCACACTGAGTATAAATCTAGGCTTAAGACCTACCTGTTCAATCAAACTTTTAGTAATTAGAATTCAGTTTGAACAAATATTTGAATACTTCAGATCTGATATGTATTGTATATCTAGGGTTTGAGCATTCAGTACGGCTATGCAAATAATGTAACTAATGTAAAAGTTTGGGTGCACTGAACTGGCCTGCCTGCAGTCTAGGCTTTTCACCAATAGGATGCAACAAACTGAGACTGTTGGTACTGTTGTGCGGTTGCTGTTTACCATTGAGCTTCTTGCTGTCCTATACTATGTGTTCCAGCCTCACAAATTAAAGAGATGTGTATTCCTCTGACTCACAAAACACTGAACGCTTCTCTTACTAATAGGCCATCACAGTAGGCTTTTGCAGCAGGTTTATACTGTGAAAAACACAGATTTAGACTTTCAATGTTTTTCACTGTCATTTTTACTGTAACAGTTATTAGTTATACTATTCAGTACTGCATATCTCATACTGTAACCACTATCAGTCGTACTATTCAATACTGCATATCTCTTACAGTAACCGTTATCAGTTCTATTCAATACTGCATATCAATGGTTCAACATTAGGTGCACGAACTAGAACGGAATCCGTTCCACATTGGTGGACAAGGGCTATAAGAGATTCAGTAGCCTAGTTTAATACCTCATAACCACTTGAAGTAATTTTAGTTTGAATAAATACTTCAGCTCTGATATGTATTGTATATCTAGGCATTAAGCATTCAGTATGGATATGCAAATAATGTAACTTAAAATCCTTGCTTTTTGTAACTGCCTAGCTTGAAAAAAATCTGTTTCTGATCAGTCTGATAAAGACAGGTTCAAATAAGTGTGTGGCTTAATAAAAGTATTGGTTTGTTTAATGGCTTTTAAATATTTTTATTTTGTAATTCATTAAGGAGTCAGAGTCCTTACTAGCTTAACTTCACTAGTATAATAATTATTGCCATTTTAGAGTACAATGAAAAAAATACCATCTAAAGTTACTGAGAAGAATAACTGGGCGCATAAAATTATATATTTTAGACACAGTCATAGTTCAAGGAAAGATCTTAATGCAAGATTTAAACTTAACAAAGTTTAAACAGATCTCATATTAATAAGTAAATTATTCCACTATATAAGTGAAACTACTGAAAATGCACTATGCACTGTCTCCATTTAGTTTTAAATAAGGACATGGGACTGTTAGCAGGTTAATTTATGGGGGGTTTGGAGGAACCTGCCATAGAAGACTAATCATATGGCAAATATACTGTTAGGCCCAAACCATGTAATGTTCTACACTTGATGGGAGGCCAGTGCTGAGAAGCTGTGACAGGTTTATATGCTGTGCCAGTAAGCAGCCTAGCAGCAGCAACTGGATACGTTTTATGAATTTGCAACAGACTGTTAACTAGTCAGCATTAAGCTGCATACTAGAAATTTACAGATAGGCTTGAAGTTGAAAGTGATACTCCACATGACAAATGGCAAAACCAAATGTAATTTTCCACAGCATTAGTAAGATGAAAATCTAGAAATACATGACAACATCCATTCATAATTTCTCTAATGCAATATCCCCAGCAGTGCAGTGGGTAGCGTAGTCTCTTTCTGTGTGGAGTTTGCATGTTTGCATGTTGTCCCCTAATCTGATTACTCCAGGTACTCAGGTGAATTGCCCTGTGATGTACTGATGACCTGTCCAGGACGTTACCTGCCTTCCGTTTAGTGACCGCAACAAGTTATCACATTTGCACAAGCACACAACCTCACATGGAAACGCCTCAACTAAGGCAAGGTTTTACAAAAGCAGGAGACTAAAAATCTGTCACTCCCTGACACTCTCCCTGACACCGCCGATCTGCCGGACAACCAATCATTCACAGTCTAGATCGCCTGGCTACTGAGTTGTTTCACCTGCCACTTATCACACATCCTGTTTATAAACCCCTGTCTCACTGTCTTCTCACTGCATTACCTCTTTTGTTAATATTGCCTGGATTTTGCTGTTGTGCTCGACTATCGACTTGTCAAATAAACCTCCTTTTGCTTTTTAGCTGTGCGTGCGTTAAGCCCAGTTCTTTGACCAAATTGAAAAAGCTGAGTAAGAGAGTATTTGGGGTAAGACCCCCACCCCCAGCATGTGACTTTCACATGTAACACAAACTTGGTCCAGAAGTTCCTCTTAAAACATAAGGGCTAGTTGCTTTCAGTCAGGCCACAAGCATCCAGGCTCCTAAATAGTCACCTTACAACAGGTTGTTATCCACTAAAAAAAGCAAAAAATGAATAATACAGCCTCTTGCTTTTCAGTTTGCACAAATTCACTGGCAAAGAGAAGTGTGACTGGACCATGTGTTATGTAAAGGAAAACCAGCCCTATGGTAAACAACAAATATACAGTGGTTTTGTAACATAAAAGGAAAAAACAATCCAGCAAGACCATGGGGGCATTACGTCTGGGTAGGATGTGCTGCTGGAGCTGATGGCTTCAGTAATGCGCGCTGTCACATGTTGAGATTATCTACAATTGTGACCTGGGTTCTTCCGAGAAGGTGGGAGGAGAGAGAGCAGAAAACTTCAGAATGCCACAACCGACTTTCACTGACCACAGAATCAGGCACGCGCAAGTAAGCCCTGGCCTTTGTCCTTTCTGTTGGGTTTTGCCACTGTGTTGATAGGCTGAAGCAGGTGTGTTTAGCTAGATTAGATTTGGAATGGAACTCTGCAGAAAGGTTCATCACTAGATACAGATAAAGTCACCACCGAGCTAGCGATAGTTATCTTGCAGTCTTTACTAGCTAGCGTCAGCCAAACAGTCGATTGGTGCGCCACCATTGACAAAGACAGACAAGAGCTCAGTGTGTAATGTTTTTTTTTTTTACGCACTAAAGTAAACTCCTTTGATAGGACATTAATTTACACCTTAGAGAATGTAAGCTCAAATCTAAGATGCCAAACCACAATGTAGCTTAATTAGTAGTTTAAACCCCCCTCCCCTTTGCCCCCTATTAGTCCCCTACAACCCAAAAATTACAGCTGCAATAGCCTGTTTTAAACTAGCATTCATTGAGTACAACACACAAGTTCCTTCCTTTAATTCCAGAAGATGGCACTGTATGTACACATCACAACTTGGTCAGTGTGTCCAGTAAGGATAACAAGATGGCTCATTGACAGTAATTGAGGTTGCTGTAAACTCACTTGTCATTTAGATTATTAAGGAAACTTGTTACTTCCTCTCACGCATCTTAAACTCATGGGTTTGGCTTGTATAAAATATCACTTTAATGACTGTAACCTGTAGGTCTATAACTCAAATAGGCCTGTGTATGTGTAATCTGCCAGACAGAGCATGTGTAGGCCTACTCAGAGGACTATGGTCATTTATGTATTTTCATTTAGTTTCATTTACATGCACGCCAATTCTTAACCCATGGTCACCAATGAAGAGTGTATATCACTGTAGACTTCTACAGTAACCTTTGCAGTAATGTGGGCAGTAATGTAAACCACAAGCGAGCTGCTGACGCTGAAGTTTTAACCTGTCCAGTAACCTGCAGAAAATGTCCATGATTATAAACTCAGCAGAGGCCCTACAGGAGGAGGGGATGAGGACGAAGGTCGTGGATGGATAGCTCAGTGGCAAAAAAAAAAAATCACACACCTTCAGTTTCTGCACTAGCTTTAACCAGTAGTGCGCGTTTGAAACCCCTGCAGCCTCCGTAGACGAGCTTCCTTCAATGTATAATGAATCACATTTGCGCGTTTCTCACCGTGCAAGTGCTTCTCATACTAATGAGAGATGGGCGCGTTATTTTGTTTCCCACCAATATTCTGACAAACCCCGCCTCCAACGATGCGATTGGACAACGGCACCCGGCCTTCTTCAAGATAATCCCGGGTTTCCAGCACAGTGATTGGTTTTCAGGTTTGAATATGCAAATTGACGCACTTGCTTGTGAATGTGAACTACCAGTCAATCCCAGCGCAAGAACGCGGAGCTCTTCGGAATACAGGTGGGAAACAAAACAGCGCTTTGACGTCGTCAGCCAGCTGGTATGGCGCAGCAGCGAGTGTGCGCTTAAACTAAGCCGCCCCCTCTCCTCTGATATCAATCCCATCTCAACCGCGAGTCAACAAGAAAATAGGGACCAATTACACATGAATTCACGTGTAACATCTTTTCCCACCGTATCTCCCCTCTCGACGGGTACCGAGGCTTTAAACGGACATGAGATATCCCCCCAACACGGCTCTTACGGAAAGGAGCCGTCCTCGCCCGTCATCCGCCGGAGATGAGTAGTTGTCGTGGGATGCTCGGTAATAAAACAGCAGGCTGAGAGAGTAAGTGGATGTGAGGCGAGAGGCAGGCTGCCGCCTCGCTGTGCCTTCTCTCTCGTTGGCCGGTGCCCTCTGTGCCTGCGAGGGAGGCTGATGGAGGAGGTGCCGTATCTTCCTTTGCTGGTCCTTTTCAGAAGCGTCGGATTGTGTGTGTTTTTCACCTGAGGTAACCGGCAAAGAAGCGATGGACGGGAAGAGGAAAACGAGCGAGACCGAAGTCGTTATTTTCAGGCCACTTTCAGCCTGAGTAGCCTCTGCTCGTAAAGGCTCACTCCGAGGGCTCTGCCCATCAGAGCGGCGTCTCGGTCTTCACACGTCGAGACCGAGTGCAGGAGAAAGGGAAAAACAGTAACTATGTCGGTCGAACTGAAATGACCTTTAAAACAGCTTTTACGGTAGAGAATTTGGATTCTCCGCATCTTCGTTATCTCGAATCCTTTGCCAAACAACGCGAGACGTAAGGACCGCAAGTCTGGTTTCGCCCGTGGAAGGAAGCTGCCGCCACCACAGCTGGACATGTTGGTACCAGCGTAAAAAAATGGATATGGGTTTTGCTCTCCTCTGGCTGTTGGCTGCGTTTCTGAAGGGCATTATATGCCAAGGAGTGTACGGTAAGAGGAAACGTGTGCTCTTGTGGTGTTAAACTACCTTTTAAAAGACAGCTGCCGTGACCTTGTGAGAAATTTTGGGATTTGGATGGGGTTCACAGTGGAATCCCGTCAGCGCCGATAGCCTACTTGGTCAATATCAGAAAGGGTCTTGTGTCCAGTGTTCTCTGGAGGTTTTTCATTATCGACTGGCTTCGTCTCGACGGTTTTAATGGTGCACGTTACGGTGCGGTGTGTTTAAGCGTCAGTGAATCATAGCCTCGTAATTCATATTCAGTGCTTGTTCGTGGTTAGCAGCTACCTGTGTGTGAAACCCTTGTACATCTAGGCTGTGTGGTCGAAGCAGCACTACAGCCATTCAGATAACCTCTCTGTTCAGCGCTGCATCGCCATAAAATATTAAAAAGGAAAACAGCTCCTTGTGGGTACAAACACCTGATTGTAGAACATGCAGACTGTACACAGCTAACACACAAGCTGCCCTGGGTCTTTGTATTTGGAAATTTGCTTTTAAAAAATGAAACCAGTGGTAACAAACATGGAAATTGACTCGAATGGATACAGTTGCAAACAGGTTTGTTTAAGTTTGTGGGCTTTAAGCCGGTGATGTCAGTAAGATTTTTAAGGAATTTGGGATGTGCAGTTGATTCTGTCGGTTATGGACTAGATAAACTTTCATATTTCAAATCCTTTGGAAAATAAATTCACGTTTTACAGAAGTCTGTTAGCTTGAGGAATCTTGGGGCTGGCTGTACGGAATGAGAGAGCTTGTAAAGTTATGCATGGGATACCTATGCTTGCTGACGTCATGTGGGTTTTACCCAGGCAGATTTGCTGTTATTTAATGGAAGACTCTGTGGATTAGTGAGGAAGAGAATACATAAATCCGTACACATGACCTCAGTTCACTTTCAGCAGAGGTTTAGCTGCAGCTGAGTGCTCATGGCTTTTATGCACTGTTTAAATTCTTCTTTAGAATGTTAATTGGTGGCTTAGCTGTCAGTCATAGATGTAGAAGGTGTGATATGTAGCTTAGTAACTCCAGCTTCCTTAGATGCGTTGTTGTAATTCAAGAAAGTAATGGAAAACCAAGTTAGCTTTATCGAAATACATTCCGTAAAATTACCATGCATGTTACAGAATGCTTTTCTGACCACAGTATGGGTAAAGATCATAATTAGTCAGCAATGTAGCAAAATTGAATTCCAGTATATAAAACACTGAATAAAAGTCAGTGTACTCTGTAGGGGTTGCAAAGTTCACTAGTCTTATGGTCTTTACTGTTGGCAATAAGGCCTTACGCTTAATGTCCACTAGTTGTCAGGAATATGATTATGACAGCAACAACAGTGAAGCAGATAACCGGTGAGGAGCCTGGAGATTTTGGAATCTGTGTCTCCACTTTCCTTTTATTGGAAAGGGCACGCCATGCTTTACTACCCTGTGTAGTTTAACTTTGTTCTAACATTTCTCTGCTGACCTACAGTGCTTCAAAGATCTGATACTGAATGTCCTCGCCTCCAGTTTAATAAAAAGTCAGGTGTCATTGAAGAGGGAGCATAATGCCCTATAATCTTGGAAGGTTTGAAGTCCTGTACTGTTCTTTTTCGCTGTTACAGTGCTCTGAACTTCTGTGGCTCTCCAGATCTAAATTGAATACAAATTCATGAGATTCTGTGAGCTATATCTCCTGACCTGTGAAGTCTTGCTTCATCACAGATTTTATTTGTGATGTTATCAGTGATTAACTGACGTTAACTCTACTTTTGTCTAGTTACACAAATAAAGCTTGTTGGTTTACTTCGTATAATTATAAATAAATATTATAAATAAAGTGACCAAATTGGCTGGTTAGCTGTCTTGCCATCTAGCTGTTGAGCTCTCAGCTGAGGATGTAGCTCAAACTTATAATAAACATTACCCACAACTGGATTCTCCACAGTTTTAATATGCATGTTTTAATTAATGGATGAAATCGCACTTAGAATTACGTTTGTTGTGAGGCAAACAGTTGTAAAAACTACCAGTGTAAGCAATTTTTCTCAGCTAAGCTGTATCAAGTCTGGGGTAAATTTCCCAAAAGCTTCGTAACACTAAGTACTTCATTAACTAGTACTACATGAACTCACTTGCAAATTAATAACAACCTAACATACATGTTATTACTTCTTGAGTATTTGTCTCAAAGTCTGTAGTCCAGTGACCACATTTAACCAATCAACACAGTCAAATACATAAACAGCCCATGGGAAAAATGGCGATTGTGGTAGTTCAAACCTCAGTGAAGGTGGCCGCTGTTGAAAGGACACTGTTATTGACTGGTGACTGCTCTATCCATGAGACAGAAAGTTGGCATCGGTGCTGCAAATCTCCATCCTCTAGTTGTGTTTTTGTAAAGCTTTTTGGGTAAGATGCAATAAACTGACATGTCCTGCGTTAGTTGGTTCATTATTTGTTATGATCATTCACTTTTGGAAATCTCACCCCTGATCAGTATTGTGAATAATGCCATGATTTAGTTTTGCCATATCGCCCACTCCTAATTGATATATGGACAATATGGAGTAGGTAATGATGACATGTTGAGAGCAAAGCCCATCTAAAATATTTACATTTACAAGCTTTTGATTGTACTCAATCAAACTGAATGATAACGGGTAAGTAAGGATGAACAGAAATACAATTTTTGGCCAAAGCCAAAACTGAACAAAATAAAATATTTGACCGTGAGCAGAACACCATATACCGTACGTGGTTTTTTTTACAGGGTTTTGTGATTATTGCTACTTTTTCAACACTGCAAAAATTGAATAGACTAAATCCCAGATACAGAATGTGGGCCACATCTGGTAAAGCTATGGCACTGCTGGCCTGTTGTCAGCACTTGCAATCTGCTGTGAGCCAAAGGTGGCCTGCATATTTACACATGCATTTCACCCACCTATCCCAAAACAGATCTGGTCCACTTCTGGCACAAATACAGCAGGGCTGCCTACTTTTGGCATGGCCATAATCTGGCCCTAATCTGGTGCGTATGTGGCCCACGTCTTGCTACCGGGAACAGTCCAACCAAGTGCAGTCAACCCATCAGGCAAATGGGCCAGATGTAAATAGGCAATGTGGGCCAGATTTAAGCCAGAACAATATTGCTGCCTACATTATTTTTAACATACTTACTGAACGCTAAAAATCTCAACATCCCAGCAGACATTTCAACAACATCCCAGCAGACATTCCAACAACACCCCAGTAGACATACCAACAAAGCACAATATGACAATAATTACATCCCAGCTGACACGTTGCGTTCACAAAGAGTACCTCACTCCATAGTGGCTTTGCTTTTATTGCAAAGCTGTTAAATTGGGGTTTGTGTTTCTGTGTTTGTGTTTGTTATTAACACTTCATTGAATAGTAATCAATAGACAGCTGAACAAATATATGAATTTCTTTTGAAAGTGTTCACTGTATGGAATGAGAGAATGTTATTTTGATACAAAAATTGGAAATAAAAAAAACATGTTATATTTGATTGTACCACTCTCTCTAAGGAGGAAAATAAGTATTTAAACACCCTGCGACTTTGCAAGTTCTCCCACTTAGAAATCATGGAGGGTTCTGAAATTCTGAAAACACACAAATACATTTTTTTAAAAATCATACATTGTGATTTTTTTTAGATTATGTCTCTCACAGTGGACATGCACCTAGGATGAAAATTTCAGACCCCTCTATGATTTCTAAGTGGGAGAACTTGCAAAGTCTCAGTGTGTTCAAATACTTATTTTCCTCACTGTATATAACTTATATAACATAGAATTAATAATGAATAAATTATGTTTCATTTACTTTAAAACCAGATGTTTAGAACACCAAACACCCACATGTTGTATTTTATATATTCTGTATATATTCTATTTTATATGCTTATCTATATATGCTTTTATATATATAAATAGGTGATTAGTAACAGAGGGCTGGCAGTGATAGGGCAAGTCAGTGATAGAAGAAGAGTCACTGTCGGAGGGCGAGTCAGTGATAGAGAGATGTCATGTCAGTAATGAGGGGCGAGTCATTGATAAAGAGCTGTCAGTGATGGGTCTGATCAGTTTGATGCTTTAATTACACAAAACTGTCAGATGAGAAAGAATACATTGTCTGTGTATACATATTCCGTTAGACATCTTTGTTTGCCGTTCTATGTTGCGTCTTGCTAATTATACATCAGTCATTGGTCTGGCGTTGGTCTCCAGTTGGCTAGTCATCATATAAATGTGAATGTGGCATACTTGATATTGATATGATATGATATTGTACCTTGTTATTAGGAACCACACCGTATTTCAATGTTTCAATGTTTTAAAACACATTCTGCAGTTGGTGCCATCATGTGGTTTGGAAAAAGTAAAACAAAAAGCTGCATACAAAGATTTTCTGTGCCGGAATATTTTAAAAAGGCTTTGCTTTGTTTAAACATGTAATGGAATAATGTTAGAAGACTTGAGTTTAAATCCAAATAGTGTGATTTATGGACAGCTACATGTTAAAGAATGATTCACCTGAATATTCCACTGTTTAATGTCCTAGGGAGAAGTTTCCGGATACGTTGGAGAAATGTTGAATGTTAATGTATTTGCAGGCTAAATGGTAATTGTTTTTAGGACCAGAGTTGCCATTATTGGAATATGTGAGACAAGTAAGAGAATGATTGTCTGTAGATGATAATGTAATGTGTAGGCATCAGTGAACCATTTCTTTGACTGCATTTTGACTGTTGTCTAAGAAGTGGCAGTTACACATGAATCTAAATTAGACCCAGTTCTGTTTGTACAGACATTTGAAACTATTTGACAAGGTGGAAACTATTTAATGATTGTCTGATAAATGCATCATTTTGACAAAAAAAGCTCCTCAGATCTCAGATGTTGTTGGTACCAGACATCTTGAAAACAGCAACAGTGTCTGAAGTAATGTCTGTTCTCAGCTACTGTCTGTCAGTTGAAAGTAATGCTTGTATGACTGCTCACTGTATCATCCCAAAAACAAGCCTCCACTGTGTGCCTTGTTAACTTTAGCTACATTTATTTTATGCAAAAATATAACTTACAGTTAACAAATTCAATGGTTAGGGCTGGTTCCACAGTAGAGTTGTCACAATACTGAAAATTTTAATTTGGTTACAAAACTACAAAATATATTGAAATTTAATATCACTTTCACAACAAACAGCAGAAAAAAATAGAGGGTCTTTTTTTAGAGAGAGTAAGATTTATTTTGTAAATAGCTATTCTAAAGTGAGACAGAGCAGCTTAAGAGACTAATTGAAATCGGGGTAAAGTAAAGTTGGCATAGCTGTTGTTAGCATGTATGGCTCTTAGCTTAAGAAAAGAATAACGATGCTGTGTTTTTAAGAAACAATAGTGTGTCACATAACGTAACATTGTTTTTTGAATTGTTCATGTTTCACTGAAACAAAAGTTGGATTGTGTTTAATATAGCTAAAATTCAGGGGAAACCTTTCTTTTGAACTTGTATGCATCCTCTGCAGCCTCTGCATTTAGATTTCCAAAAGTTAATGAGCAGAAAAAAATGGTTGCGTTCACTCTTGTAATCTAGTTAGGTCTCGCAAAGACTGTGCACACAAAACCAAAAGAAACACAAAAGAAAAAAGAGAGTTTATTTCTTGAGCTATTTGTTTGATTTTGAACACACTTGTTGGTATGTAAGAGACAGCAGAACATTGATGAGGATAAAATATTATACAGCAATCATGTTGTAGCATATTGCAACTATGATCACATAGCTTAAACAATGATAAAATGCATGGCAAAAAAATTGTGTATGACATGCTAAAGATAAGACTGCAAAGAAAAATCAGTATAGATTTCAGAATGCGTCAGAATCCTTATGACAAATTGTAAAAGTTAGTGATTGATGGGGTCATATAGGATGTTCAGATTAAGTCTCTAACTTTTAATGTATCTGTGACGTTTCAGTGATGCCTTATAACAAAAATCCAGTGGCAGCCCAACTGGAGCACTGAGTAAGTGTTACAGGATGAATTAATGGCTACACTCACCACCCATTTTATTACAAACCCCGGTAGGTCCACATTGCTGATGTGCAGTTAGTCACTAGAGTTGGAAATGATGTGATATTATCACAGTACCTGAGCCATAATATGATTCTGTTTTCATCTTTCACGCATCTTCTAAACTGCTTTACCATTCTGGGTCACAGGGGAGCTGCAGTAGACAATTCTATGGTAATTCTTAAATAATTGCATTGTTGTGATTGTGAAATGATGCATTGCATTTTAGTTAAGAATTCTCCTATCATTCTTTATTGTCGAAGCAATAAAGAACTGCAAAGTAGACAACATTAAAGAAAAGAGTATCAAAACTGTAGTAAAAGAGTATTGCTATTAGTCTAACACAGGGTTTAACACTGCAGATGCACAGATTGTGGGCTCGTCCCAGTGTCAGCATTTATCATGTATGCATCTGTGGATACGGTTACATAAACATTTATAAAATGTAGAAACTGGTGCTAGCTCCACCTAAATTAACATGACAATGAGAAATGCAAAGCTCATGCATGAGTTTAATGCCTAGGTTCCTGATATTTCATCAGCACTGCCTAGTACTACCTAGAACTTACTTTCATGCTGATAAAAGCACCTGCTGAGAGAAGCAACTCCCATAGCGAGAGGAAAAGCCAAAAGTGGAGCTTCAGCGTGCCAGCTATGCAGAAGAGCCTCCGGAAAGCACTGATTATTTGTAAAATTTTTCCTTACTTATATACACACACCAGACATCCTGTGATTTCTGGAATTTTGCTGTATTGTTTGTGCCACAAAAAAGAAAGGGTCCTTTATTTCTCACAAAATGAAGATACTGTGAAGTTGTGCTGGATTTCTACTGTTGAAAAGCAAAAGCGGAATGTTTCTTCACTTCAAACTCGGTGAGTGCTTTGAACTAAAGCTGCAATCTCAGTTGACTTTGAGCTGATTTTGAAGATACAGCTCATCTAAATAAAGCACATAAAAGTGCGAATATCAAATAAGTACCGGATAAGTACATCAAATCCTTAATTCATATTTCTAATTCATATGTTTCCAAAATGTACTTTTTATCAAACAGATTTGTTGCACTGCTTTGAAGTCCTTCTAAGTTAAACATCACATCCATTTTTGTTTCTAAATAATGATTTATTTATTAGATTAAATATTTATTTGGTTGGTCTAAATAAATACTTAGAAAATAGCACTAAATACTAAATAAATTAGTTGATGTAAAAATAGCCTTTACTCTGCATGGTTTGAACAGTAAATGTAACTGCAACTTGCGTAAAAACGAGTGGGAGCTGTAAAACGACTCCGGGGCCCAGTACGTATCTTGAGATGACATGACACAGACAGGGCATTTAGAACTTTTTAAACCAGAAGGGGCACTTTTAAACAGGTGAGCTGTAACTATAATGGGTGAAAGAACAGGAGCAAAGTTATTAGAACTATTAGAAAAAATTATCAGCTGATATACATTGAATATACATATTTTTATATCCTAAAATTGGTATCAGAGAAAAATCCAATATCGGTTGGCCCCAATGACAATATAAACAATGAATGTTCATTTTGAGTTAATATTAGATGTTTATTATCTATGGTAAAGCTGTATGCTCAGTTTTAACTTTAAAGTAGTATAGCACAGTGGTGCGTAGTAATGTGCAGAATGTTGATAGCGTGAATAAGTGCTAAATAGAGCCACTAAACTTAGCCACTTCCTAACAAGGCTGCTTTCTGTTCATGTGCCTTTCCTTTTGAATAATTCACATCTCCTACACGAGGTCATTTAGCTGGTCTGAAAGCCACATTGGGCAACCATTATGCCAGTCCAGCATTTTCCAAGAGTAGGTTATTGTTAGATGGAGGCATACAAAGCACATTTACACTTTCTACATCCCAACCTAGCCCCCCCGACCCCGTCTTTTTTTCTATCTGTGTGCTGCTATGAGGCACGCTTACTATCTTACACTCTCAGCATACTTACGGAGCACTGAAGCAGAAATCATTAACCGTGTAACCTCCAGGGCAGCGGCTATAGGCAAAGCTCATTACAGATAATATTAAGCAGGTTGTTAAGGCTGAATAAAACAACCTTTCTTGCAGTTATTTATTAAAACTCATTGGATAGTTTGTGCTACAGGTCATTGCTGTGTGCAGCCAACTGTGATGTATAGGTTCACAAAATGTGTGTATGCATGCATGGGGCAATGAGCGAATATATGACAGAGTATTAGCAGTTAATTTAACAGCTGTAAAAACCATTAAGGCATTGACCATGTTTACCATTTACTGTGCAATGAAATCCCTTATCCCTTATTGTTAATTCCTGTCCACCTTAGTGATCTTGACTAACGGGGTTCAATTAAATTCCTTTTAATTCCATATGTGTGTATATATGTGTAGTGGTCAGTGCCTAACATCGGCTAGAAGACGTTTGTGCTGACTAGCATGAGTGATCAGGTCAACGCAGGACTATCCTACCCACAAAAAGAGAGCAAGGCCAATTATGTTTTTTT
This sequence comes from Prochilodus magdalenae, assembly GCA_024036415.1. Taxonomy (NCBI): domain Eukaryota; kingdom Metazoa; phylum Chordata; class Actinopteri; order Characiformes; family Prochilodontidae; genus Prochilodus; species Prochilodus magdalenae. Next base: position 124,616 of record JAMWET010000837.1, read on the forward strand.
GGACTCCTAGTCATGGATGGTGGGATCGAACTTGTGATCTCCTGATGATAGGGCCATTTTTTATGCTTCCCCAAAAGGGCTGCTGTTGAAGCATCACTGGCCACTGGGCAAGTTTTTTTTTTTACTGTTGGCTGGGTATAATGTTGATCCAGCAGGGGTATTAAAGGTGCTGTAGAATGCATTTTGACCATTTTAACTTGTTCTCTAATGTCTAATAATAAGTGACTTTGGTCAGGGTAAAAATGCCGAATGCAGTTTTACATGTCCATTTAAACCCCTATGGCCCTTGAATGAAACAAGCTATTTTAGCTGATATGGTGCCCTCATAAATATTTTATTGTGCTCTGATTGGCTGGTTTAGAAGCAACATGTTCAAACAGTCACAGGTAGGAAAATAAAATGAATCTTGACACAAAGTAAATTAATTTAGTAACTCTCTTTAAAACAGTTTAAGATTATCTGCTTCAACTGTAAAAAGTGGATAAATCATACAGCATTACAGCTACAGTTTGCTGTTGGGGTAGTTATGGCATAATTACAAATCTCTTCCCCTCTCTTTACTACGCAAAACCTCAATATTGTACAAGTTTTGAGAAAGTATTTTGAGTCAAATGTGCAGAATAAACTATCACCAAATTGGGTTGACCAAAATCTGCTACAAGTGCTGAAGTTGCTTCAGCAGTTGCTTCCTGTTCGCCAGCTTGTTTTGTGATATTCTATTTTATCTTAAATGGTGCTGCAAATACATTCATGAAAAGGGCCTTCATCTCCTTGATAGCCTGGAAAGTATATTTTTGTGCAGTTACCCACATTTATGGTGTAATGGAACATTCCACTGAGAAGCTGACAAAAAGGAAGTTGGTTATAGACTTGTTTGAAGATAAACATGCTCTTGATCGTCCTAGGCAATTTGGGTGGAGTCAGGATTATGTTTTTTTCTGACCGCATTTTTGTATGATAAACCAAAGGTAGGAGAGACAACAGTGTTTGTAGTTAACTGTATGTTAGTTCTGAATTCTACTTAATTTTATGGATGATGCAATTACAGTTTTCTGTTTTGCGGCTCATTACAATACACTCAGCTTTACAGCTATGCCTACAGCTATGCTGCTTGTATCAGCACAAGACACACTGCCATGCCTCTGCCTTGTCAGTGTCACTGCTATGCTGAGAATGGTACACCATCAGTAGTGGTCCTCTGGTGGTCCTTGATGGATGGCAAAGAGGGCAGCTAATAAATTATGCACCAACATAATAGGTTACAGTCATTACATCAGCGCTTATGATGCTCACCTTTATGGTGTTTTAGTTGTTATTATAAAAGCTGTATGTCCTATAACAATGCTACAAAGAAGATAATTGTCGACTTGTCATATATTTATATAAAGATATAAGAATTTGTATGAGGATATCTAACATTTAAAAAACATATGAACCCTGAACCCTAACAGGGTTCATGTGGTTATGGTCCATTAACATCAACACCAAAATGTCCCTGTAAATGTTGACCATATCATGGATCATGGATTATGTAAGTGTCAGCCCACAGCTGTGCTGTCTTCATGCTATTAAAACTAATGTAAAGAAACAACATGTCCTTATGTGGAAATCTGTGTGGCTTCACTGTTCTTAATTGCATAAGATTTATGGTCAGACTATTTCAAAGATTTGCTGCTAACAGTTTTGTAGACAGTGAATTGAATTTAGGTTCTAGCCAATAAAAGGAAGAGACTGAAAAGAAGGAAGCACTAAAGTCAACAAATGAACAACTGGTAAACAACTACCAATAAGTTAATGATGATGTCATCAAAACTGCAAATTAGCAGTAAATATTCATAGCCTCCATGTGGTATTTGTTCAAAAGGCATTCCTTGATTTCTAAAAAGCAAAAGCTAAATACAAAAGCTTTCGTGAAAAAAATCGTTGAACCACTTTTTCACCTGTTGCTCATTTGAACTGTGATGGACGAAAGAGAATAATACCAAACATCCTGACGTAACTTAGTTTAAAGGAGTTTTGTTGAACAGTGATATTATCATTCTTATTTTGGTATAGAAACTAGGCTTTTATGTTTAAAACAATCTCTTATCTTGGAGCACGATGGCCTAGGTGGCCAAAACTGCCTTCTACACATATTACCAAAGGGAAGCAATTTAAAATGTTCCTCAAGTTTTCAGTATATTGCTGAGAGAAGATTTGGTAAAACTGAGTGAACCATTCATCATAATGCTTCCACTGAAGGTCTTTCACAGGTAGTCAAGCATGTTTTATTTTCTGAATAATTCATGATATGCACTGGGGCAGGAGGTATACTGATATAAAGGTGAAAGCTGATGTGATAGTATGATTTACTTTATGGATGTTGTTGTACCATGGATACTATGAGGTGATGATGGGCAATGTGTTTTATCTCTGTAGTAATACATTTCTGAACATATTGTGGATATTGTCAGTACTTACATAGATCAACTTACAAAGACTCACTCTATACTAGGGTAATGTGTTTAATTAATTCAAACATGAAATTTTGACATACTTACTTTAAGGCCTTTATGAGAAATTACACTAAACACCTTCAATTTAAAACACCTTCAATTGTTTTAAATAACAGATTACAAATAGGTGTGCTCCAGTAATAGGTGCAAAGGATGGGTCAGATTTCTTTCTCTACCTCATCTTCTGGCTTAAGCACATACAAAAAGGAAAAAAACCCTAAACAACAGAAACCGGAAAAAAACATTACTTTATATGTCAATAAAACCTAGGAAAGTAAAAGGGTCAGTATCTAACTAATGTATCCAGTAGATTATGGAATGTTTCAATATTACCCACATTTTTACCCAACTTGAACTTTACCAATATAAAAACAATTACACAATCAATGACCCCTGTCTTTAAAATTCTGTGCTACCAGATTGCTGATACCAACTTTCCAAATGATTATTATTGTATATAAATCCTAGTTCTCAGTTCAGTAAAAGCTTCACCCAAATACAACAAATCATATAGACAATGAATGATTTGTATATGCCCTTGTTTGGAACCTCTCTGACTGATATCTAATGAAATAACAAAATAACAATGATGTGGGAATCTCAATGCAGAGATGTTAAATCATCTTGGAACAACACAAAGATGCCGGCAATGTACTGTTTATAAATAAGCATGTTAAATGTGTCAAGAGTTGCTGACTTTAACCAAATTTTTAAACTTCTCAACATACCCTAAATAGATAAATAGTAGATTTGCAAAGTTAGGTGCTATCTGGGTACCCATAGGTGTTTTGGTACACTGCATTATAAAGATATGGTCAAATTAAAAAATAATTCTTAGTGAGAACCAGCCTTATCAAGGTGACAAGGTGACCAACCAACAGGGAAGTGACTCAGAAGAGTGTCTAGCTCGTCAATTAAGTTACCTAGAGGACAAGGAGGTCGATAAATGACAATGACATGAAGGTGAGTGAGGGATGATACTGTAACAGCATGATATTCAAAAGATGAAATTAAAAGGCAAGAAAATGAAAGTGGAGTGAAGTTTCACTTTCTAGACAACAGCAAACTTGTGCCCCCATCTCTGCCGGGCTGTCTCGGACAAATAAACCTGAAACTTGAATTTGAATGGAAGAAGTTAAAGAGGATAGAGCAGCTGGAGTCGCCGAGTTCTCAGGGGTGATCCAAGTCTCAGTCAGAGCCAAGAAGTGCAGCAAGTGGTGGGATGCTAAGACTGAGATGAAGTCTGCCTTCTGGACAGTGGATTGGCAAATTCCGAGCCCACCTACCACCCAGGTCTGAGAAGGAGACGACCGCGGGGCATGGATGAGATTGCTGGTATTGTGCTTACTATAGTGACCATGAGATCTTCTAGGTCTGTGAGATGAAAGAACAGGTATTGTAAAACACATGGAAGAGTGGAAGAGCTGAAGTGTAAATACAAGCGCAGATATAAATGACATGAAAAGAGATACTTAGCCAAGGTGGAAGGCAGACATCTGTGTTGCTGGACCTCTTACATTTACATTTCCATTTAAGGCATTTAGCAGACACTTTTATACAGAGCGACTTACAACAGTGCTTAGTGTTCCAATGGATAATATTCCAGCTAGTAAAGAAAGTTTAGAGCCTAAAACTCACCATGAGCTCAGACGCTGCCCGAACAGGGGCCAGTGCTCTTCACACCGCTACCGACGCATTGTCTGTAGCAGACACCTCCAGAATATATCTGCCTTGAGCCACACCCTGCAATTCACCCTGCAATTGGACTAACCAGAAACCACAGCTGAGCGTAGTAATTACAGTTAACTCTAGATACAGCAAGGTAGCAACACAGCCTAGTAACTGACAGAATCTAAGTCAAAGTAAATTAAAATTCAAAGCCTACCTTACTAACAGAAGAACAAATCCTAATCAGAACCCACTAGCATTTAAATTTTAATTAACATACTTTTTTATAAGGCAGCCAATATCTAGAACTCTTCCTACTGGGTTATCCAAACTCTTATGGATCTTACAGATCTTGAATATAAAAAAGAGGAACCTACAAAAAGGTGTACGTGTTTATGCTTTTTTAATAGTCATCGCATAGCCATATTTATTTTTTTGCTATCTGAAAGTTTTCCCCTGCATTCTTAAACATACCTCGCAGTATCCAGTACAACTGTGGCCCCTCCCTTATCTGCCAACTGTTTCCTTGTTGTGATAGTATTGTCTGCTCGCAGCATTTTTAAGGCATCACTGTCTACAGGACTTCCACATCTTGTTTTTACCTCGTCCTCAGTTAGACAATAATATGTATCCACTAAATGATTCCCCTGTTTGGCCATAGCAGTAAAATGCTCCCAGTCTCATGTCTAAAACATTTTGAGGATCTACAGCAACTTCAAAATCATTGACTGGAGCTATAGGGACAACTGGCAGGCCACTATTCAGAAAAGAAATGTAATTTTGTTGTAACTCTGTACTAGATAAGTTGATTATTTGGCTGGACTGTTGTTGTATTGGCATGGGTTTCCTCTTGTCTCTCCTTGATCTTTTTCTGTCCTTTTTCTATGAATACGCAGAACCCTCTGTATCTGCAGCAACTTGTAGCTTTCCAAACTCTTTTTACTCGTTTGGTTTTTGAAGGTGCTAGATAAATGTTGCTCATATTTGAAATTCTCAGCTAGTTTTTCCTCAATCATCTCAAGATCTCTCTTCAAGGAGGTTTTCATTTTATGGAGGCAAGTAATAGGAGCAGGCATAAATACAAACAAGCACTTGTCCAAGATTTCCACTCATGTTTTAGTTACCACCTTCAGCTCAAAAACAGGTCCCCATGAAGATGGCACTTTTCCACCTGTAACTATCCAGTCAGCCAATGTAAAAGAAGTTCCCATCCTCAAAAGCGATTCTTATAAAATAGTACTTTCAAATGACTTGTCACTTAAATAAGAATCCAGAATCTGCACCAATGTTGGCCCCTGTGGCAAATCTTCAAACAATTTTAATACCAAGATCAGGGACAAAAGGTGCTTCAACCAACTCCCAACTTTAAACTTGTCACCCACTCCTACTTTGCACAGATATCTGCTTAATTAACCTTCTTTATGTGAACATAATTCAGATAAATGCCAGTTTGTCAGTCTCGTAATAACTACATAATAATTTGGTTATTATCTTCCTGTTGTGCTTGTGTATGGGTATGTTATGTATCTAGTTGAATGTCTGAATGTCATCTTTTAATGCTTCTTGTTTCCTGTATTTTTCCTGCTTTATTCTGAAGCTACTCTAAAGCTAAACAGCTTGTAGTTTGAGCTCACAGTGTATTTTTGGGAACCTACTTGTATCACATTTGTTTGTGTAGTGCCTTCAGGGCAGATATGGAGGTTGGAACTGACTGTTTGTCAACGCTCAAAGAAGCAGACGTTGCGACGTGCTGGCCTTCAGAGCTTTCCTATTAGCACAGGCACTCCCCTTGCGTTTATCAAGCCATTAGCTGTAGATTTTCTGGGAATGAGTGTTAATAAGTGTTAATGAGTGCTAATGAGAATAAAGCAGTACAGATTACTGGCAGCAATGTGACTGTGCTTCATTTTGTGGTTCATTGCTCTGTCCGGGTTAATGTTAGTCTTCCCCAAAATGTATCACATTCATATTTTGGCCCCCTACAGCACAGATTTGTGGTTGTGGGATATCGATCTAAAAGATCTGAAAATACAGAAGAGCAATGCTGTGGATGCTCAGTTTTTTCTCTTTTTTTGTTTCCACTGTAAACAGTAATGTCAACTGATGACTGTGTGCAGTTTCAGGGTTTCAGGTGAGGTCCTAATTCTGAATTTTAGTTGTCAATTAGAGCATCAGGATTAAAGTTAGCCCTAAGATGTTAAGCAGATTTAAGCTTTGAAACTCACTATATTTGATCATTAATTATCTTTTAGAAAATATCCTATTACAAAACATTGAAATTTGCCCTCTAAAATAAATGGGACCCCAAGTTTAATCATACGTTTGTATGAGTATCTATTCACCACTGCGATTTTTGTTCACACACTTTCCCTAGTTCTTACTTGTATACAGTCTGCTTGTATACACTCTGTTAGCATTCCTCTAAATTTGACTACAGTGAATCACAAGTACCTTATATTGCATATTCATGAGCTGTTAATAGCAGCTTGCCCTCCAACACGGGGAATATATATTGCTTTGCTTTCTATTTATTACCTATAGACCTTAAGAAACACTTGGACAATTTTTTGCGCATCCAAGATCCCCAATGTTTTAAAGTCCTTTAAGTAAAAATAAAGTGCAGTATGAGGCATGGTCATACCCTGTTTCTTGTGAACAATAGTGTATGAAAAAAAGCACACACCACACCACAAATCAAAGTACAACCCCAAATCAGATAAAGCTGGGATAGTATGGAAAATGCAAAAACTACAGCGTTTCTTACGTTTATTTAGACTTTTATTTAATTGCAGACAGTATGAACCCAATATATTACATTTCTTGTCTGGACAACTTGAAACTATAAAATATGCAACAATGACGTTCCATTGCACACCTTGTCTGGAGGAAGAATAAAACAAAATAACGCCTGGAAAACCTTTGAAGTCTCTGTGCCACAATGTGTTTTAAGTGTTATGAGAAGAAATGGGCCCAACTTTTTTTTTTAAATGGACTGCAAGCTTGAACTGCATCAATGAATGTATATTAATTCATGAAATGAAGTTGACAAGACAAAATATAAAGTTCATACTGTCTGCAAGTAAATGAACATCAATTGTTATAAATGTAAGAAATACAGCATTTTTTATCATTTGCATTTCCTGTACCGTCCTGATTTCGGGTATTAATAAAATGAAATCTCAAGCTGATCCAATTTGCATGAATTTTTTCATCTCGGCAACTCATAATTTGTCTCAGTAGTGTGCATTCCTCCTGAAAAGATGGCGGGTGGTCTCCTGGGGGATCTTCTCACAGACCAGGGTTAAGGCATCAGTGTGCTCATGAACAGTCTGTGATGCTGCTTAGTGACGATGGGTGCAGTAATGCATATTGCCCCTAAGATTCTCAATTGGATTTAGGTATGGGAAACCTAAGGCCCAGGCCATGGCATCAATGACTTTGACCTGCCTATTCTGGCCACATGAGGCTAGGCATTGTCCTGCACCAGGAGGAAACCAGGGCCCACCACACCAGTTTAAGTCTGACAGTGGCTCTGAGGTTTTTATCCTGGTAACTGCAGTCAGGGTACTGTTGACTATCACATGGAAGTGTGTGTGACTCTCCAATGATGTGCCTACCCAGATGATCACCCACCTTTCCATGAACCAATCAGGCTGGATGATGTTGCAGACAGCATAACATTTACCATGACGTGTCTCACACATGCTCAGTGTGAACCTGCTGTAATGTGTGAAGAAAACAGTGACAAAACAAAATGGTGGACTTGCTAATTCCAGTGTTCTTTGGCATAGGCCAAAAGAGCTGCATATTGCTGGGATGGTGGGCACAAGTCCCACTAGAGCAGGTCATGCCCTCCTCATAGAGTCTGTTTCTGACAGTTTGTTCATAAACAGGGATACCAGTAGCCCATTGAAGGTCATTTTGTAGGGCTCTGACAGTGCTCCTGTTCCTCCTCACACAAAGAAGCAGATAGCGGTTCTGCTGTTGGGTTGATTCTACGGCCTTGTCCTCTTGGAACGGTCTGTGTTCTAGTATCTCCTCTATTTTCTAGAGACTCTGCTGGGAAACACTATAGATCTTGCAATGACATGTATGAATGCCACATCCTGGAGTAGCTGGTCCTGGATGGGCTGCACGTAATACCCACATGTTTCCATTTTTTTCTCTGATGCCTCTACTGTGCACCTTTTGTCACTTTTAACGAAATTGTCACCCACTCTAGTCACATAAGGCTGGGGGTGGTCCTGCACCAGAAGGGACCTGGGGCCTAATGCATTGATGTATCTGAAGTTTACTTCACCTGGTTGTACTATGAGGATTAAGTGGTCCTTTATTTTTGAGCAGTGCCCTCTGAGAGAAGGCTCTCTGATCTTCTGCAGCTTTTGTTTGAGAGAAATAGTCCAGCTGAGCATAACATGGTTATTGTAATATAAATACACATGACCAAAAGAATAATTCTGATATGACTCCTTCACTAACCGTCTCTCTTCATGATTACTAAGCACGCACATCGTAGCTTTTTTATTATCATTATCATGCATTCTTGTGTGAAAGCAGTAGTTTTCTGACAGTGTTTATTGTGAGAAAGGTGTTTGTGAAAAACATTTTGAATGTTTGTACAGTTACTTATACATACTTATGGTCTAGATGATCTAGATTTTCAAATAACATACTGTTAATTTTGAATTGATTTCTGGAGTTTACATTGTCCACCAAACCACAGAAAGATGATCAAAGATCAGATATTGAATATCATTGTTTCTGTTTTCTGAAATACTACAATAAGAAGTCATGTGTACATGGAGAGAGAGTCCTACTTGAAATTTCTAATGTTCTAAGGAATTTTTAACGTTTTTAGTTTGAAGTTATCTTTTGGTTCGAGGAATGTTTTTTCTAAACATTGTGGTTAAAATGATTTATCATTTAACCTTATAGGAACATTATTCAAAATTATAAACATCTTTAAAAGGTTCTTTGAACATTAGATTAAAACATTTTAGTGTTAAACATTTAGAACTTGTAGGTAACGTTAGCCAAAGTTCTGGGAGCATTCACTGCTAGCTGGGAGACAGCATAATACCCTGTCCTTCTATTTTCCAATTTTGGCTCCATTTCTCTGGCTGTCTGTCATCTTTGCAAGGTTGCTTAGTGTGCACCAAAGTCCTTAAAGGTTAGCAATGCTATCCAGGGAAAGGCCACATTGACCAGTGGTGTTTGGCACTGTCATCATTGTTTAAGGATTCTATTATTAGTTGAAAGTTATAGAACATTACCTTCTTCGGTGGTTTAATTAATGACATCATCAGCAATTTGTCACTGTGGACTTTCATTATACAACTGTCAACTTTAGTCAACCCCTGCAACCCCTATTGAAGACTATTTCATCATATATAATGCATCATATATTTTTTTGGTGCTGGTGAGGCCCCATATCGTCCAAATGGTGAAATTTTTGTATTGCGCTTGCCTTTCAAACAGTCCCCTACTATATACATACTCTCCAAAAATATAGCCATACATGTCTGGATATGAAGTTCTTTCTTGAATTTACACTGTGTAATGAAGATTTATTGATTGAATTCACCTCAGCCCTTTTACACACTATGAGGCAGTTCCCCAAATGGGGTTTTGTTCTTCTATTCGCTTCATAAGCATATTGTTTCTTGTAGACTAGTCATGGTTTTTTAATATCATGAGCTCCCTGAGGGAGTTCAGATCACGTAATTATGTATATATATATATATTTCTGTAATTCCATTCAAAAAGTGAAACTTGTATATTATATTTATTCATTACACACAGACTGATATTTCAAGTGTTTATTTCTTTTAATTTTGATAATTATAACTAACAACTAATGAAAACCCCAAATTCAGTATCTCAGAAAATTAGAATATCACTTAAGACAAATACAAAAAAGGATTTTTAGAAATGTTGGCCAACTGAAAAGTATGAACATGAAAAGTATGAGCATGTACAGCACTCAATACTTAGTTGGGGCTCCTTTTGCCTGGATTACTGCAGAAATGCGGCATGGCATGGAGTCGATCAGTCTGTGGCACTGCTCAGGTGTTATGAGAGCCCAGGTTGCTCTGATAGTGGCCTTCAGCTCTTCTGCATTGTTGGGTCTGGCGTAACGCATCTTCCTCAGATTTTCTGGGGTTAAGGTCAGGCGAGTTTGCTGGCCAATTAAGAACAGGGATACCATGGTCCTTAAACCAGGTACTGGTAGCTTTGGCACTGTGTGCAGGTGCCAAGTCCTGTTGGAAAATGAAATCTGCATCTTCATAAAGTTGGTCAGCAGCAGGAAGCATGAAGTGCTCTAAAACCTCCAGGTAGACGGCTGCGTTGACCATGGACCTCAGAAAACACAGTGGACCAACACCAGCAGATGACATGGCACCCCAAACCATCACTGAGTGTGGAAACTTTACACTGCACCTCAAGCAACATGCATTCTGTGCCTCTCCTCTCTTCCTCCAGACTCTGGGACATTGATTTCCAAAGGAAATGCAAAATGTACTTTCATCAGAGAACAGAACTTTGGACCACTCCGCAGTCCTTTTTGTCTTTAGCCCAGGCGAGACGCTTCTGACGCTGTCTCCTGTTCAAGAGTGGATTGACACAAGGAATGCGACAGCTGAAAACCATGTCTTGCATACGTCTGTGCATGGTGGTTCTTGAAGCACTGACTCCAGCTGCAGTCCACTCTTTGTGAACCCCCCCCCCCACATTTTTGAATGGGTTTGGTTCCACACTCCTCTCCAGGGTGCGGTTATCCCTATTGCTTGTACACTTTTTTCTACCACATCTTTTCCTTCCCTTCGCCTCTCTGTTAATGTGCTTGGACACAGAGCTCTGTTAACAGCCAGCCTCTTTAGCAATGACCTTTTGTGTCTTCCGTCCTTGTGCAAGGTGTCAATGGTCATCTTTTGGACAACTGTCAAGTGAGCAGTCTTCCCCATGATTGTGTAGCCTACAGAACTAGACTGAGAGACCATTTAAAGGCCTTTGCAAGTGTTTTGAGTTAATTAGCTGATTAGAGTGTGGCACCAGGTGTCTTCAATATTGAATCTTTTCACAATATTCTAATTTTCTGAGATACTGAATTTGGGGTTTTCATTAGTTGTCAGTTATAATCATCAAAATTAAAAGAAATAAACACTTGAAATATATCAGTCTGTGTGTAATGAATGAATATAATATACAAGTTTCACTTTTTGAATGGAATTACTGAAATAAATAAACCTTTTTCATGATATTCTAATTTTATGACCAGCACCTGTATATTTCATGATGCCCCTGCATATTGTGATGCTATCAATTGTGCTGGGCTACCAAGCTAAATGGAAATGCTCTGGTTGTTCATGCATGTTTGTTTTTATAGTAATCATATGCTGTTCCAAGCTTCTTCATGAATGCAGGTACTCTGCATATGGGTTTTGATATATGAGAGCTTTTTGGAGGTACTTAGATGGCCCATATCCATAACAATCTTTTTGTCGTTAGCTGGATTTTCTGACAAGTTGCAGTATATTTTGGTGGTGTATCTCCTGCAAAGTCAAATGAATAACAATTATAATAATATAATAATTTAGTTTCGTACTGAATATTTTCTTACCTCACTTGTCCTTCATTGCTTTCTGTGGGTTAACTGATGTGACTCGAGCTGCCATTGTGATGCTTTCATGCTTTCTAAAACATTAATGAAATTCTTAATGTTAGGTTCTTTACAGAATTTGCACAGTTTTGCCCTTCCAGAACTCGAACCCACAATGCATGTTCCTGCTCCTGACTTTTAGAAACAAGAATCCACTTTAGTTCTAATTGTTATGTGGTCCTAATGGAGATTAGTGCTGGACTACTGAGCATGTTTTGGTGCCACTCCTAGAAATGATTTGTGCACTGTAATTTCTTTTTTGGTCGTTTGTTTCTTTCTCTATAGTGATAATGATTTACAAATCAAATGTAACATTGTGTGTAGTAATGCCAGAAAGCATATTCCTGCTGATGACTTTTCAAGACAATGAAAAAAGGATGAAAATGGCAGGGGACTGTCGTCTAAAGAGGGCAAATATTCTCCATCATTATTCTTAAACACTGTCCTCATCATCTCTGCCCTTTTACAGAACATTAGCATGAGAAAAAGAGCGTAGAGTTGCTGTTGCCATTTTCAGCACCGCTGTCTTTTCAGCTTTTGGTCAATTTCAGGAACATTCTAAATGGAAGGGGATCAGATGGTCAGAAAAGATGACATCAGATGTCAGATGAAGCCAAGTTAATGGCTGAGTTCAGAATGACATTTAACATTTCACATTTCGGCCCACATTCAGTATATGAGTTGAGCAAGCTTCTTCAAATAAATGAATTAAAAAGAGAATTTTATGAAATGTCCTGGTTGGGTGCTGATGTCAAACAGTTAATTGGGATTCTATGCACAAGTATTTGAATACTTTCTGTCAGTTTTCAAAATCTGAAATTCTTCTCTGGGTGTTTTTGAAATTATGTATTCCAACACATCAGTGAAACAGAAATGTAATGCTTTGATATAATTGTGAAGTTTAACAGTTTTGGTCACTTTAATGGTTTGATTGTCACAGTCCAATCTATATCTTACTCAACTGTGAATAAAACATGATCCAGATTAACATAGAGAACTGGGCGTTCTTAGGCTTAGTCTGCTTCTCTGCAACATTTGGTGGTTCTTTCTGCAGTCAAATATCACAAAAGCAAAACTCACTCTTTCAGAGGGAAAGAGACATTCTATATATGATCGATAAAATAGCCATAATTAGTGTTGCACCAATACCATATTGGTATTGCCACCATAGTGATGCTTATGTGCAGTCTGGGTATTGGTATCTTCAGTTTCTCTAGATAGAACCTAACCAAATCAAGCAGCACATCAGCACTGTGGGTTGACAAACAGTGCTATAGAGAACTGGTGGTCTGCTGGATCTATGATTAACCAATTAACCTGTTACCTGCATGCTAGCACCAGTGTAAGTTCATCACAAGTCTGTATGAGACACATGAATAAAAGATGACTTGAGAAAATGTGCCAGGGCAGAGAAATCAAGGACAGTAATAGTTATCAAAGTCAAAAAAGGTAGTCAAGATAAAAAGGCAAATGATACAAAAGGGAAAAGGCCTCAGGATTGCAGTGAGACACAAGCAGTGTGAGACATTGTTAGGGCAGTAATTAATAGTCAAGGGAGGAGGACATCAGGCACACATATTGGGAGTTGATAATTACATCACCAGTGACATCACTTGTACACCTGTACACCTATTTATTCATGTAGTTGTCTAATAATCCAATAATGCAGCTGTGCAGTGCTTAAAAAGGTGGATACAAGCCAGCAGCTTCATGTAAAGTTCACATCAGTATGGGCAGCAAATGCAGTGTCAGTAATATTAGCAGTGGCAAAAGACTTCAAAATTTCAGTCTTCATGACCAATTTGCATTGTAGCATCACAGCATTTTAAAAATGTCCATTACAACACACCTGCTCTAAGATCCTTTGTGAATACAGACTCAGGAGCAAAGAATACAAAGAAACAGACATGTCATACAACAAACTGTACATGAGTGGTGTTGAAAGTTTCCTGGTTTGATTCAGTATTGTATCTCAGAGATGTTTACAGATTCCTATGTCCTTTCTTAAGGCATTTCCCTCTGCTGTCATTCGGCATCTGTGAAAATAAGTAAATAAATAAATAATATGTCGCCGCTTGTTATTTATTATTATTTTTTTTTACAAAGCACATGGTCACAGAGCACTTTTGGAGCACCTTCCTTCATTTCGCTTTTTGTCCATCAACAATTGATGAGCGAATTGGGCTTAGATTTTTGGAAATAGATGTCTTTCAATTTATTTGAATGTTTTTATACAAAGACTACTTATAGACTGTTGTACATAATTAAAAGAGTTGCAAAAATATATGAATGTTACCCAAATCCACCCAATTTATATTGTATATTATATTATAAGTGTTAGACAAAAGATTTCGAGACCGACGTGTGCAGAACTAAAAACCAGGAATGGTTTATTCATAAACAGGCAATCACAGCAAGCAACAGGACAACAGCGAAAACGATGGGAAAAGCTAAATCAGAGTCAGGGACAGGCAGAGGTCAGAACCAGCTAGAACAATCAGCGAGGGCAAACAAGTTTACAGGGGAAGACCGAAAGGGGAAACCAAAGTGAGGAAGCACAGGTACAAACCGTAGAGTCCGAGCCAAAGGGATACAGCGAAAGAGTAGTAGAGAAACGAAGGGAGTCGAAATACCAGAAAGGAACAACACGAGAAAGAAACGCTCAGAATTGCTAACCTAAGTTTGGCAAAGCTTCGCAAAGTGCGAGTGTTTGTGAGTTTACAGAAAGTGATACAGTGGCTTAAATACAGAAAAGACACAGAGTCCCCCCCCGACCGTAATAGACATGATACAGCTGAGGTCCTGAAAACGGGGAGAGGTGGAGGCGTGGGCGATGTAGCAACAGCGAATCACAGAGTCCCGGTGTCCGACCGTAAGTGGCGCATAGATCTTAAAATGTGTTATGATCAGAGACAGAATAATAAAAAAAAAACGTCATCGAGCGCTGCCTGTGGAGGGAATCTTGATGTGGAGTCCTGCAAATATCCACTACCTAAGATCTTTTCGGAGATGCCGGTTTAATTAAAAAAAATTATAAGTATATAATATATATAAATAAGATTTGAGGTGGATATTGTATATATTTATTTGTTTAATTATAAAAGTGCAGCTTGCTTGTCTGCAACCATGTGAGCCCTACTAAACCATCATCAGTTTCTGAAGGCCAGTGGACGATGGAAACGCCTTTTTAGCAGGGTTTTATTTCTTATACTATTTCTTAAAGAGGTCTGAATCACTGAATGGAATCATATGGAATCAGACTCAAATTCAAAAGTTCTTATTTTACAAAAGTTACATTTAAATTAAGTAGAAAACCAATCAAATGATAATGCATTTGGTTCCTGATTAGCTTAAAGATTCGCAGCCCTGCAGCAAGGAGTAGTGGAATGCTTAAACAATTGTTGTGTTACTCTATCCTTGTATTGATAGTAGGGTTTCTCTTCTGAGAGTTTTACAGAAAATGAAGATGCATGCTGCACTTAGAAGACACATTTGTATTGAACTGACCCAAGTGTACAGGTGAAGCACTGCATTAATAACAGGGGGGGAAATATATTTTCCACCTGACCAATTTATTCTCATGTTTGCATTTCCCCCCGGCCTCCAGCTGCCCTTTTTGTCAGGGAAGATTAATGGCATAATCTGGTGGTGTGTCGTCAACTGCTTCCAAGTTTTTTTATGCATGAGAGATAATCTGAAATATGCCTGCTGTAGGATTTCCCGTCAGCCTAAATCATTTCTGTCATTTTTTCTCTCCGCTTTTCCAAAGTTGACTTTTTGAATGAAGCAATGTCTCATTTTCAGCCGTTATGCATCGTCTTTTCCTTTGAGGTTTAGGTGGTCATATTATTAAGTTTTGAAATTACACAGGCTTAGAAATTGTTGGAGCTTGACATTGGCTACTGTTCAGCTTGCCTGGTTACATTACAGGGCCCGCTTGAGATCCTGCTGAGTGCTCGGGTTCAAAAGAAGTCTTTTGTAGAAATACCGTAAGATTTGAGGCGGTGCGATAAGATAGAGCACTGCCCCTCGTCAGCGAAGCATTTTTAGGAAGGGCAGTGAAACGTCCTGTGCGTACTCGTTACATTTGCTATTCAACCACATGGAAATACAAAGAGGAGCTACTGTATTACCTTTCTACTCTTGGTCGGTGTGCTATAAATAGCCACTGCACATTATGTAAGCAGTAGGTGTGACGTTTGATATGTTGGCAGAGCGGTGTGCTTGGGGGCCATGCACACACTTGTAAGCATACACAGCAGCCCATGGTGCCATGAGCCACAGCATGTGACACAGGATTCAGATATAAAAGGAATGATAAAGTGATGAATGGAGAGAAAGATGAAAAATGGTGGCTAAACAAAAGAGACTTTTCTGTCCACTGTGCATCATTAGGACCTCTGGGACCTAGCAGATGGCATCTGTATGCACTGCCCAAGCCCTGCTAGAGAGGAATTCCCATGAGTCTGTGCTGATTGTGCTGCCGGGGCCAGCTGTACCACCAAGCAGCCTTTTCATCGAAATGCTGACCTAAAGCGAATGGGGCCCTGTGCCCTTGTCAGGTTAAAATCAGCTGTGATTAGTGTTGCAGAAGATTCTAAGTGCTCCTGTATTGCTGTCAGTATGGCCCATAGATCAGTTTGGGACAAGTTAGATTGAAAATGACCTTTAATGGCCAGTGCACACCTCTGAACATGTAGCACCTTTTTACCTTAATAATGTTTCATGAACTCAAACATGTAGGCTAGCTCAACTTTTGTTTTGTTACATTTAATGTTATTTAAATGTGTTTTTCTTCTAGGTTTCGATTAGATTTCAAAATGATGATGGTATAAAAATTATGTTATGTTGTTTCTGTGAGAGAGAGAAGTGAGAGAACAGACACAATAATTCATACTGAAGAGTAACAACGTTTTTAATGATGCTCTTAACTTTTTCTAATTTCCGACCATAGACCAGAGTGGAACTTTAACTCATTAGCTCCGGGGCTAGCACCAACTTCTAACAGGGTGTTACAGCGACAGCAGAGGCACAGAAGTTTCTTGGTGCAGACACACACACACATGCACGTGCACACACACACACAAGCGCACGCACACACACACACAAGCGCACACGCACACACACAAGCGCACACGCACACAAACACACACACACCCACACTCACCCATTCATTCTGTCTCTCTATCTCTCTCTATTGCTCTCTATCATCCTCGTTTTTTCTCTCCTGCTCTTTCTCTCTCTTTGTGCCTGCATCCTAGACACAAGCCATAATTTTACAACAACGTGATACAATCACAACATGGTAGGACCTCTCCCAGTTGCAAGAAGCCAAAAAAAGGCAACTCTGCTGTATCTGTGCCAGAGGTGGACCAGATCTATTTTGGGACAGGTGGGCCAAATGCATGTTGTAAATATGTGGCCTACTGTGGGCTGGCAGTGCCACATATTTGCTAGATGTGGCCAACATCCACATCTGGGATTTAACCTATTTAATGTATTCAGTGGTAAAAGTGGCTAAATTAATGAAACACTGTGAAAAACACAGTGTTTGGTATTTGGCCTCCAAAACTTTTAATTTTGGTGAATCCCTACAGATTTCTGTTCCATGTATAAATGGGCAAATAATTCAGAAACATATTCCAGCCATTTATATTTTAGAGTGACTTTGTGTTGATGGAGCTCACAGATAGGTGGGATTGGCTAAGTATAAATGAAATGGGATGTTGGGGTCTTAAACGGCTTAGAGCTATACACACCACCACA
Source organism: Prochilodus magdalenae (assembly GCA_024036415.1). Taxonomy (NCBI): domain Eukaryota; kingdom Metazoa; phylum Chordata; class Actinopteri; order Characiformes; family Prochilodontidae; genus Prochilodus; species Prochilodus magdalenae. The sequence continues at coordinate 142,205 of JAMWET010000837.1, forward strand.
CAACAATATGTTCAATTTCCAATTGTAACTGTAAACGTGAGAGGAAAGAACGGCCTGAAACTGTCTTTTTGTCTTTTTGCCTCAGAACCACAAACATTTCTTCAGTCTTTTTTTTTGTTGTTCGCAGCAGGTAGAATACTCATAAATAAGATCCTTTGCTATTAATGAAATGGGCAAAATGTGGCTTTTTGCAGGATGCGCTCTGAAAGGACAATGGGAAGTTTCTCAGCTCGGAAGCTAAAACTTGGTGTGCTTTTACAAACAGGTACACAAACTGCAGCTTCACACAAGGCAAAAACAATCTTCAAGTGCAAATAAGACTATTTTGAAAAAGTTGAAGTAGGATGTAAGGCTTTGTCACACCATTCAGCAGCTGACACTTTATAGCCTTCTTTAAGCCCTGTTTGAGCTGCTTTCGGAGATTCTCATCCTTTTAAGGTTTCCAAAAAGTTTCATTTTCTGAGACGCAGCTGATCCGCCATGTTTGTCGCCATGCCAAGCAAGTTAGAGGGCTAGTGCATTTGAGTGCTCATCAGAGGCTTTTATAAGGTTAACTAGTAAACTCTGACATGTCAGTTATGTATAATATGGTCACATAATTTTTCACTCATGTAAAAAGTTAAAGGTTGATCTACACTTCAAAGATCATGAACTTGTGTAACATTTAGAATGTTGAATTTACCAGCTGTACATATTACCGTTTGTTGGTGGTTCGAGCACAATTTACATGTGGGACAATTGGTATTGTCCAGTTTCTGACAAATGCAACATTTGCTTCCTATTCTGTGGTGAGCAGAATGGTTGTCGTCCCATCTTAGCTAATGCTAATCATCTCCTCTCTTTTAACTTTTAGCAATTTAGTGTCCTGACTGAGTGTTTTTTATTAGTAGTAGTTATATATTTCTGTATTCAGACATTCAAAGTGTAAATCTTAATATAAATTAAGGTTAAAATCAGTTAAATACAGAACATGTCATTTTCTATGATGATATACAGCTGGAGATGCAGACAAGAAATACAGATCCTGTGATCTGCACATCATATGCTCAGTGTATTTCCAGAAGGCAATGCTTTGAAGATGGTGAATTTGTGCAGACATGCATGAAATCTGCTTCCTTCAAGTTCTTAAACTCACTCACCTTTCAGGCATTGCACTTTCCTGACAGTCCTTTTCCCCGAATTTCCCATTTCAGTACAGAGTAAAATATTCTGCTATTATAAAAGTATTGCATGCACATGCTGTATAAATAATTGTGCAAAAGTCAGAGACCACCCTTAGATTATTAAATTTCCTGTTTAAACACATGGTGTTGTTTTTTGTTAAAAAGTTATTTTGTATTAATGTTTTTTTTTTGCATATATGTATATAAAGGTATATTTGCATATGAGTATATGTGTATAATGTTTGTGTGTTAAAGAAAATATTCCTACTAAAATGATCATTAGCATAACTAGGATAACTAGAATATATATAATGGCTTTATGTAACCAGAATATGAGAAAAAGAATAAACTGAATTTTGTTCCAGTTACAGTAACAGTAACAAATCGCATTACATGTACATTATAAAATCTAAGGTGATTACTGGCAGGATTACTTTAAAGCCATAAAAAACCCTTAGAAAATTTAGATTTTTGCCTTGTATTATGTTATATTTTAATTATGCATTTTGCATATCATCTGAATCTACAGCAGCAAACTAATCTTAGAGTAAGCTTTATTATTCAGTGCTTGTTTAAAATTCTGTACCAGACTGGATATAAATCTAAATCTTGTAAACATGAACCTGGCAGATTTTAATGCTGAACTGAGTTAATATTAACTCCAGTTCTGAAATGTGAAAAGAGAGTGAAGTCTCATGAGTGAGTTACTTTTGCTTTCATATAAATGATTTTTTTCTTCATAAGTGTTTGGGATGATAGTAGTACAATGTGGATTTTTATTTGTAACTAAGACTATCACTTTTATTTGTAACTAAGACTATCACTTTTATTTGTAACTAAGATAATCACTCTAAATATTTATGTAAAATCATTCATTTTTAAACTCATACATCACATTTGTGTCGCTGCCACAACTGCAGACCCTGTGATGATCATTCAGAGAATGGCCTTTATTTATAAGTACTTTTATTTACGTTTACAGTTCTGTTCAAATGTATCATGTGTATTAACATATATTACTCTGCTTAGATTTGCCATTTCACTAAATGTGAAAAAAAGTCAGATATCAAGGACAGGACAGTTAAAGACCGTAGGGTAGGACATTTGTGGAATCAAAGCACATCAAAGTTGTGTTTATAGTCATTTTATTTGACATATTTCTGAATTTCTATTGGACTCTCTTGGTTTCTGTATTGGCTTGTTGACTCAAAGATTCCATCATAAACAGGGATTATTGAAACTTTGAGATGGCAATGTGTTCACTCTGTGTAGTGGAGTTTATGTACCCTCTTGTTTAACACATAAATAAGTTATATATGAAAAAGAAATTCTTTTACCTACTGATTATAGCCAATAATAGTCCGTCTGGACACCTGATATAGTAGGCCCTAAAGGAGAATTGAGGTTGTCATCTTTCTTATTCTTCTCTTTGTGCCTACCTTTCACATTAAGTAAATTCAAGCGACAGCGCTGGTGAATTAGAGCCTTAATCTAATCATCACTTTTCATGTGGACAGCATGCTGCATTAAGGGATTAGCTCCTCTGTAAGCCATAAGCAGCTTTTCTCAATTTCATTACTGGCCCCTTATGATCAGGTGTTGTGTTCAAACAGGTCCGAACAGAGAAGCGTTTGATGGCGGTGATGAGAAATCAACGGGGCTTGTTTTGGCGCAGCAGGACGACTTTGTGCCAGTTGTGTGTTTTTGCATTTTGAGGAACCAAAGCATTGCGCCTGTAAAGTGGAGCACTGGGTTCAGGAGGCATTGAAATCTGTGTGGAGTGATTGAAATAGTAATGCAATGTACAGATATGTAGTCTGCAGCACCAGCTGCAGCTGGGGAGATTTGCAGAGCTGATCAGAGATCATTTTAGAATTGTCAGAGACAACTTTGTACTGTCATGTCGGTTTCCACTTATTGGATGTTGTAAACACATCCATGTACACAGAAGCATTCAGATACAGCGGTGGTTATAGAGGTGGAACTACAGCCCTGTTAGCATGGGATTGTATACACATGGAGTCCTGGGGTACTGTCCTTTTTTTTACCGGTGCTGCTCTGTGATTCTATTAACATCTGGATTGCCCAGAATGGAAGTTCCTCAACTGTCCGTCAGAGTTAATGTTTTAATGATAAATGCTCGAAACAATGATATTTACAACTCGAAACAAGCTCAGCAGTGTGAGAAGGTGCACTCAGTGAGTAATTCAACCAATCAAATTAGAGCGGGAGGAGTATAGAAAATTTGTAAAGAAATCCACGTGCACACTGCGAGGACAGACAGATAATAATGTTTCATATAAACATGATGTTTGGATCCATAAGTCCTCAGTCTTTTAAAAGTAATTTGTAGTTTGTAATGAAATGTTTCTCCAGCTCTGTCATTGATATATGTGTTTCTCAACTACACATCAATCCCCAGTTTGTGTTTTCACAGTACATAAAAGCACAGTCAGGTCGGGTCCCATAAGATTAGCCAGTGAGGAGACAAGTCAAGGGCTGAATAATGAATAGGAAAGGTTGCTGCACTATTTGTTTGCAAATAATTTGGCTGTCAATTTAGTAAACTGCATTGATTAATTACTGAGTAATTGTCTTCTGCTGGTTAGTTTGTTTGCTGTTCAGAATGAACTTAATTTACACACGTGACATTACTGTTTAGGATATATTCATGTGGGTTGTTTCAGGACAAAGATTCCTTTACGTGAATGATAGATTTAAGTCAATTACATACACACATGTTAGTAAGAACGGATCTGAGCAAGAAACGACTTTGAGCAATGAGGCTTGTAATGGTAATGTTTCCTTAAATTTACATTCTTAAATAAATTTTAACAGATCAGAAGGCAGAAAACACCCTGGACAAAATGCCAGTCCATCCCAGGGCAGACACACAGACACACACACAGACACACACATTGACGCACACCAAATGGCAATTTAGCATCTCCAGTTCACTTAATAGTGTGTCTTTGAACTGTGGGTGGAAACCCACACAAACATGTGGAGAACATGCGAAGGGAATACCCCCAGCCAGGAATCAGACCCAGGTTCTTCTTGCTTTTCGGTAACAGCACTACCCATTGTGCCACCCCAGCACTTAGATATGCCACCTTAAACTTAGCTGTAAACTGGTATCTTGACATAGAGCAGGCCTCAGGTTAGTGCATCTAATGCCACATGACTGTCTGCAACCAGCTTGCACCAGCTTCACACTGTATCATTATGAGTACAAATAATCATATGTTGTATTATCGTTTTAAAGAATTAGAAGATGACCCGGATTACATGCGGGAGCAGGTGAATGAGGTTTTGCTCATAACTATACCTGAACTGTTTTGGAGATGTGAATAACGTCTAACAGCAAATCAGTGTGTCCTCTATGCTGTAACATCATAGTGCCTTGACAGCCCACACACTACACATTTGAAAGAGAAACTAGATTTCTCAGAGAACTTGGCGTGGCTACAAAACTATGTTAGAGTCTGTTTTTACATATCCTCTCTGGTTTAACCATTTTAAACGACAGTCAAGTTTGTTGTTAGCTTAGCATACATCATTTAACTACCATAGTGTTGAACTTGGGCTAATGGAAATGTTTGCCTGTACTGGTTTGGCAGTTGCTGTAGCAAAAACAGGCCTGGCTGACATCAGTGTTGCCAAGCTTATTTAGCCTAAGAGGAGAACAGATCTAGTGATCTAAATGCTTTAATTAATATTTAAGTAATGCATTTTACACAGAGATGACCTCCATCGTGGTGTACCCTCCTTGACTCAGTTTGGGTTAGCTGACTGTTATGTTGGGAAGTTACAGAGTGCCCTCAGAAGCAATGACAGCACTAATAATACAGTTTCTCTGTTTCTGATTTAATCATATACACGGTTTAGCAAAAAACCACACAAGCCATAAAAGAGGCCACAAGCATAGACTTCAGAGTCAATTAAAATTTAGCCAGTGTAACCTCAGGGGCTGAGCATCCTAAAATAATGTGTGTGATCTAAGGAGTTTGTGATCTACAGGTTCTTGTGAAGGCCAATACTTAAAATGTCCTTTGTAGTTTTTGTAGCCTACTCTAATGGGATATACTTGGTGCTGACCACAGTTCTCAGAATGCATCCTGCTTTAGTTTTAGCAGGAGAATGCTAATGGAAGTTTAGATTTAGATTTATAAGTACAAAACCAAACATTAACCACGCTGGGTTCAGCCAGTACAGTAACAGCCAGCACAGTGTTGACGAGAATTCATGTGAATGTGAAGTATATGGAATTGAAACATTATCTACATTTAAATATTTTAATTAAATATTTAGTATTAGCAACCAGAATTTGGAAGATGTCATAGGTAGATGTGCAGTGTAAAATTCCATTGGTTCAGTAACTGGAGGACTCAGGTTCAGATCCCGTCATGGTAAACAAAAGAAATAAGATTACATCGGTAGTTTTCAGTGGCAAGCCTCAAAAACCACATACTGCACATTTGATCATTTTTGCACAGTACTTCATCTGTCCCCTTTATAAACTGGATCCGGCGTGATAGATCAGAGAGAAATCAAAAACGTGCAGTGCATCATTTCAGGGAAATAGGAACAACTGGACTAAATGCTAGAAAGCTGCAGGCTTTAATATTGCTGCCCTTCAGTACTGCTACTGTACCCTTGAATGAAGTATGCTCTGCTGTGGTTGTAATAAAAAGATATCACCAAAGCCTCAACAATAATGCTAGCCAGCCTGTGAATCATTTAGAATTCTGTGCGTAAATCAGACCTAAAATGTGATCAGACCTTCTTCTGTTCCATAACAACAGATAAAGAGGATTGTACTGGAACAAAACTGCTGGATATGTAGAAATTAAGAAAATTCTAAGAGAATCACAAGCTTTTCAGCACCACTGTGTTTCAGGTTTAGGGTTTAAAAGAACTCCTTACTGTCAGGTAAAATTTATGTTGGTGGTTACCTCAAAACCCCATGGGAAGTGAACAGTTCACTTGAAATTCTGAGAACAGTGTTTATCCACTGTAGGCAGATATCCTCTCTCTTTTAGAGGAACTCTTTTATTTTGTGAACAGCTCTTTTGTAAAGTCAGATGCAAACACTAACTCCTGTACTCCTGCAGAGAGAAGGACTAGGTTCCTTGAAGCTGAACAGTCTGTATTCTTTTAATATCATGGAACATTAATTGTTGTTTTTTTTCTCACTTACTGTGTAGCTAGTTGTGTTGACCAAAACCTAGTCTTTGTTGTGCACTATTTATCAGCTACCCTCTATGGTGTCTATAAATGGAAATGTACTATCACAGAACCAGTGCTGATCAGATATTATTTTTGTTGTGTGCCATTCTTAGCACAGCAGTGCAGGGCGGGGTATCATTAGGATTTTTTTGGTAATGAAATTGATCATTTTCAGTACTCTTATTGATAGTTCTCTTGGTCTAAAAAACAACAACAAGGCATCACAGTACAAACAGTGGGGGTGTTTGCTAGTAAGCACACTGCATCGTATTTATAGAATGTTACATATATTGCTCTACAATTTTGAGCATCTTACCCTTTTAGTCATAACTGAAGAGCACAGAATGACATTTGTAATTTAGACTGGCTAAGGTAGTCAGTAGCATGCAAACAACTTTATAACATGGATCAAAAATTCCTTCCAAATGCTGACAAATTACAGAACATTACACAAAAACCAATAATAGCACCATTTGTCCAAGAACGTATTGATATTGCTGTACTGACTGATCATAAACCAGTAGAGATTATTTGTTATTGTTGTTGCTATTCATTTTGAACTATTTGAGTTAAATTGTAGTCTAAGTTATACATACATCTGCCTCAGAATTTGATCATTACTTTTATAAATATGATGCATTCTGATTGGCTCTTTTTTGATGATATGCAACATACGTAGCCAGTCAGGATAATCTACAGTCACACTTTATTCTGGGGAAAAAAAACTTCTTTCTTTTTTCTTTTCTTTTTTTTTACAGCATCCGATGCTCTAAATTACACAAAACAAGAATACTGAATTTTTTATGCATTAACCTTTAGCTGTAGTGTTCTGACCACTTAGTTAGTTCTACTTGGCTTGTTTACACATCTTTAGAGACAATAAATGCCATTACTTTTAGTCATCAGTGCATAAAAAGGTGCATTAAAAATTCATTCAAAAGTCATACATTTGTCCAGTCATTATTTTCTTTACGGGTCCCCAGCATCCCACTAACTAAACCAGTATCAAGTAGCATGATTAATCCAGTATGATCATCCGTATAATCAATATTTACCGTTTGAACAATGGGATATTTGAAATAAAATCGTCAGGCAACATGCAAATGCCTATATATTACTTAATGACTTAGTGGCACGCTAATGAAAAGTAATGAGTCATTTTGTTGTCCGTGCTTCGTTGGGCTCCGTTGGGCTCCTCTGCAAATGAAAGGGTAGAGAAATTCCATTGAGCATCGAGTCTGGCAGGCACAGAGAGTCCTGTGCCATCCGGCCTAGCACCTTTCCTGCCCTATTAGGCGTCAAACTAAATGCTCGGCCAAATGACAGGCTCAAGTCCTTGGTGCTAATTGTTTCTGACTGGATAATATTTGTCTCTAAGAGCTTGGACTAGGCATCGCTGAAGCTGGGAGAGGTTGCTCTTGTACCATATCCAGCAGTTTGGTGCCGATTATGGAAATATAAGAGTGTGATACAATACTGGAACATGCCCTCTCACCTCTCCGCCTCCCTGAGGGTCTGTAAAGCACGCCATATGATGCAAATAAGCGGGTTGCCAGGTTAGCTGGGGGTTAATCCACATGACAGGAGCTTGCAAACTACTGGGCCTCAGGCAACAGCAGTTGTCATGCCATGTGTATCAAAGTGATTATCAGCAGGCCAGCGGCTCACTCCATCCAATCGGGGCTATTATCCTCTTCTGTCCATGTCTGATTAGAGTGATTGAGCAAAAAGGGAGCTATACAATAAAAGGGGATTAAAGTCGAACTGGGACCCTCTGTATAAAAGCTCTACTTAACTCCACATCTAAAATAATGTTATCTGTGATTGCAAGCGCTGATCCACTAAGATGGTGATTGTGTCAGAAAAAAAAAACGTTTGTAATGCAGCTTCCGTATCATCCTGTCACACTACACATGTTTAAGCAGTTTTGGTTTTTGCTGTGATTCGAGATGCTGGACATCAGATCTATGTAATGCATTTTATTTTAATCTGTGTTATTAGAGATGGCATTAATCTGATACCAATAATTTGTATTGGTTAATAGCAGGAAATCGTCTTTCAGTGTTCTATTTTGAACAATTCAAACACCATGACCGGATATTATTTGCTCATCGAAAGTAAAATGCTATGATTAAAAAATTACAAATTTAAAACTCTGGAGCGAAAATACTCCCATTTTTAGCACACTAAAGTGGCATGCTAAGCTGTTTTATATTAACTGTAATTGTGAATGTGGAAAGCAAACTTGGGCAACAAATTCAATTCGCCACCAGAGCCATGCACATTTGCCCGTTTTATCCCATGGGCTCTGCTCAATTAGTTTATTGACACCTGTCCATTTATGTAATTACAAAAAGCCCTCAGTACTCCCCAGTGTATCTGCTTGTCATGGATTGGCCATCTGTAATCAGGGCAAATGTAGCAGAGGTTAATTGCATTAGTCACTGACCATAAATCTTTGTAATGAGTGTTGCATATAAATCTGTGGGTTTTTTTTTTTGTATTTTGGTATGCAAATGTTGAGATTATGATTAAAATCAAAGTGTGTATGATTTTTAGGGGAAATTTGAAAAGTTACAATTTCCTTAGCCCCTACTTTGAACTGGTATACCAGCCTGGAATGTAACCTTTGTAATCGGCTGCCAGAGCAGATAAGGCCATCATGCCTGCCGGCTTGATTGATCTGGGAAGGAAAGCACAACTTGCAAGCCAAGAGAGATTTTCTGAGACACCAAACATTTCAGGAAATAAAATGCAAAGTTCAAAGTGCTATTTATTCCTGGAATTGCTAATATTGGGAGAATAAACTGAGAATATTGAAATAGATCTGTAACAGCAGCATGTTCAACACCAAGATGCAATTTGATAAACTAGAATTTGATCAAAATGTTGAAATATCTTTATGCTGTGTTTTGATCACCTTCATCAATTTCCCAAACGCAACACTTCCACATTATTAAAACATTAGGATGTAACCACAGGGATAAGAACCGGCTGTCTACACTGACATGCAAAAGTTATTCAGAGTGGCTTGATGTGAAAAGGTGCACTATCAAGAGTCATGCTGATCTCAACTTTAATGAAGTGGTGGTGATAGGAACCAAGGGTCAGTATATGTGCTTTTGCAAATATAACTGTTTTAATTACTATCAAAAGCCACCAGTGAACCTAAATGTCTTCTGAGTTTTCATCTGTAATTTTGATGATGGTATAGTTAAAAAAATGTTGTAAGAGAAAGTAGTGGCTAAAGAACATTTTTTGTACCATCATTAACATTACATAGGCTATAAAACTATTAGTAATTAAAATGGCTATATTTGCTATGCAGACATATTAACCCTATCAACCCGTATCACTTTTCTTGACAGTGCACCTTTTTACATCAAGCCACTCTGAATGACTTTGTTTGCATCTCAATTATAGAGACAGTTAAAAAAATAGTAAATATATGTTTTAACCCGTGGCCTGAAGTTATAATCTAAAAACATTTTTGCTGTACCCAAAAGACCTAATCTGAACTTTTCTCTAGGTAGTTACCTGTGCAGTGGAGCCATCACGAAGTCTTAATTTTTATTCAGTCATCTGCAGACCCTATCTATAAGGGGTGACCTTTTTCCTTTTTTTCCTTCTTTTACACCAAATGCCATCATTGAGCTGATGGTATTTAAAAGTACTCACAGCAGCTTCATTAGCCAATAACGAACCCATGACCACCTTTGGCACGGTCCTTTGGGGCCTGTACAATGGTGTCTGCATCAGGAAGTCTTCACGTTACAGAGCAGGACATTAGCAGAGTCATAGGGAGGGAGGGGAGGACTGTTTCACTAAAAATAGAGAATGTGAAACTAGGCCAGGGCACTGAGCAGGCATCTGGCACATATGAAGAAAACACTTTTTTTCTTGTTTTCTTGGGTGTTTTTTTTAGCATCCACTGGAGACTTGCAACATAATTGTTGTCAGTGATGTTTGTATTTGTTGCCCAAATGCTCAACAGTAGCCTGGTGTGCCTTTTTAGATCTTTTCAATGTTTCCATTGCAGGCAGTGTCAGCTCCTGTTACCTGTGTTTACTTACAGAACACAGTGTTTGTGGCCTTTAAACACCATCCCTGAAACACTTATGTAACTGTTTGCAGGGGATTGGGACAATATGTAGCTCTGACGTTTTCTTAAGGTTTTACAATACCCCTGAAGTGTAGTGAAGTCTAAAGCCTCAGCCACTCGTGTGCCATTATACCCTGGCACCTAATGTCAACAGAGGGTCAGAGAGAATGTTGTAGTTTGCACAACCTTCTGTTTTGCTTACTCCTCACAGAAATGCTTCCTAAATGCAGATCAGTGTTGGAACGTGCCAGAGCTATGCTCTTGCTCTATAGGGAAATCAATAATAGAAGAATTCTGCATCATCAGCTGACTGGTTCAACTGGTTCCACCTGATTCAGCTATGTGATGTGAAATAAAATATGCTTAAATGTGCATATATATATTTGTGTATATAAATATATATATATATATATATTTGTGTGGGTAATGTATTTTGGGTGATTTTGAGGTCACAGATTCTTTTACATGCATGGAGCGAGCCTCTGGTGTAGTGTAAATTACATCAGCCAGTGAGGTGAATGATTGCAACATCTCATTGTAAATTTCATTTGCATTGGATTTTGTGTGACTGGAACTGGTTTTTTTACCCATGTGTTTTCCCCTCTGGTTGTTTGATGACCTGAATAACATTATCCGATATCACCTTATACCATGTGACATAAGGCAACAAACTAGCCATCCTGGCAGTCCACTTGTGTAGTGACTTGTTGCTGACAGTGTGGCAGTCACAGTGAAAATCTTTTGTCATTCTAAACCTTGGCATATTCCCACAAGTCACAAGTCTGTGTAGTTTTTACTTTCACACTATCACAAGCGCTTTTTAAAATACAGGTGAAGAAACAGTTAAGTTAAAAAAGTCTTTATTTGCTGCAAAAGTCTGCAGATAACAATTTTACTCTGTTTGACTGAATAAAGTAATAGTCATAATCGGACTGAATTGTCCTATTGTGTTGTTCATAGTTAGCAAAGCCATTGGTTGTATTATCTCCAGTAATATTATAAGAATAATATTGACCATTAATGCCACACTTGTTTTTCCTGTTGCCACCAAAACTTTTTTTTAGTGTTTCTTAAATAAAAAAGTAGCCATTTCTTGACATCTAGCTTATAATGTTAAGTTGTCTTCCCAGACTGGAAAAATTAACAGATACACCTGTGGATATTTACAGATCTGAAGCAAGAGTACGGGCTTTGTTTCTTTGAAAAATCTTTTGAAATTAAATAATGTTTTTGAAACTTTGAAAATTAGTATCTTATACTTAATAATTATATATATATATATATATATATATGTGTGTGTATGTGTATATATATATATATGTATATATATATGTACAGTGAGGAAAATGAGTATTTCAACACCCTGCGACTTTGCAAGTTCTCCCACTTGCAAATCATAGAGGGGTCTGAAATTTTCATCTTAGGTGCATGTCCACTGTGAGAGACATAATCTAAAAAAAAACCTGGAAATCACAATGTATGTATGCATATATGTATATGTGTATGCATATTTGCATATGTATGCAAATAAGTATTTGAACACCTGCCAATCAGCAAAAATTCTGGCCCTCAAAGACCTGTTAGTCCGCCTCTGAAAACTCCACCTCCACTCCACTTATTATTCTAAATTAGAAGCACCTGTTTGTGGTTGTTAGCTGCATAAAGACCAAAGAGCTGTCCAAAGACACTAGAGACAAATTTGTTGACCACCACAAGGCTGGAAAGGGCTATGGGGCATTTGCCAAGCAGCTTGGTGAAAAAAGATCAACTGTTGGAGCAATTATTAGAAAATGGAAGAAGCTACACATGACTGTCCATCTCCCTCGGACTGGTGCTCCACACAAGATCTCACCTCGTGGCGTATCAATGATCCTAAGAAAGGTGAGGAATCAGCCCAGAACTACACGGGAGGAGCTGGTCAATGACCTGAAGAGAGCTGGCACCACTGTTTCCAAGGTTACTGTGGGTAATACACTAAGACGTCATAGTTTAAAGTCATGCATGGCACGGAAGTTTCCCCTGCTTAAATCAGCGCACGTCCAGGCCCGTCTTAAGTTTGCCCATGACCATTTGGATTATCCAGAGGAGTCATGGGAGAAAGTTCTGTGGTCAGATGGTCTTAATTCCACTCGCCGTGTTTGGAGGACGAAGAATGATGAGTACCATCCCAAAAACACCATCCCTACTGTGAAGCATGGGGGTGGAAGCATCATGCTTTGGGGGTGTTTTTCTGCACATGGGACAGGACGACTGCACTGTATTAAGGAGAGGATGACCGGGGCCATGTATTGCAAGATTTTGGGGAACAACCTCCTTCCCTCAGTTAGAGCATTGAAGATGGGTCGTGGCTGGGTCTTCCAACATGACAATGACCAAAGCACACTGCAGCAAAATCCCTGCTGCAGTGTGTGCAAACCTGGTGAAAAACTACGGGAAACGTTTAACCTCTGTAATTGCAAACAAAGGCCACTGTACTAAATATTAACATTGATTTTCACAGGTGTTCAAATACTTATTTGCATAGTGATCATACATAGTGATTTTTTTTTTTTTTTTAGATTATGTCTCTCACAGTGGACATGCACCTAAGACGAAAATTTCAGACCCCTCCATGATTTCTAAGTGAGAGAACTTGCAAAGTCGCAGGGTGTTCAAATACTTATTTTCCTCACTGTATATATGTATGTATGTTTAATACTCCAGCTAGTTTACAAACCTCAGAATAGCTAATTAGTGTAATAAATATTGCAAAAATGTTTTTGTCTGGAATCTATATTTGATTCCATATGTCTCCCACTCCCTTCTTCTTTCTGGAAAGCTCCTCCATCTGTTCGCATCGTCCACTCTGGCCACGCGTGTACTGTGGAGGAGGAGCGGTACAGTGAGAGGGTGTATACGATCCGTGAGGGAGAGACGCTGGAGCTGGTCTGCCTGGTCTCAGGGCATCCACGACCACAGGTGAGCCTTTTAAAATTGCTGTTATCAGAGATATGCAGAGTGGATGCCTTCACTATGCAGTTACAATATGATCCCTTGCCTTATTTTACTATTGTACTGTGTTATTCGTCAGAGTACCTTCACAACTCATGGTAAAGGCATACTGACTGTGCTAGCAGGAGTGACAGGAGTCTATTAAAAATGCTTGAAATTTGGCTGTTAGAAAATCAGATTCAGTCATAAAACATGATGGCCATTGCATTTATACAGTAATATACATTGGATAGATGTATATCGTCGCTCTCCAAAGAAAAACCTCCAAAATAGCAACTTGACAGTTAAGGCCAAAACCCAATTTGATTCTAATGTATGTCAATAGAACCAGACTTTTTCCAAGTAATCTTTGGGCCGTTTCTGTTGGTCCATTCATCATGAAATTCCCATACAGTGTAAACGGCAGCTCATGTGATCAAATGATACACATTTTTTTTTGCGCATTCTCTATAGGGGACAATAGAGGACTGCAGGCAGATCAGTCCAGTACCTGTATCTTTTTCATATGCACCTTTGTAACATGTGCAGCATGTGGTTTTGCATTGTCTTGGCATACCTGGAAAAGATATCTTCTTGATTTGAAGTGAAAATGACATTTGCCCTATAACATGACAGACCTAACAGTCTAGTAGATCCTTTTTGTCCATGGTCCGGAGTCCATTTCTTTAACAAAATAAAAAAATAAAAATATCTAGAATACTGATTCATCTGAGTACAGTGCACTTTTGCACTGTGTGATGGTGCATGGCAGATGCCTCCAGCTCCAGAGAAGTCGACAACACTTGAACATGGTTAACATATGGCTTCTGTTTTCCACCGTGAAGTTTTAAGTTGCATTTGTGAATGTGACTATGTATTGCAGTGCTTGATAATGCTTTGTGGTTATATTAGCTATTGCCCAATGAATGTCATTTGTGCAGTTCTGTCTGAGAGGTCAAATATCATGGGTCTTCAGGTTAGGCCTGCTCCCCGCAAATTACTTCCAATTCCTTTAATTGGACATTTCAACATTTTCTCATAGATTTGTGTACAAACTGTAGATCCTCTGCTGATCTTTGCTCCTCAAGGACATAATCATCTTTTGACATCACCTGTTTAAAATAGTTTTTATTTATTTAGATTGTTTAGTTTTTATACCTCATTACTAGTCCTAAATTGCCCCCCATCCCAACGCATTGGTGGTGGTGTTTTAATGTATGTTGTGCTGTTGTGAGTAGATCAGAAACAGCACTGCTGCTGAATTTTAAAAACCCTCAGTGTCACTGCTGGAGTAGTCTACAAACCGAAAACATCCAGTCAACCCTGTCAGGTGGGCAGCGTCCTGTGACCACTAATTAAGGACTAGAGGATGACCAACACAAACTGTTCAGCAGCAGATGAGTTATTGTTGGTGACTTCACATATACAAGGTGGACCAGGAAGGAGGTAGAGTGGATTGCAGTTGTGTTTGACCCGTTTGTACCAGCTCAACACACATTAACACACCACCACCATGTCAGTGTCACTGCAATGCTGAGAATGATCCACTACCTAAGTCATACCTGCTTTGTGGTGATTCTGTGGGGGACCTAACTGCAGAAGAACAAAGAGAAAGGGAGCTAACAAAGTATGCAGATGGACTAAAATCTGTAATTGTAGAACTACAAAGTGCTACTTTATTTAAACTGAAAAAGTGGCTGATGAGTTTAGTTCCACTGTATACAGTGCCTTAAACCATGTGTAAACAAATATTGTGCAAGAGCTCTAAAATGAAAGAAAACCTCACTGTAGTACTCTCTATTTTACCATTGCTTATGTTTTCTTAATATTTAAATTCCCCTCTTCTCCTCATGCCTTGCATGCCTTTTAGATAGGCAGCTCTTTGCATCTTAGTGCGTCGCTTGCAGTGTAGCAGCATTATAGAAGTAAAGGAGAAGTGATGGCCACAAGGGAAAACCGCTGAATGTGCACAACTGCAGAAGCATGCTGTGAATTCCCCAGGAAACTACTGCCAGGACTGTGAGCAAACACTGTAAGATCCTTAAAATCCAAATGAAAAACCAAAAATTCCCAAGTCAAATATTATTCCATTCAGTGTTCCAATCATTTATCTGTTGTGCATATGACAAGCATGCACGCACCACAGAGTGCCCAGCTCAATTTCTGAAGGGCATATCTACATTTGTTTGTTGGCTCTTTTCTCTCCTGACTAGGTCAAACCCAAAATCACTACAACAGGATGATGTAGCAATCAGTTGGCTTAATATTTTTAATTTAAAAAGGTAAAAATTCTGCAGTTTGTAGAAGTTATTTTTAGGATTAATTACACAAATATACTTAACACAGTTCAGATCACTTTCGTTTTATTGTTGCCCCCGAAAGACTCCAAAAAGTCTTTTGTAATTTGTGAAAATTTCATGACGAACAGACCAAAAGAATTGGTAGAAATGGCTTAATAAAATATTTCGTCTACTCTAGTAAGAGTTTTGAGGAATTTATTTATTTCATCTGTAAAGCTGCTTTTGTGGGGAGAGGTTTTTTTCCCAACACTAATAATTTATTTCCACATACCTGAATGGGTATGACGTGGTTTGATATGAAATGCTCTATTCTAGAAAACCTATTGACTACCTGACAAAGATGGTAGTAGGAGATACATGTTTAATCCTAGAAAAGCAACATTACATGAATTTAATTAATGACAGTAAATCATTAATGAATTTCACCTTTGGGGTTTACAGTATACACATTGCATATTATTTATTTTAGCAAATCGGGATACTTTAGCATATATTTATGAATATTATGGCAAGCCAAACTGGTAATATTTAATTAACTTTGATATATATACATTGAACCCTGATCTATACACAATGTGAATGTGCTACTATTTATATTTGTTCTTAAAATGCATTGATAATCAAAGGGTCAGTGCTAAGTTAATAGTTACTGGAAATAAACAGCAAAAGAGATTGGGTAGGTTGCATTTATTCTCAAAAAAATGATAGAAACTATATTAAAAAAATTATAGAAACTGTTGCAAATGCATGTAGTAATAGTGTAAGCACAGCTGTCATTTGGGCATATAGAGGATAAAGTAAACCAAATATATGTAACATTATTCAAACCAACCAAAACATACTTCTCAAATTATACAGGAATGGCAATAGTGGTGGATACGGCATGCCATTCATATGCAGGTTGAAATCACTGTTAGTTTGATTAATGTTACATGCATTCGGGTTGGGCGCTCTTACTTGTGGCCCTCTATTAAAAAGCGATTGAACATTCTCTACATGCCCAAATGATGGCTGTGCATTAGGAGCACTATTGCAGTAAACATTAAAATAGTCTATATATATATACAGTGGAGGAAATAAATATTTGATCCCTTGCTGATTTTGTAAGTTTGCCCACTGACAAAGATATGAACAGTTTATCATTTTAAGGGTAGGTGTATTTTAACAGTAAGAGCTAGAATATCAAAAAGAAAATCCACATTACATTAAAATTACATTGTATAAAATATATCAATTTAAGTGCATTTTGCAGAGAGAAATAAGTATTTGATTCCTCTAGAAAACATCAATAGTTCTGGCTCCTACAGACCAGTTAGATGCTCCTAATCAACTCGTTACCTGCATTAAAGACAGCTGTCTTAAATTGTCAGTTGTATAAAAGTTACCTGTCCACAGACTCAATTAATCAGTCAGACTCTCCAACATGGGCAAGACCAAAGAGCTTTCTAAGGATGTCAGGGACAAGATCATAGACCTGCACAAGGCTGGAATGGGCTACAAAACCTTAAGTAAGATGCTGGGTGAGAAGGAGACAACTGTTGGTGATAGAAGAAATACAAAATGACTGTCAATTGACCTCGATCTGGGGCACCATGCAAAATCTCACCTCGTGAGGTATCCTTGATCACGAAGAAGGTGAGAAATCAGCCTAAAACTACACGGGGGGACTTGTTAATGATCTTAAGGCAGCTGGGACCACAGTCACCAAGAAAACCATTGGTAACACATTACGCAGTAATGGATTAAAATCCTGCAGTGCCCGCAAGGTCCCCCTGCTCAAGAAGGCACATGTGCAGACCCATCTGAAGTTTGCCAATGAACACCTGGATAATTCTGAGAGTGACTGGGAGAACGTGCTGTGGTTAGATCAGACCAAATTGAGCTCTTTGGCATTAACTCAAGTCGCCTTGTTTGGAGGAAGAGAAATGCTGACTATGACCCAAAGAACACCGTCCTCACTGTCAAGCATGAAGGTGGAAACATTATGTTTTGGGGGTGTTTCTCTGCTAAGGGCACAGGACTACTTCACCGCATCAATGGGAGAATGGAGGGAGCCATGTACCATAAAATCCTGAGTGACAACCTCCTTCCCTCCGCCAGGACATTAAAAATGGGTTGTGGCTGGGTCTTCCAGCACGACAATGACCCAAAACATACAGCCAAGGCAACAAAGGAGTGGCTCAAAAAGAAGCACATTAAGGTCATAGAGTGGCTTAGCCAGTCTCCAAACCTTAATCCCATAGAAAACTTATGGAGGGAGCTGAAAGTTCGAGTTGCCAAGCAACAGCCTTAAAATCTTAATGATTATGATCTGCAAAGAGCAGTGGACCAAAATTCCTGCTGACATGTGCGCAAACCTCATCATCAACTACAAAAACGTCTGACTGCTGTCCTTGCCAACAAGGGTTGTGCCACCAAGTATTAAGTCTTGTTTTCCAGAGGGATCAAATACTGATTTCTCTCTGCAAAATGCAATTAAATTTATATATTTTAAACAATGTAAATTTTTGGATTTTCTTTTTGATATTCTAGCTCTCACTGTTAAAATAAACCTACCCTTAAATGATAGACTGTTCATATCTTTGTCAGTGAGCAAATTTACAAAATCAGCAAGGGATCAAATATTTATTTCCTCCACTGTATGTATATATATATATATATATATATATATATATATATATATATATATATATATATATATATATATATATATATATATATATATATATATATATATATATATATATATTTATATATATATATTTATATATATCCTGTTTGACATGAAATATTTCCTGTGTGTAATATATAGTATAGCAGTGTGATTGACAACAGCCATTTAATGGATTTTATGACTTGTCAGTTATGTGATGTAGTGGGAACATGCAATGAAATATTCCTTTTAACAAAGTAAAATGTAATGCTACTTATGCTACTTTATTCATCAGCATAAGAGCTATTAGGCTAATTGCTAACTTTCTTCCACTGCAGTTTTAAACACAATGACTTGGAAATTACTGGTTGTCTGTTTTAACACTGCTATAGTTTGCCTTCAAACAGTCAAAAAGTCTTTTGAAAAAACATATATATTATCTCTTTAAAATACAAAAACATAAATAACCTTGTTGGAGCGATCTTTTTAAATTTAAAGAGAGGAATTATCTCTCTGTACTAAAGTGTACTAAGTTAAAAAAGATTAGATTGGTTGCTCTTGACCCATATAAGTAAAAATAAATAAGTTGGCAAGTCTGGCAGCTATATGTGAATGCACATCTATGAGGAAAGTGAATAAGAACGTTACCTACTTTAAGACCTTCCAGTATAAAACCTGGATAATGATTTAATGAGACACAGACACAGAATATTTAACACTCAGTTTTATTTGCATATATTTTATACTGTGTTCCTTGGGATACTGTTG
This sequence comes from Prochilodus magdalenae, assembly GCA_024036415.1. NCBI lineage: Eukaryota > Metazoa > Chordata > Actinopteri > Characiformes > Prochilodontidae > Prochilodus > Prochilodus magdalenae. Next base: position 161,390 of record JAMWET010000837.1, read on the forward strand.
AAAACTCTATAATGTTGTAATGTTATATAGTTACTGCTGTAGTTCTCGACCACCACAGAAGGACCACACCCCATTTATTACTGAGACAGCCTTTGAGAGCAATGATCATTAATATGACATATTCTACAGAAATTAATCAATGACAGGGTACTAAGGCAGATTTAAAGTGTTATAAGAAAATATATCCTCTTTAAAACATGAAGCACACCTGCTCTTTCCTTAAAATAGACTGACACAGTGAATCCAAGTGAAGGCTATGATCCCTACTTTCTCTTGTTAAATACCCTTCAGGAGAGGAGACAGGTTAAAAAAAGGATTTTTATAGCCATAGATAGTTGAGACAGGGACTGAGTATGTGAGTTGTAAAGGAGATAAGAAAAGGAAAAAGATTTAAAGTGCCTCTGAATGGGGGTTTATAATGGATATTTGGCATACTTGTACCATTGCAACTGATATGGTCCACTGCACAGGTGATATCCAGATAATAGCAGGCCAGTGGGTGAAAACAGCTTATTGAGAAGAGGTGGAAGATGGCATACACAAATCAGATCAACAGTCTAGAGATAGTCAGCTAACAAAACAGTACAACCATTATGGAGAAAAGACCTATACAAATATACAGATTCCATCACACCGTGGCATGAAAGAGGTGTCCAAAAATGTGATATGGTACAGTGGGCAAAAGAACTGCAACCACAATTAAAACACTACAGGTGCTGGTCAGAAAATTAGAATACAATGAAAAAGTTTTTTTACAGTGGGGTGCGAAAGTTTGGGCAGCCTTCTTAATTTTCCTGATTTACCTTTATAAGGCATTGATTGTTTGGATAAAAAAATTGCATTAAATATATCATATAGGGGACAAACACAGTGATATTTCAGAAGTGAAATTAAGTTTATATGAATTACAGAAAGTGTGCAATAATTGGTTAAACAAAAGTAGGCAGGTGCATAAATTTGGGCACTGTTGTCATTTTATTGATTTCAAACCTTTAGAACTAATTATTGGAACTTAAATTTGGTTTGGTAAGTTCAGTGACCCTTGACCTCCATACACAGGTGACTCCAATTATGAGAAAGGGTATTTAAGGGGGGCAATTGTAAGTTTTTCTCCTCTTTGCATCTTCTCTGAGGAGTCGCAGCATGGGAGTCCCAAAACAACTTTCAAATGACCTGAAAACAAAGATTGTTCACCGTCATGGTTTAGGGGAAGGATACAGAAAGCTATCTCAGAGTTTTCTGCTTTCAGTCTCCACTGTAAGAAACATTGTGAGAAAATGGAAGACCACCGGTACAGTTCAAGCCAAGGCTCGAAGTGGCAGACCAAGAAAAATCTCGAATAAACAGAAGCGAAGGATGTTGAGAACAGTCAGTCAACCCACAGACCAGTGCCAAAGACCTACAACATGATCTTGCTGCTGATGGAGTCACTGTGCATCGTTCAACTATTCGGCGCGCTTTACACAAGGAGATGCTGAATGGGAGAGTGATGCAGAGGAAGCCTTTTCCCCGCCCACATCACAAACAGAGCCGCTTGAGGTATGCTAAAGCACATTTGGACAAGCCAGCTTCATTTTTGAATAAGGTGCTGTGTTATTTGGGCATAACAAGGGCCGTTATGCATGGAGGAAAAAGAACACAGCACTCCAAGAAAAACACCTCCTACCTACAGTAAAATTTGGTGGTGGTTCTATCATGCTGTGGGGCTGTGTGGCCAGTACAGTGACTGGGAATCTTGTTAAAGTTGAGGGACGCATGGATTTCAATCAATATCAGCAGATTTTGGAGACCAATGTCAAGGAATCAGTGACAAAGCTGAAGCTGCGCCGGGGCTGGATCTTCCAACAAGACAACGACCCTAAACACTGCTCAAAATCTACTAATGCATTCATGCAGAGGAACAAGTACAACATTCTGGAATGGCCATCTCAGTCCCCAGACCTGAATATTATTGAAAATCTGTGGTGTCACTTAAAGAGAGCTGTCCATGCTCGGAAACCATCAAACCTGAATGAACTAGAAATGTTTTGTAAAGAAGAATGGTCTAAAATACCTTCAGCCACAATCCAGACTCTCATTAGAAGCTATAGGAAGCGTTTAGAGGCTGTTATTTCTGCGAAAGGAGGATCTACTAAATATTGAGTTAAGGTTTTTTTTTTTTGGTGCCCAAATTTATGCACCTGCCTACTTTTGTTTAGACAATTATTGCAGACTTTTTGTAATTCATATGAACTTCATTTCACTTCTCAAATATCACTGTGTTTGTCCCCTATATGATATATTTAACAGAATTTTTTTATCCAAACAATCAATGTTTTATAAAGGTAAATCAGGAAAATTAACAAGGCTGCCCAAACTTTCGCACCCCACTGTGTTTCAGTAATTCCATTCAAAAAGTGAAACTTGTATATTATATTCATTCATTACACACAGACTGATATATTTCAAGTGTTTATTTCTTTTCATTTTGATGATTATAACTGACAACTAATGAAAACTCCAAATTTAGTATCTCAGAAAAGTAAAATATTGTAAAAAGATTGAATATTGAAGACACCTGGTGCCACACATCAGCCAATTAACTCAAAACACCTGCAAAGGCCTTTAAATGGTCTCTCAGTCTAGTTCTGTAGGCTACACAATTATGTGGAAGACTGCTGACTTGACAGTTGCCCAAAAGACGATCAATGGTGTTGGTCCACTGTGTTTTCTGAGGTCCAAGGTCAACACAGCCGTCTACCTGGAGGTTTTAGAGCACTTCATGCTTCCTGCTGCTGACCAACTTTATGGAGATGCAGATTTCATTTTCCAACAGGACTTGGTACCTGCACACAGTACCAAAACTACCAGTACCTGGTTTAAGGACCATGGTATCCCTGTTCTTAATTGGCCAGCAAACTCGCCTGACCTTAACCCCATAGAAAATCTGAGGAATATGCGTTACGCCAGACCCAACAATGCAGAAGAGCTGAAGGCCACTATCAGAGCAACATGGACTCACATAACACCTGAGCAGTGCCACAGACTGATCGTCTCCATGCCACGCCGCATTTCTGCACTAATCCAGGCAAAAGGAGACCCGTCTAAGTATTGAGTGCTGTATATGCTCATACTTTTCATGTTCATACTTTTCAGTTGGCCAACATTTCTAAAAATCCTTTTTTGTATTTGCCTTAAGTGATATTGTAATTTTCTGAGATATTGAATGCGGGGTTTTCATTAGTTGTCAGTTATAATCATCAAAATTATTCACTTTTTGAATGGAATTACTGAAATAAATGAACAATTTCATGATATTCTAATGATATTCTAATTTTATGACCAGCACCTGTAGATAGTGGTGCACTGGAAAGACATGCCATGTTCTGCTTTATCTCTCCTGTTTCATGTAGTAGGAAAAGTATGGCAAGAATGAAAGACAAGCCTATGTACCCATCATGCTGGTGGTAGTATAATGAAATGTGTCACATATTGGACTCCAGAAAAACATGAATGCCACAGCATTAGAGGTCTGCGTAGGCTTAAAACTGAAGCCCGAACTCAAGTACGAAATGAGATGGGTTTGAGGCTGCCTAGTACTGATGAATCTAAAACTTGACCTAAACAAGTTAACACTTGAGTTGATTAGGAGAAAATGTCATACTGTGATAAAGTGGTATTTTACCCATCTGTAATGCACAATTCTAATGTTTCTAATTTAATATTTTTGTGGAAAGGCAATAGCCCTGCTGCTCCTTACCTACTACTGCTGCTTAAGGAAACACTTTAGAAAAGTTTAACAACCTAACACATCATCCATGATATCATGCAACAGCACATTTACTTACTCAAACTCTGTTTCAAGGGCAGCTATAGATCGTAGTAAGTCTACAGACCATCCCAAGAGCAGGACATGATGTATTGTTGATCCTGATGTTTTGTTGCACTCTTAGTTTGAGTTAGTACTCAGACTAGTACACCTATTTGCGCTTATTGGATGTCCTGTTACAAAACCACAGTAGCACCCTCTTCACAGTCATAACAGCCTCCTCTTTTTGCTAATGCTGCGGATTTTGGGGGAAATCTTTGCAAATTTGTGGCAATTCAGTCAAAAAAGAACATTTGTAAGGTCATACATTGATGTTCGGAGATCAATGTTTCAACTTCAACCTAAAGATCCTTGATGGGGTGAGGTCAGGGCTCTATACAGGTCACTGCAGTTCTTTCATACCAAACATGGCCACACTTCATGCACAAAAATTTCCCCAAGTTGTAGCCACAAAGTTAGAGACTTATAATTGTGTGTAGTTTCTTTATATATAATTTCTTTATATATATAAGACTAAACTATGTAAAGCAGCCTCAGACCCATTATCCCATCCCCACTAAACTTTACTGCCAGTGTTCTTCTGGCATTTGCCAAACCTGCACTCCTCTATCAAGCTGCAAGCTAGTGAAACTGTAGTAGCTATATGTTTTCCTAAACGTTCTGAAAGAGCATTAATTGCACTTCCAATTAATTTGGCAAATCTGTCTGTGGAACCAGACGCAGATACAGCAGTTTGAGTTTGAATGATGAGGTGTGCTACTAATCACTCTGTTGTTTAATTAATACCTTGAGGCCTGAAGATTTGAGACATGGTGCCACTAGCATTTCCAGATTTCCGGCACTGGAACACTAGTACACCGAGCAGGTTTGTTTTCACCCAGTCCGAGCCACAGCTGCTCCACCCACACAGAGTGTCTGATATCTTTAGTGTGTTAACCTGGCCACACTGTCTAGATTCTGCCAGTTGCATTCTTATTAGCTGTCTGTGATTTCGTGTATCGTTTTAAACTGGTACAGCATGACTCAAAGTCTCGCTGTTCCAGCTAAGTTCAGCGTACCGACAGGATACTTCTGTATTCCCAGAAGGACTGTTTATGTCAAGGCTTGTGATGAAGTTTTTGTGTATGGCAGTCAAATTTTTCCTGCAATAGTGTGTGGTTCTTGCCCATGTTAAGTGGTGAAAGGTGCCAGTCCTCTCCCTAGAGAGTTAAGTTTTAAAAATGAATGTTCTAAACATAAACAGTGTATTAATATTGAAAAACTGCATTTCATATGCTTCTCTTGGTCTCATTTGTCATCTTTAGTCTGAAACATTATCAGTGATTAATCAAAAGTGTTCAAAGTTAGGACTTTATTGCAGTTCATTTTGTGTGAGGGCTGGCTTAGCAGGCTTTGGAAAGTTCTTTTTGATATTACTACAAATAAAGCCCTAAATCTAACACAATAACGTTTATTGTGTTTCCAGACATTTTTAAGACCTTGCTTATAATATACTATACAAGCCTGAAACTGTGTTTATTGTTATTCTTGTAGTAAAGACTCATATTATAATATTATAATAATATTGCTTCAGAATTTCACAGAGGTTGTCAAGTTTGCTATTCTGCTATCTTTTTAGGGGATTCAAGTTGATTCCAGAATCATCACATAATAACAAAAGATCTTAACACATTGGTAGCTGTAAAGCTAATAGTTCTAAAACAAATTCCAAAACTTTGCTACTATTAGATTTACCCAGAAAAATAAAAAGGCACTCAGCACTTAAAGATGGCTACAAATTTTATCAGCACTAAGTTTCATCTGGAATGCATAATTGTGTATAATCTTGTAATTAATTAAATGACGGTGTTATTATTTGGAAGGCAAGGCAAGTTTATTTGTATAGCACCTGTCATACACATGGGCAATTCAAAGTGCTTTACATAAAAGGGAGAAAGTACAAAGATATAAAAACAAAATAAAAGCAAAATAAATCATTTACAAAATCATTAAAATATCATTAACATTGTTAATCATTAAAATCATTAAATAAAATATAAATACAAGTATCATTTGCATGGCTGTGGTATTGAGCCCTGGGGGACACCACAGGTCACTGACACAGTTTCAGATACATTATTTTCTATTTCAACAAAATAATTCCTTCCAAGCAGTATTAACTAAATCATTTTCGGGCTGTTCCTGAGAGTCCAACCCAGTGTAAATTGTAAATCTGTAAATCTTGTGTAAATCTTATAACACAACCAGGGAAAGTTATCACCATATTTTCAAAAATGTAAGGTGCTGGAACATTTAAAGGTTAGTTGATGCTGTTTGGATTAGTGAACCTTCAAGAATGTAAAAGCTAAAATTGTTGAGTTTGCTTTGTGATGTAACCATCAGGTCAACATGCCATAACCAAAACCCAACGCCACCAAACCTCTGCTCCCTGGCTTTCTCTGAGCCTTTAGCCGAGTCATTTTACAGACAGTGAGTGGGCCAGAGGAAGTGGAGGCCAGCTCCGCTTTATGACAGACTGAGGAGGCTGGAGGCTATTAATAGTGCTGCGTATGTACACACGCCGCCTGCCTTTGACGTGCTGTTCTGAGCGTCACATCACAACTCCCATCAGTGGCCTGGCTCACACTCTTTGTGGCTCTGATCCGCTCACTGCTGGCAAAGCAAGCTGGCAACCTTCAAGATTCTTACAGGGAGCAGTCAGGCAAAGATGTATCCTGAGGAGCTCTTTCTGTAGCATTTTCCATTACAGCAACTTAATAAGTGTTTAATTATACGCTTGCATCTTTGTGTTAAATAGTATTACTTCCACGCCATTGTTAGTGTGAAAATGCTCCATAAGCCAGTTTCTGATTGGTAAAGTAATAGATATGTAAAAGGCAAAACTGCAGCCTGAATCTTGGCCCAGTTCAGTCCTTTATTTAGACAATTAAGTCAGAATGTTGGAGCTTGACTAAGCCCAGTAATACGATTGTTTTTGTTGTAAGTAAATGTGATTGGTGGTGGCCATGAGGGCGGTACTTTGCAAAAGTCAGAGCCCACCACATTTATTTTATTTTCAGTGAAGACACAATAAAGCAAGATTTCTGGCTCTCACAGACCTGTAACTTCTTCTTTAAGAAACTCTTCTGTCCTCCACTCGTTACTGTTTTAAATGGCACCTGTTTTGACAGTCAGACTCCAAACTCAACCATGGCCAAGACCAAAGAGCTGTCATAAGACACCAGGAGGAAAACTGTAGACCTGCACCGGGCTGGGAAGAGTAAATCTACAATAGGCAAGCAGGTTGGTGTGAATGAATTAACTGTGGGAGCAATTGTAAGAAAATGGAAGACATACAAGACCATTGATAATCTCCCTCGATCTGGGGCCCTATGCAAGATCTCATCCCATGGGGTCAAAATGTTCATGAGAACGGTGAGCAAAAATCCCAGAACTACACAGGGGGACCTGATTAATGACCTGCAGAGAGCTCAGGACCAAGTAACAAAGGCTACCATCAGCAACACACTACGCCGAGAGGACCTCTCTGCAGTGCCAGGCGTGTACCCCTGCTTAAACCAGTACATGTCCAGGCCCGTCTGAAGTTTGCCAGAGAGCATATGGATGATCCAGAAGCGGGCTGGGAGAATATCATGTGGTCAGATGAAACCAATATAGAAATTTTTGGTAAAATCTCAACTCGTCGTGTTTGGAGGAAGAAGAATGCTGAGCCCAAAAACACGATACCTACTGTGAAGCATGGGCGTGGAAACGTCATGGGGCTGTTTTTCTGCAAAGGGGACAGGACGACTGATCCGTGTTAAGGGGAGAATGAACGGGGCCATGTATCGTAAGATTTTAAGCCAAAACCTCCTTCCATCAGTGAGAGCACTGAAGATGGAACGTGACATTGATCCGAAACACACCGTTTGGCAATGAAGGAGTGGCTCCATAAAAAGCATTTCAAGGTCCTAGAGTGGCCTAGCCAGTCTCCAGAACTCAACCCAATAGAAAATTTGTGGAGGGAGTTGAAAGTCTGTGTTGCCCAGCGACAGCCCCAAAACATCACTGCTCTAGAGGAGATCTGCGTGGAGGAATGGGCCAAAATACCAGCTACAGTGTGTAAACCTGGTGAAGACTTACAGGAAATGTTTGACCTCTGTCATTGCCAGCAAAGGTTATGTTATAAAGTATTGAGTTGAACTTTTGTTAACCAACTTTTGTTAACCAAACACTTATTTTTCACAACAATTTACAAATAAATTTTTTAAAAATCCTACAGTGTGATTTCCTGGATTTTTTTCTCATTTTGTCTCTCATAGTTGAAGTGTATCTATGATGAAAATTACAGAAGTAGGAGAACTTGCACAATCAGTGGTTGACTAAATACTTTTTTTGCTCCACTGTATGTGTAATTTCTGTGAAACATTTGATTTCTGTTTTTTATGTTTCATGGCTATTTTGGCGCTTATATTTTTTTGCATTTGGATGGGCAATCGATAGCTAGCTAGGTTAGCCAGCATGCTAACTGGCCAGTACAGTTAACCATGATGCAACTAGCTTTCCTGGACCTTGTACATACCTACATCTGACAAACTTATAATAGAAAACTATAGATCCGCGCACAATAGACAAGTAAGCGACTTGTCACATGGCTAGTCTGAATCCAGGGTCACACAGTGCAGCTGTAAAACCTAGATTTTGGACACAAGGGTGCAGAAACGAGATGTTAAATTTTCAGGTGAGTGATGTACTACGTGGAGTGCTGGATTTACTTCCAAAGTGGAGTTTAGTTCATGTCTAAATCCCTTCTAAGTGTAAAGCCTGTTGCAGTGGGCAGAATCAAGGACTGAGTTATAAAAAATAATGTCATATTGTATGTAAAAGAATATGATGTGTATATAATTTAATGTTATTTATGTGCATACTTAAATGGTACTGTCAGTAATGGTAATGTATAACATAATGTTTAAGTGTGTAACATAAATAACGTTTCTCTAACATAAATGTATATTATGCGTATTTGTCTTGGATGGATGCATAATATACATTTATAGCTGACGCAACAGTATATCTGACGTGACATTTTACCTTCATTAGACCATCAATACCTGAGAAATTACAAGGAGGGCTTACATATGAAAAGAAAACCACAAAATGGATGGAAATTAATAGACAGCTGCCATATCTAGTCATTTCACTAATGCTGTTTTTTGCTGTTGAGTTTTTAGTTTAGTTTTGTGAGTGAAAAAATCACAAGAACCTATTTTGTACATGATTCTTAGGAAACTGCAGCACGAATGTGTGCATGCATGGTTGCCTCAATGCAAAAGTGGCACAGCAAAGCCAGCATAGCAGAATTTTCTATTTCTTTTATAGAAGAGAAAAAAAGTCCCAGGAGTATATTTTTGTACATAAATCAGACATGAAGGAGCTGTTGACTATTCATGCTGAGAATGCCACCTCCTGTTAGCTGGGATTCTCTTGGCATCTATGAATGCATGTATCCCAGTAAAATACCGTTTATGGGCAGCGTGTGTGAATACAGCAAATTACCGGTAAAAGTACTCGGGTAATGTTCCAGGATTTGACTGTGAAAAACGTTTTTTTATGTTTCGCTAAATAAACCAAGCATAATTTTTTTGTTGCAAAACAGGGTAAGTTTTAGAAAGTACTGTTACATTGTCATGTCATATTGCAGTACTTAGACTATCATACATTTAAAAATCACAGTAGCATCACATTGTGACAACGATTGTAATAAAATCACATCAGAGGATCGTTCTCATGCCCACTTGGTCTATTCATCCATTGCACTGAATCATAGCCAGTCACAAATGGATTGTGGTGATGTTTTGCTCTGGGTTCATGCGTTCCATTTTCACCTGAGAAAATAAGAACCCTCATTTGTGCAATGTCTGCTGCAGCTTAGTCACATACACACAGGCGCACACAGCAGTGCCACATCTTTACTTTCACCTCACTTCCTCTCATGGCCTAACGGAGAAAGCTGGTGTATCTAAGCCTCTGAATTCCAATGTGCTGTTATTTCTAACCAACAGCCTATATGTGTGTAAACAAATCTGCCTGCCCTTCGTCCTTAGCAATGCATGAAATGGATTTCATTCTTTCAATTTCAAAGGTTATGACTCTTTTGGGTTCATAACAGAGTTACCCTTTGTCGTTTTCTCCTCCCGGCACAGTATCATAGGGGGAACACAGACCACATGCAAGCAAGTCTGCTCTCTTTTCATACCGAATAGCTGATATGCCTATAATTAGTCATACATAGAGGTGTCAATGGTTAGGGTGGACTGAAGGTTTGTTGGCAGTCAGGAAGGACGTGTTATCCCTCCACTCGGGAGAAGGGATCTGTTTAACTGGGCTCTGGGCTTGAGCTGAGCTGCTCCCTCCTCTCTGGGTCTGCAACGTTGGGGATGATGAAGAGGGGTTTTGTTGTAATGTAGGTCACCCACACAGGAAGTCTCACTCAAGGCTCAGAAGGCCAAGCCAGGCCTGAATAGGCAATTTGCTCCACTTGTCTGACTGGTTGCCTGGCCGAGTGTACACACACGCGCACACGCACACACACACACACACACACACACACACACACACACACACACACACACACACACACATATATACATAAACCTACACACACTCTCTCTCTTTTTGTCTTCCTAGTTTAGCCTCTCACTCTGTCTGTTGTTCTATCTTATGATCTCTCTCTCATGCATGACTTGGAAATTTATAATGTGACAAACTTTTGATTAAGGTTACTTTAACGGACAAGACATGATTTTATTCCTCAGGATTTGTGTTAAAGAGAAAATGATTTTAGCTAAATAAAAAAGGAGCTAAATAAATTTTAGAGAGAGAGATGGACTGTCTGTGTGTTTGTGTTTGTCAGTGCGCAAGTGCTTCCATTGTGAGCTTGTCCCTGATAAACCTTTCTACTAATTTCACTCCCCGTGTGTCGGTTCTGAAAATCCAAACCAAGCAATGAAGCTACATGTCTACAGAGTTTTAAGTGTGATGCTAATGATATTAAAACATTGGTAAATCCTAAACAATAAAAACAGTAATATGTGTTTGGAGCTATTGCTTGCTTGCATGTACATGTACATCATGCATGGGTTTAAAAACCGTATTACAAGCCAAAATCAGATCTCCAAAGATGTCTCAGACATCTGTCTTATCATATGTGTAACTTTTTTTGTAAAATCAGAAACAGTGTTCAAAAGACTCTTCTTTGAATAACAAATATATTTGATCAAACGTTTACTTCTATGAGATGCTAATATTTTCATTTGTGGTTCTAATTTAACCCTACCCAGCTAGCATTGTCTACTAGCTAATTTGATAAAATGTTAATGCCTTTGCCCAGACACTTTTGCACTAAATAACATTGTTGTGTTAAACAGGTGTGGAACACTTTCACAGATATATAGCAGAGATAAACTTCATCATTGCCATCACTGTTAACCATCCTGCCACCCTCTTGACCAACACTTAATCAGTGTGTCACATCCTGCTTTTCCTTTTTCTCTCAGATACGATGGACCAAGACAGCAGGCAGTGCTTCTGACCGCTTTCAGGACTCCAGCTTGTTTAACGAGACACTGCGCATATCCCGCATCCAGAGGCACCAGGGTGGCCGCTACTATTGCAAGGCAGAGAACGGCCTTGGCTCCCCAGCCATCAAGTCTATCCGAGTGGATGTCTACTGTGAGTTAACGATGCCTACCGCCTGTCAGCCCTGACCACACAAATGCTCTCCTGACATGCTGTCCCTCACCCCTAAACCACGCCAATAGAGCGCTAGTTTTGCGCTAGTTTCTTTGCAGACTGATGAGGCTCTTTTCTCAGATTTTAGTAGGCCTACTCTGTTTAAGTGCACTGTGCAGTTGAGGATAATAGGACAGAATGACTCAGAGCGAGAATGCAGTCTACTGACGTCATTATTTCAAACTTTAGAATCAAATCTCTGAGCAAAAGATGCTGAAAACACATCCAAACAAGTCATAATATAACACTGTGTTCTAGGACGACTGTCATACCCATTTGTGACACAAATTATATCCCAAAATTTTGCCAGTGGTTCTTTTACTCTGTGACGTCAGGTTTGGGAATTAGGTTCTAGACTTGTGAGATTTTCTGTGTGCTTGTGAATATCATAATTAATGGCAGTTACCAACAAACAAGTCTTAAAGCAGTATTACTGCCAGTCAAAAAAATCTTGCATGGTGTTCCCCTTATAAATTACCACTCCGAAGTTTGGAATAACTGATCTTATTAACAGTTTTACAATGGTTAAAATTACAACATTAACCATTTTGTTGTACATACAGTACTTACTTGAATATATACATGATTCACCAAAGAATAATCTTAGATGTTTTCTTTATTATTTAAAGTCTATTTACCAATTATTATTAATGTATTTATTATTTTGTATTGAAGTTTTGTCAAGGTATTTTTTTCCTTTGAAATATTGTTAATTCTGGAAGTTATTATAGTTCAGTTGTTTTTATACAGTAGAGAAGAAATGAATGAATCTGGCCCGATGCTGTAATAAATGCAGCCTTAAACACACACTGAGATTGTGTGATGTGATGTTAGCTGTGTAAATGTTCCCGGAGTAGTTGTGTGTTTTAATAGTTCCAGTCTATATTTTTAGATGCCCTTTATAAATTATATGTTCATAAATAGTTCATTTTGAAACTTGCATTTTTTTGTAAAAGTGAAAAACAATATTTGCAACCATCTCGGTCTTGCAAACACAAGTAAGTAAGTTATCCAACCCTTGATATTTTTATAATTCAGGAAATGACAAGATTTTGTGCAAGCTTTTGTGCTATCGTTATTGACTTTAAGTTCATACTACATGTTAAAATGTCATTCACTTATGAGAAGCACTTCATTTAAATATAGCTCAGAGTAAGACTGCAAGATATGGACATACTGTTCAATAATATATTATTTTAACGATATCTGAAGTGACAACTTATTAGTGTAGTGTCTGGATGAGACACAAGTACAGAAATCTAACTAACCAAAATGCAGTTACAAATGTTCATTATTGTGCAAAATAAATATAAATACTAACAGCTACTTAACACGAGAACTTCAAGCACTGTTGTTTATGCCCTGAAAAGCTGAGACACCGTCAACATGACCTTAACTGTGTTGATTTCAAATGTTACAATACACATAGGTACAGCCGAACTGCGAGGTGATTTGATCTGTTGTGTTATTGCAGCTCTTAACAATGTCTTAATTGTTTAAATCTTTATTGTCAAAACTAATATACTCATAGTTGTAATGGGAAAGAAAAATGATTGATATTGACATGTAGTGTTTAAGCAGTTTTATTATGCAGCATTCTCAGGCATTTGCAGTGTTCCACAATGCTAATGGAAATGTCTATTAAAATATCTTTGCACAGAGGTAGCATATTAGAATATGTTTATACTGTTGCCTGTACTCAGATTGTTTTTTATTTAATTGGCAAGATTGATTCCAGACTTTTGAACAGTAGTATACAGGTGATCAAACAAATTTCTATTAGAATATGTTCATATATTCTGTATATAAAACAATGCATCACTGAATGGCTAAATAAAAAACTAGCTTTTTTTCTAGCGATCAAATCTCGCCTCATGCAGCATGTTTGGATAGTGAAAAATATATGTGTATTTTAACTTGAATAAAAGTTGTAGGTATACAGAGGACTTTGGATCGGAAAGAGACTGCAAGGGCCTTTTCAATCAGTACTCTCCCTTATTAAGTCATACAATCAGCAATGTTTGTAAAACTTAGATTCTGATAGATCATCACATGCATGATTATTTTTTCGCATCGCATGCATGCATTTTTTAAACTGGGTCTAATCAAACTTTTCTAAAATTAAACGACATCAACACATACCTCTGTGCAAAAGTGCTGTCTGCCAGAGTGAGGTTTGGTTGTGTATTGGCATGTCATCATTTTGCGAGCCTGTAAGCTTTTAGTTCTGTGAGGCAGTATTAATTTTACCTGCTGTGAAGTCTCATCATTGTGCTTAATGACTCAGTGTTAGGCTGTAACTGACAGTGGGGAATTTGTCGGGCTGCTGGTAAATGAATGTAATTGAATGAAAGGCTTACATTTGAAAAGGTAACGGGACATAAAACAGGGAATGAAAACGTGGAATGTGCTTGGAAGATTTAGAAAAATGTATCCAATATTTTCCTTTTAAATGCTTTGCTAGTTTGAATGTATGAAAATTGTAAGCAAGTGGCTTTTCCTTGGGCTTGGACCTGAGCCATCTCCACCTACCCACTGAAACTATTCCTGTTCTAATATTTTTGACCTGCATTGCGTTAACTGAATTTCACTAGAAATACTGACTTTTTTACTTTTAAGAAGGTGGATGTCCAGTGTCTGTCTGCCTTAATCTTTTTTGCATGTTAATTAAACTAAACAAATGTGTGATCGCCATTAACCAAGTAGTGCACAAGCACTGCACACTTTTCATTATTTTCAGGTAGCCTGAATAAGTCAGTTTTTCAGAAACTCAGTTCTTACAGTGTAATAATATAACCAATTCTACAAATGCATATTACAGATTAGGCCCATAACTGTGTCTGGATTCAACTTTTAAAACCGAATGGAGATCTCTTTTTTCTGAACATGTGTGAGACTGGTGCTGGAGTGCTTTATAGGAGAGATGTAAGATAAATAGGTGGAAGGATGGACAGTGGCAGGCAGCTTTGCTGCAGGGAGACAGCAAGAAGAGAGAGTCATTAGTCCCACCTTCCACATCCGCTGCAGCTTATCGTTTTTATCCCAGCTTCATGCTGGACGAGTCGCCGTTGAGCACAAGCTCTTATTGACCAGAGCCATGCTACTCCAGATGCAGTGATCAAAGAGCAGACGCCTGTCATTGATAAAGAAGTCTTGCTCTGCCAATAAACAACACCTCTGTCAAACCCTGTTTTGTAGACTCTCAGCGCCTGATATCCTAAGCTTTGTTTGCATCAGTTTCAAGTACAAATTGGATGTGTTCCTTTTGTGTGTTTTGAAATTGACACCAACATTAATTTAAAGGACATGTGCCGGGAAAAATGCAAAATCTTTTCTCTTCTGTCCCTCCAGTGCATGCATTTGATGGAGGATCACACAAAAAATGTGGAGATATTGTGGCTCATTGTATATTCTGCTTAATTTGTATGTATGAGCAACTAGCAGCAGATTAGTTTGTAATCCTTATAACCAGGTGTAAATTTGTGGTGATGTGTGAGCATTCGTTAGCAGGAGGAAACACATAGGTATTGTACTGTGGTACTGAGGACACCTGAAATGATTTTTATCAACAATATAACATTATTTCTCAGAATCTGATTTACCAGTGTCAGAAGACACAGTGCAAAATGCGGCTGTGATGCAGCAACTGCAGTTACGTAGCCAGCATCATGCCCATCCTCCAGGTCGTAATCCAGTGACATTCAGTAGAAAAATAATTGTAGGACACAAATGTAACCATTTGGGAGCCCTTTTTGATGCATAGTTTATGCACAACCTCATAAGTTTTTATAAAATAATAAGAAGGACAAATATGAACAGTATTTAGAATATTCTTTCTTTTCATAACTTTTATGAGACCAGTCACAGAGTGTTACGCTCAGTTATTCACTTCACAAAACAGAAATGGCAAAGAAATCATGATGTTTTGTAATGTAATTTATAATTAATATATAAAGTACATCCTGGAACTCTAACCCCCAAAATGCCCTGGTCTGATCATCACCCAACAAGCTACACCTGAGATGCCGGCCATATAAGCCCCCACTGAACAGCCATCACCGCTTCACCTTTGTAGAAGGGTAGACGTTAAGGTATAGCCAAAGAAAAGAAAAGAAGAAAACTAGAAGGGCCACAAAATGTTATGGCTCAGTAAAAGAAAATATAACTGTTAAACCCTTCCCTTGTTGTTTTGCTTCGTTTATAAATCCTCCCTTTTGTTTGAGCATGCCACTGTTGGTGTCTCTTTTGTTTGAGCTCCTGCTTATTTCTCCAACTCCTTCACAAAACCCATTTTGACTTACATAGCGCAGCATTAACATGTGGGGCTATCACTACGGGGATCGTTGGTTCGATCCTCACCTCAATATAGTTTACTTAAACACATTCCCCCAAGTAATTCACTCCCTGCCCACATTATTTCACGTACATCCACATCCAGGAAACCCGTTTGTTTGGGTCCACAGCCCCAACCGTGCCGTGACCTCTAATAAAGTTAAGCACACTGTCCGTAGAGGAACATTTCCAGTCAGTGGAATGGGCATACAGTTAGGGGAAGCTCCCAGGTTGACTGTCTGTATGCACATAGGGAGATCCATGAAGACCTGGTTCGATAAGTCTCAACCCCTCTGAACATATGGGGGATGAATTGAAATGTTGATTGTGAGCCGGTGCATATGCTCACAAACGCTTTTTTGACTAAATCGGCGCAGAAGAGTGAGGCATGTATAGCTGAGAAAGGGCTGGCTATGGGATTAAGGCCCATGGGTTCCACATACTTTAGACCAATATTATTACTTCTCCCAGACTTAATTTGTTATGTTGCAGTTTAGTAAGTAATAAGACAATGGCTTGGTTACACTCCCACTTTAATCTTAACGGCAGTTTAATCTGGCTGTGCAAATTAGTCTGGTTGCCTGTGCAGTAGAACACACTGAAATTGCTTTGGATGTAAGAAACAGCCATAAGAGCCACTTCTCAAAGTTACATAAAAGTGTAAGGCTAATGATTTGTGCATTAACTTACTTTCAGATCTGGATGACCCAGTGGTGACAGTACACCAAAGTGTAGGAGAAGCTAAGGAGCAGTTCTACTATGAGAGGACAGTTTTCCTTCGCTGCGCTGCCAACTCCAACCCTCCAGTGCGGTACAGCTGGAGACGTGGACGTGAGTTTCTATCCCAAGGCTCTGACAAGGGGGTGGAGATCTATGAGCCTTTCTTTACACAGGTAGGCTTTAAAGCCTGACATACACTCAAAACTTGAATATATATACTGTATATATATATATATATATATATATACATGTTAACAAAATTCAAAACAGCAATGAATTCTGGGTAGCTCTGCTGCTAATACTACAGTATTTCAATTTTATAATACTGTAAATATCAACTGTTTAATTAAAACTAAAACTATGGGGAAAAAATTTATACAAAAGGTAATATAAAATTATGTTTTTGGAATTGTATTCACATTGAACTTATAACAGTGCCTGGCCTTTTAAAATGTGTACAAAGTACACGAGTGTAGCTCTTTAGTTTAAGTATAATTCTGCAGATTTTAGAGCCATTTCAAAATGTATCTTCCCTCCCACTCAAGAGACTTCACAAGCTTTAGCATGGTTCGTACTGCATGTTACACCTGCCTGCAGGAGAATCTCTGCGGGACTTAAGTCAAAATCCTTTCCCTTCACTTCACAGTCTTCATCACTAACAAGAGATGCATGGAGTGAAAAGCGTTTTGACGTCAGGAGTTTTATCTGAACCAGTGGGGAACACATCGGCTCTGACAGCTTCACAAAGACTGATTTCCAAATGTGCTGCTGCTACACTAGATACTGTGGAGGCACCGGCCACTGAGTGGCATTTTAGAAATCCAAAATGTGTTTGTGTCAGTAATTAGTTACAGGAAACAGAGCTTTGTTGGACTCAGTCTGCTCTCTATATTCCCCAAGGGATGAAGAAATGCCTAGGACCAGCCAATATGCTTTTGGCAAAAGAGGTTTTGCGTGTTGTGTCAGACAAAGCCTTCGCTCACTCTTGTGCAGAAATGTAAGCATGAAAATTGCTAAGCGGCTGTCATTGGCTCATAAAAAAGCCATTTGTTTAAAACAGTATCTCATAACTGAGATGCTAAGTAAGTCTGTGAGTAAACCTATGTTACTCACACACAATGCAGTGCTGCATAGTTCAGCCTTTGATAAAAATGTATTAATATGGAAATTCCAGTTGAAGTGGAAATGTTCTCTGAGGGACTGCCAAAAAGAGCCATTTGACTCTCTTTGAGTTAAGGTTAACGGTGTAAAATAAGAAATAGCTATAGATAGTCCATAAGTACAGTTGCCAGTGAGAATAATAATGAACAACTCTGCAGGTTTTTTTTTGGGTTTTTTTAATTAGTTAAGTATATTGGGTCACAGTATAAATATACAAAATCTATGTTCCTGAAAAAGTACACCAGAACGCTCGTGTAAGCATTTACAAACCAACCACAAGGCTGACATCACAAACAGAAAGCATTCATCAGTCCGCTGGTTTGAAAAGGTTGACCTCCTAATGGTTAATCCTCAGTACACGCAAATTGTTGTACTTCATACAAGCTCTAACTAACTTTATTTTTATCAAACTTTTGAGATTTTAAAGGCACAGATACTTTTATTTTACAGAATAAATGAAGACATATTGTCGCTGTCCAAAGAAAAACTCTCCAAAATAGCAACTTTTCAGGAGAGGTCAAAACCCAATTTAATTCTAATGTAAGTTGTTGGAACCAGACAGTTTTCCAACCATGTTTTGAAAATTTCTGGTGAACCATTCATCATGAAATATCCACCCAATGCTAACAGCGGCTCATGTGATCCAAAGATGCCAAAAAATAAAAAATCGACCAAATTGGAGATACATGGTTTTCATCGGACAGCGACGATATGCTCTGACATACCGAAAGTCATGAAGTAGGACAACTTGGAAGTGCCCACATCTGTACAAGTAGTGAGGTGGTATCTTGTTAATGAGGTTTTAAATTATTGGAGGTCAAGTAATGCATGATATTGGAATTCCGCGACGGCCTCATGTCATGTGAACTCAATGGAATGTGGCTCAATGGAATGGTGTATTATTCTGCCACTGAAATCAAATGGTCTGGACCAGTGGACCCAACTCATGCCACAAGAACACGCCACACCAGTGTGGAACCACCACCAGCCTGCACAGTGCTTGTTGACAACTGAGGTCCATAGTTTCATAGAGTCTGCAGGTCACACAAACCCTACCATTAGCCCGAAACTGTTAGACCAGCCACTTGTTGCCAGTCCTCTCAGTTAGAGACTTAAGAGTTGTTACCCTGCAAGCTCAGGTGGTGCTGTGTCTGGAGTTCTATGTGTCCCTAAAAATCACTCCACTGAAGTGCAAGATATTCGTGTGGGGCGTCCTGCATTGATTGTGAATGTGATTTTAAAAGTCACTTGTCTGGTCACACAAACATTTTTAGCCATGACGTCGCTGGTAACGGTCATTAAGTACCCATAGGTTGCCACTGCACTGTAGGTGGTAAAGCTTTCTGTGACATATTCCCATTACATATGTGACGCTGTGTGTTCAACCTCACTCACAACTTATACAGGTATGGCCATTCTCAAGCCATCCCCTCAAGTAGAGTCAATTCATAATCAATTTACATACTGCTATCCCATGATATAAAATGAGTTTGCATTTTGTCTGGGCTACCCGGAAAACGCTGAGCAAAACACCAGTGGATCACCAGCTTTGCCGTCAGCGGGCTAACAGTGGGCCACTTTTGTTTTGCCATCAGGGGTGGCTTGCTCTGCCCAGGAACCTAGCAAGTCAAAATACAGTGTCTTGAGTTTAATTAATGTAGCTATTCCATGTGTGTGCATTCCCTGCATGCTTGTCCAGCAGTCAAGTGGATAAAAGCTTTGCAATCTTTAACATAAAAACTGGATATCTTTTAGTGGATCATGAAACAATGGCATCGTCTACAATACAACCAGTATGTGTAGAGCACATTTCACTGAGGACTGCTTTAGTAACATCACTCGGAAGTTAGCGATAATGCTTTTTTTTGAAAAACCTTTTGCCTTAACCTAGAGCTATACATTTTTTTCCCTCAGATGAAGAACACACATATAGAAAACCTTCCATTCTGTCACCATGAGTTATCTGGTGCTGGAACTTCTATATGATCCTAATGCATGAACCTGACTTGTTATCTTTCACAAGAATGAAAATCATTTGCTTGAGGACTTTACAGTCTTTCTCTCTGAGCTGCAGGGGGAGACAAAGATTCTCAAGCTGAAAAACCTTCGACCTCAGGACTACGCCAATTACACCTGTACTGCCTCTGTCCGCAATGTCTGTGGCATCCCCGACAAGAGCGTACTCTTCCAACTTACCAATAGAACAGGTACGTTTTTCCTCCTGAGCACCAAGAACAATAGCACCTTGGTTTGTCCAGGCTCCCTCTTGTCTTATTCACTTACTGTTTTCGTTCTCCAGTGACCTGCTGTGGACTGGCCTGATATTTGTGGTACGCTCTGATAACAAATAGACCATGTACAAAACATGTGTCAGAGAGCATGGTTAGTCAGTTGCCAGTTCTTTCTTTACTCTTCTTGCCTGTTGATTGGTTCAGAAGGTTCCTGCAGGCCGCCGTTTACACCACAGCCTCCACAGTTAATTCAGTCCCTAGAAGAGCCATATTCCTAAGTAAATGCCCCTGCAGCTCCCCGTACTCTTTATCTGCCCCAGTGGCTCCACCTTCTTACGAGACGATGACCTGACCTTTACTGAATCCATTAGAGGCTGATCAGAGCCGTCAGTCTTTTCCTCCAGCTGTCTCTTTCTCTCTCTTTCTCTCAGCATCTCTGGCCACACCTAGAGCCTTATGCTGGTAATTGAGGCCAGATCTGGTTCTTTGACTGATTGGTTTGCCAACTTCAAAACACTTACCTCTCACCATGCTAGCTCTCTTATGATAGAAGCATTTAGGGGTTTGATTGTATGCGCCACATGCCAAAGGACTGAAAGTGTCAGTCACTGACGGCAGGGCATGCAAGTCAACCCCTGCAGCATTTGCTGCACCTATTGGGAGGATGAGAGTGGTGTGAATTTTTAATGCTTCAGAGCGTTTTTGTTAGTGCTGCTGAGATTTGATGGAACACTGAAATGATGGAATGGGGGTAGCAATAAAAAAGCAAATCTTACATTAGGATGAATGAGTGTCACACAGCCTATTTTCAGTGTTCATGAATTCAGCACTTTCAGTGTATGACTTTTGGGTCACTGGTCCAAAACCTGTTTTTCCAAACACTGTCAACAGTTTAGTTTACACATCAAGTTTACACAGTTTTTGCCAAAGGTGATTAGTTTAGCTATATGTTTCTATATGTTCAGCCTGCGTAGTGTCCAAATACTAATTAGAATTGTATTTTTATTATTATTAAATCTGAATTATTGGCGTCCAGCCCCTAGTGAGACACAGCCAGTCGACTTTTTTTTTGCTGCTTTTCCAATATATGCAGCTGATTTAAAGAAAATCTTTAATGAATCACATTTTAGAGGTTATTTTACTGTTTCTACTCTTTATACAATGCTCACTAAATAAACTTACATGCTAACATCTTACATTGATGGAAAAACTTTAGAACAAACATGAACAAATGAAGAAGTCATTTTAGAAGGTATTTCCAACATGCTTTACATGCGTAAATAAATGTTTGAAATTTAATGGAAATGGAAAATGCCTAAAGTTTTCTTTCAGGAAGATTTGCTTCACTATAACAGCTGTTCTGTAAGTAAAAGGGAATAAAACAGTACATGTATATATTATTTAGGATTTATTAGCAATCTATTTGAAGTAAAATTAGTCCTCTCTAGTCCTCACTCAGTCAGTTCTCTTCTTTAACATGTTGATTAGTGCCCATAAAGCAGGTTTGAAGCATTGTCAGTATCAGTTACCATAGATTTTGTACCGATGTACCATTTTCAATAACGCTTGTGGATTTCTTCCCCCCAGCATCTCCCACAATTAAGCTGCTGGTGGAAGACCCCATAGTGGCTAACCCCGGACAAACAGTGACTCTGGTCTGCATTACATCTGGAGGGGAGCCCACCCCAGCCCTGACATGGGTACGTAATGCAGAGGGGCTTCCCAAGAAGAGCGTACTGAATGGTGGGACGCTGACCATCCCTGCCATCAGCACTGAGGAGGCAGGTGTCTATAGTTGTGTGGCCAGCAACAACGTGGGCAACCCTGCCAAGAAGTCCACAAACATCATCGTCAGAGGTCTGTACCTGCTGTCTTTAGGGTGTGCTTTTTTCAAATCCACTCATATAGATCATATAGAATAGCTGTCAAATTAAAGGATCTGCAGGGCCCCAAATACGACATGGAGAAAAGCTCTCACGGCATCCATAAGCTGCCATCATTTTTCAGAGAATGCTTTACAATTTGTCAGTGCCCAATGAATTGCAAACGATAGGCAGGACTTGGGGCAAGGATAATAAATGATAAATGTCTCCAACAATGCACTTGACATGTATGCAAATATAAATAATGACACTGCCTTAAGCAGTTACTCTCAATCACTGCATCAGAATGTGCATTACAGCTATGGGCCTGAGACAAAATGAGGTGTAAAAGTGTGGATACTGCGTGGGCCTGTATTAATTCACAACTCCCTACACATTGGTTTTTATTGTCACATTTAAAATTGATATCTTGTTATTATTGCTGAATATAGCTTAATTCATATTATACTAGAAGGGTTTAGATTATTTATATTCAAGATTATTCTTTGTTCATTAGTGCAAAGTATTTGTTATGTAGTGTTATGCATTTATGGACACTACCATAGCTCTCTAGACTTAGCAACTAGTTTTAAATCTTGTAAACTTTATAAGGATAACAATGATAGTACAGTAGGCTAGTAATGTTTTTGGGTATTGGTAGAAAAACACTGATTCTTCCATTGTTACTGGCTCTTCCTCAGGCTGGTAAACTATAGGATTAGCCATAAATAGAGCCTTTCGAATGGCATAGTTTCCTCCGTGGTTGCCTGAACTACCACAAGCAATGGCAGTATTATGATTTCTTTAAATACTCACCATGCAAACACAAATGAACTAAGCCAAATCCAGCAGAGAAAGTGGTTTTGGAGTGTGCTGCTCGCGGTGGGAGTCTAGACTGTAGCAGCTGTTGTAGCTTATTTCATAGTTACCCCCTCTCAAAAGCGATCCCTGGTGTGCAAAGAAAGCTGTTTGCACATCTGGAGGCACTGGTTTGAGTGTGAATGCTTTTCTGGCTGTCAACCCGCCGTTTCTGAGAAGCAGAGTGAAATGGAGCTCGGACTGCTTTAGCATGAGACTGGATGGAGACTGGTGAGCCAGGTGGTTTGCCAAGGCAGAGGATCAGATGAGTAAAGGAGAACGAGTGTCAGAGGCTGAGAGAAAGAGAGAAAGACAGAGAGAAACAGATGCTAGTCATTCCTGTAGTGCTCATCACATGGCACAAACAGGTAGTACAGAGCATGGCCAGTATTCCGATTGGCGTAACCATGCACTACCTACAAACAGATTTTTATAATTGCTATGAGTTTAGACAAGAGATACAGAATGTTGATAGAAGTTAATCTAATGAGAAGTTGTTTATGTCAAAATGTAATTGCTGGTCCAAATAACTTTGTTGATGTTCAGTTCTTAATTTATTAGAAGCTTTGTCTTTTATGAAGCCATTTGTAGTCTAATCTAGAGTGTGTTAAGACACTCTACATCATAGAATTATCCAGTAATTATGCAGTAGATTTCGTGGAAGCCTTCCCTGGCTTAAATTTCCTATAGACTAGGATTTTTTAAAGACTGATTTGCTAATTCTCACGGCAAACTCTAATTGAAATTTTTGGCATGGAAGAAAAATAACATATATCCTCATGAGTTCTTCAGAAAATCACTGATACATGAATGGTTTCAGACTTTCCTCCTTTCCTCCTTTCTTGAGTACTCCTGGTAATTTTACATTTTATGCCCTGTACTGATCTAAAGTAAATACTGTGTTCCTTCATTTAACCCAGTATGCACAGAGTAACCTCAGATAACCCCAAAAATATGTTAGAGTTAGTCCTGTGAACTGCAACTTAAGCTGAGCTGCCACTTTTAGTGCAGAGTTTCCATGTAATGTCAAACGAGACATTCACTGCATTGTACTTTCCAAACTATGAATCCCATCACACACCGCACAGCTATTGATAGTCCCATCATATGCATGCAATGCTGTCTGCTAAAGCCTGAAGTTACTTCCACCATAAACACGAAAGGTGACAATTTTTTTGTCCGGTAAGCTTATATGGAAAATCACTTACATTGAACCTTAAAGAGCAAAGCTGCTTTAGAAACCACTTTAAATAGACAGAAATGTGACAAGGTTGATCAATCATGTCAAAGTATGCCTAATGATATTTAGCTTGGTGCTCTACATGACAGATTTTATTTAATTTGCTCTACAAAATATTTTATGTTATGTTATGTTATGTTATATTATATGTTTTGAACTAAGATTATGGTTATGTCTGCAAAATGTTATTAGGGCTGGCCCTACAGCATTTATAGTGCGTTATTCATTTTAGATATTTATTTTTTGTATGTACGTAAAAGAATATACTGTAGCAAATTGTTGTTTCCAACCAACCTGGTTTCGATTAGCTAAAATGACAGACTGTCCTTGTTCCTTAACAGAGACTTTAAACAAACACTGAAGTGATTTGATGTGAGTAGCAGCAGTCATTTGAAGGACCATGAATAGTTCAGTAGGCTTTTCTGAGAATTTTTTTTAAGAACCAAAATGTATTCACAACAACAAAACTAAGATTCCAGCTCCAACATAAGATATTCAGCCAACTTGGGACGAAGCAAAAGTTTAAGAGGCTTGGTTGAAATGGTTGGAATGTCAGCGAAAAAAGGGATATGTTTCTTTTACTCTAAATGTATCATTGCAGAACCATCTCTTAATCCTTTTACAGTCCTACTTGCAGAACACAGCCCAGTTTCAGAAAGTGGCTGACTTTCGTCCTTTCATTAACTGTCTGAACTGTCTGTTTATAGGCTGACTTTCTAAGTCGTTTCTTGTGGCAAAACTCTGATAAAAATTTTGGCATGAAAGAAAAATAGCATGGATCCTTAGAGTTCTCCTGGTAATTTTACGTTTTATACGCTGAACTGATCTACAGTAATCACAGCCTGCATAAACTCAAGAAAGCTGATAAACACTGAATTCCTTCAGGAACAGAATGTTTTGAGAAAATATCAAAGAAAGCAGATGTAAATACCGTGTTCCTAAATAACCTCAGAAAACCCCAAGAAATACTTCAGAATTACAGTCCTGTGAACAGCAGCTAAAGCTGAACTGCCACTTTTAGTTCAGAGTTTCAGTGTAATGTTCTTCATGCCCTTTTATTAAGTACTTCATTTTGATTTTCTCATAATCCTCAGATTTTGAACCTCTGACCTATTTTTACTCTTTCCTTGTACTCCTCTTTTTTCTTCTGTGGCACCATTTTCGCTTGAGCTTTTCATATTAACATCTCGCCTTTTAATGAAGGCAGTTACTAAAAGCACTGTTTATGCATTAGATGTGCATGATGTGATGCTTTTCCCTGTTTCTTCGTTTTAGATAAGAGTCCCTGGAGGGTTTTTAGCGCTGTAGGGCGATTATCAATGTTTATGGGCTACTTTCCCTTTAACTTCTCAGCACTAAATGCGTTCTGCATTAAAGAACATCTGCATTTGAGACAGTAGTGGAACTTGCCAGAAGTTTGGTCCGTCAGCCTCTGGAAAAGCTGCTCATTTTGAGAGGTGATTAGATAATTAGAACATCATCACAACAACTCACAAGCCTGTTTTTACCCAACCTTGTGTTCTCTAGTCGCGTCATGCATATGTTTTTTTCCACATAAATCACCACAATCATGCCATTAAACGGATAGCAACAGTGATATCTTGGTGGATGGAAGGCACTTCTCATAAGAGAAGCCGTTCTGACCATCAGTGGGGAAGCTCACGAGCAACAAGGCTTCTCTGCTGCACAGATGGCGAAATCTCATTTGCCAGAAAAAATAAGCAAGGGATTGAGAAGAAAACGATATTACATGTGGAGGATTGTGAGCTCTGGTAATCTGGCCACACGCTGCTGGCTTGCCTGCGCTCAGCTTCGGCATGGATGGCCATAGCGGTCAACTGAAATACTTTTTATCCCTCGCAGCTGAAAGAACATGGGCAGCTATGAATGCAGGCATGCATAGCGCATCCAAAATTTGACACACAAAGCATTTTACAGTTTTAATACAAGTAGGCATATTTCATATTGTGAAATGATTTACTTCTATATGATATAGAAGAGATATATAATATCTCATATGTGCGGTTTACTACCCTAGGAACTATACCATGCATAGGTGTAATTGACACTGGAAATGCTAGGAATGCTGATAACATGTCCCCACCATTTCTTGTCCCTGTTTTCGGTAGTGTAGTCTGTTTATTTTATTATGTAATAGATTCCTGCAGGAACCTATTTAAACAATTTCAGTTTACAGTGGGATTCTTTAAAAAGGCTTGAAATGAAATAATACACATCTCATTTACAAAAAAAAACTTCTTTAAAGAGCTTAAAGGTGGTTCACTACAAAGAACCCTTTTGGTGCTTTTATTTTTAACAGTGTGGGTAAGTAGTGGATTTTAGCGCAGTTAAACAGAAACTAAAGCCTTCATTGAAGCGAAGTAACTAGAAAGCTATTAGGAAGTTTGATAAAGCAATGCTAAAGAACAAGGTGAAGCAGATAGCACACAGTATGTCATTTTTCTTTACTGCCTTTTAGTCCAATAAGTCTAAAAATTCAGACTTATTCAGAAATTATTCTTCAAATCAGTGTGGGCTCGATATCTGTTTTATAGTAAATCCACTTTTATATGATTCTGTAAATGTTTTTTTTGTCTGCTTATTGTACGTTACTGCCATGGATAAGGACACCCATTGCAAAGGGAGGTTCAAAACAGCAGCACCCAGGTGGGACTAACTGTCCTGCGGAGCTCTGAGTAAGGCTTTTCTGACACAACGCCTACAGGGCAGCTCCATCAATAAAGCACGAGTCCGGCTCGCGGCACTCTGTATTACTCCGTATTGAGCACTGTCAGTAGCTTTTTCAGCAGATTACGCAGCACGTTGCAGGGGCTGCTGTGTGGACTCCAGCAAAATAAGACGGAGTCGTGCTCTCTGTAAGTTATTTATAAGTGGAAGGGGGCAGTGATGGGGGTGGCTGGGATTTGCTGAGCCTGCACACTGCTATAGAACCACACCTTTTTACATATTTACAGGGGAGATGTCATCTCCTGGTTAGGGTGCTTTCAACTAGGTAATCATAACAGGATGTTTCCACCAACAATCCCACCACATCCAATGTCCTATTACCTTTGCTTCCTGCCTGTTTGGAAATTTGCCCTTCACATTAGAACCTCATGATAACGATTTACTCTTTGTAAATCTTTGCCCTTGAATTTTGTTTCATTTCTTTTTACTGTTATATCTCATTAAAACAAATTCTGTCAAATGTTCTAAGTCTAATCTCACAACGTAAGTAGGAGAGGAAATATTTTGAGATCATTTAGGATCAATCTGGAAACTGAAGCTACATTTTCTTTCTAAAGTCACAAATCACAAATGAGATTAAAAGATTGATTGCATTGACCGTAATAATATTATGTTTGTGGAAAGAAGTTGACACATCTGCTATAGGGAACATATCTAAATGTGGCATTTTTCTGCAAACTTTAGTTTACAGCTATTTGTCTGTTGAGCTTAACATATTGGAAAAAATAAAATAAATCTTCGCAGGCCATAACATTTTCCACTTTTCTATTCATTCATCTTCTAAGCCGCTTATCCTTCTGGGTTACACAGGATGCTCGAGTTTATCCCAGCACTCATTAGGGAAGAGGGCAGGAAAACACCCTGGACAGGCCACTAGTCTCAAGGCAGACACACAAACATATACACTTACTCCTAGAGGCAATTTAACATCTCACAGTTCATGACAACATGTTATAGGACTGTGGGAGGAATCCAGAACACCCAGAGGAAACCCACACAGACACTGGGAGCAAATTAAAACTCCACACAGAAAGGACCTTGGAAGCTAAAACCAGGAACTAATCCCAGCCGGGAATTAAATGATGTGTGCAGTACAGAGTTTTCTGTAGAGGATGTGGGAACCTTTCGCTTGACCAGGGGTGCCCAAACATTTGCATATGACTGTAAATATGATATATACATTGAAAATGATAATGATAAATGATCTATGATTTATTTATTATTTATTTATTATTTTCAGACATTTGCATGGAAAAAACATGATTTAAAACCAAAGAGAGGACATTTTGGAGTACCTGGTATTTTCTGGCTATTGCAATTGTAACAAATTCAAGAGTAGTAACTCATGTTTCAGAAAATACACTTTTTAGTGCTTTTTAGCAGCTGTAGGTAAATTGATGCTTTTAAGGAAATATCTCAGTAGCTTTGTTGTAATCAAAGAGACTCATGTAAAAGAAGAAAATTGTGAACTGTAGAGCTTTGGAGAAGTCTGACATCGCAAAGGCACCATCATGGTGCTTACCATTATGTAAGAAAGGAAATTAAAAGAATGTGCATTAGCACAGCACACTCTTTCCATTACTACAGGGCTTTTAAATTGCATTTTACTCTGTTTACTCTGATTTTTTTCTTATCCAAATGTGTCATAAAATTGTGGATATAAGAGACATTGAGAATTATGGGTTCATATATAATGCTGCAAGGAAGTGAGTGCTGCTGAGCCGAGGAAAAAAGGAAATTCCATTTAATACCAAAGCAGAAATTTTAGAGATTAAAATCTGAAACAGTTTAAGTACATCTTTAATTTTTCTACAAATGGTCCTATATGGTAATGCACATTTATGGACATAATGTACCAGCGTTTATAATCTGTATGCATGGATTTTTCTGAAACTATAAAAAGGATTATAGTAAATAATATTTTCACTGACCTGAAAAACACTTCCTGTGCTTTCAAGTGAAGTGAAGTGAAGGTTGTGCAAAAAAAGCTTTTCAAAATATGAATGTAAAAAATGATTCCTGTCTCTTTAATAAGCTAGTGGTCCCCCAGTCACGGCAAGTGAAGGTGTTCTTTTCATTACACCTCATTAAAAGTTGAAGCCTAAGTTTGGGCTTCCAAATTAGGTGCTGAAATTCTAAGAGACTTAACTGCAGTGTCGGAGCTTAAGAAATCATCATCAAACGGTCCACACACAGCAACCTGGCTCAGCACGTTTTTTCAAAAGAGATTACACAGTTTGTCAGTTAGAAATTGCTTGTCTGTAATACCTCTTGATAATGACAGGAACTCGAGCAAAGGAATTGGGCTCTACAGCCTACCATCTTTCAAGTTTTATAGGGTTATCCAAAGAGAGTGCCGCTATCCCTGCTCAATTACAGCATTGATTAACTCGCAAAAAGCCTCGCTGAGCTAAACCGCACAGGCAACAGCCCAGCAAAGTCACAGCTGTTTATTATTTTCATTTTGCCATTGTATGTGAAACAGATCTTGTTGCTGCTTATCAAAGAGTGCAACAGTTTGCGTTTACATGAGATGTTATGACATAGCCCTTCATAGACTGCTCTCATATTGGGCATTTTGTACACCTTAAATAATCTTTCACAGCTAAAAGTTTTCAAAATTTTCAGCAAAGTGTATTAGCAATCATATTAAGCAATCGTATAATTATTTTGCACAGACCATGTTTTATGCTAAAATCAACAATAAGCTGCAATTGTGCCTTAAACTGTGCAGAGGTTTGTTCTGTGTAGATGATGTGTTAACCTATTTTTACTTTTTAAATTAAAATCAATATCTGTACTGACCATGAAGGTTCTGTCCACATCATCCAACACATACTATGTAAATACTGGATGTCTTTCAAGTTAGTTTGTTTTAGTGAGGAGGTAATAAGACAAGAGTTGTTAGAAGGGTTAACAGTGTGTGTGATGGTGAACTGTTCGATCTAGGTTGCTTGTTTGAGTTGAGGCACTGGGGGAAAAAGCTGTATGGCTGACTGCTGGTTCTTCTATTGATCGATCTCAAGTGCTTTTCAGAGAGATTTTTTTGGGAACAAATGGTGCCTTGAGTAGCTGGGGTCACAGAAGACCTTGTTGATGTATTTCTTGAGCGTGTACATAACTCCCTACTGCTATTACAGCAGTTGACTTTTTCACCAATATGGCATGTAGTTGCCGCTGTTTTCCATTTCTAACAAGAATCTGAAACCCAGTGGTTAGGCTACCACTCATCTTCAAAGGCAGTGTCTCAACTAGGACTATCAGAAGGCCTAGAGTGATATTTCTCATAAATATGGTCCCATTTAATAAAAATCAAAACATAACTATGCTGGTGGTTCATTTGACATGACTAGCTCTTGAAGATCTTCAATGCGGAAGAGGTAGCATAGCTCTATCTACCCCAAGGATGCCACAAGTACACAGATTGACTGCATTCATTATTTATTTAGGTTATATACTTTTTTGATATACATTTTTTAGTTCCCAGAAATGCTGAAAGAAAGGCATTGTTGGATAGTCGAAAAGTGAAAACGCAAAGCGGTCCTAAAGTAAGCAAAAAGGTCTTAAAGTAAGACATAAGCCAAAATGAAAGGCCACGCAAGCATGAGGTAGCAAGTATTTTGGAAAAACTCTGTGCCACAGCACTTTGTTCTTGCATGACTGGTAACACCATAGGTGCGAATGAATATGAGTCATTGCTCCCCTGCACAGACGTCACCAGATTTGAGTTTTGGGTGAGTTTTCTCCGCACGCAGCATATGTGTGACTCTTTGCCAGCTCAGCCATGGAACACTGCAGTTGTATTCTCGAAGTCCCTGTCCTGAGGGCTTCTCAGTTTATTTTCTCAATTTATTTGTGGAGACACTGGGACAGTCTATTTTAAGATTCTGGGACGTAAGCGGAATATGCAGAAGCAGTACAGAATGACTTAATCAGCTCTGTGTCTGCAAGCCCAGCATTATTCAGAATGTGTTAAAAAATTAGTCTGAAATTAAATGATAGATGTTAAATGTTTTAGTTTACAGATGTGCTTTGTGACATTTACAATACTGTGCAAAAGTCAGAGGCCAGGAATGAAATGATTAAATTATTATTCAAAGTATTAAGACATTTTTTCAGCACTAGAAAAATAGCAAAAAACAAATCTTTAAGGGCGTCATCCCTTTTTTCAGAAGTTAACACCGCTCCATGGGTCTTAATTAAATGTCTGTGACATACTTTGGCCAAAATACCACAAAAATGATGCACTGAATCTTTTTTTCCCCGATTCACCCAGCTCTGTATAGAATGGACGGTTTGTAGCTTTAAATGATAATTAGCCACTGCTCATTCAGCCTCCCTCTTCCATGGGAAGACATCGCATCGCAAGAATGGTTTAGCACTACTCTCACCTCTCACTCTCGCTAATATGTTATTTTGAAGAACTTAGTAGAATCTTTGTAGAAATCTGTTATTTCTTATTTAAATTATTTAATTATCCTTATTATCTTAATTCATTATTGTCTGCAACTGTGTTACTAAGAGAACTCCTCCCGGCAACTCAAAAATAGTTTATCTCAATGCAACCACATGATGTCATTTTTCTTTATAATTATCTATAATAGCATGTGGCCAATAAGTATTTGACCATCACCAATGTAACATACTTTATGTTGTAAATTTTTAAAATGATTTTAATTCATTAATATGCTCAATTTAGACGTTAACCTGTCCAAGAAAATAATGTCAACCAGACATGGCCTACCACTGACGTTCCAGTGAACCTAGGGAAACTGTAAACTATGTTACCTGTCAACTAAGTTACCCTGTAATCTACATCACCAGCCATTACTGTCACATCCTTGTTATTATCGCTTAAGGTCACCAGACAAAAATGTCACCTTCCGTGTTTAAGGTGATAGTATTTTCAGGCTCCTTCAGATGATGTTGTGTGAGGATACTGGGCTGTAAATACCTTCCTTGTATCCGACAGGATTCATAGATTCAGAAGAGGTGGTTCAGTGCCGTGCATGTCTTGTTCGATGTGTGGAAAATGGGTCACAAATCTGGGCATGGCCTAAGGCCATAGTGTAAAGGAGGTAGCTGAATTTGCAGGAGTGTGGACAAGTATGGTCATATGGGTCTACCAGCAATTCCAAAAATCCAAGTCTACAGGAAATTCTTATCAGAATTGTGCCATGAAAGGTGTCCACCAAATCTGGCCAAACTGCACAGATCTTTTTTAAAAATTTAATTTATTAATGTAATGCTTAGGACACAATATGACTCAGCAGTTCTGCAGCAGTTCTGTTTATTTATCTTTTCACTTTTGCATAATGGTCTAATTTAGTTGATCATAACAGACTATAACTTGTGATTTTAGTGTGATTTTGGCTAGCTTCCGGCCGATACGGAATTGGAAGGAGCCTTAAAAAAACATCAGATTTGATAAATTAACTATTTAGTTCATTTAAATTCATTCTGAGGAGAATTCATTCAGGAAATAAGCATGGCAGCTGAGCTGAGTTTCAGTAGTTTGTGTAAATGTTAGAGTCTTTATAAAGAGGAGGACAATATCAGTGACTCCTTTGGGGAACAGTTTGTGTTTGGACGGTGCAGTTTTAAGATTGAGAGGAGTTAAAGTGGCAGTAAGGTGTCCAAAGTAAGTACTGATGGATGTTACATGTTCTTGATGTTGGAGTCTTTTATATAATGTTCTGTTATGTATTTTAGCTTTGGAATTAAATGTAGGTTAACAAAGCCAGGCTTTTTTATAATTCTGAACTAATCGTCTTATATCACTCATAATGATATTGTAGCAAAATGCACTTGGTTATTGAAATTTTAAATGTGTGCAATAAAAAATGGTTCTTTTTCAGCTAACGCTGTAATTATTGCCTGCTTGAAGATATGCAGAATAAAGTTTTGTCTTGGGAATGTCCTGCTTGGAGCTGTTTGAAGAAAAGCAGTAAGCAGCCATCAATACAGTGTTTGTGATCATCATCCAAATATTTGCACATGACCTTTGTAATCATCAATAGTTATTGATTGAAGAGATGTTCTCTCTGTCCTTTCAAAGAAAAACAATCACACTGTAAATCAATGCAAAAATGTAAGATTGCATTAGATGAATGCCACATATGCATATAACTGAAAAATAAGAGAGAGAGTTTAGCAACATAACGAGGGTCTTTCTTGCTGTCACATTTGTTGCCCATCAAGCTCCACCTCAGTTGGTTTACTGAGCAAACATCCTCAGGCTGGTTTCCTTATGTAGTGTGAGAACCTGAGATTCTGCCCTTAAAACAGCCGCTTACTCAGAAGCATGTGGAGGATCTGATGATCTCACCGACGTTTTTCTTTATTTTCCATCTCATTTCACCCAGCTCTGAGGAAAGGCCGCTTCTGGATCACGCCTGACCCTTACCACAATGACGACAATATCCAGATCGGCCGGGAAGTGAAGATCTCCTGCCAGGTGGAAGCCACGCCTGCTGAGGAGCTGATGTTCAGCTGGCTGAAGAATGGTCGTCCGCTGCGCAGCTCCGAGCGCATGGTCATTACCCAGACAGACCCTGACACTGCTCTGGGAACCACAAACTTGGACATAATTGATCTCAAGTTCACTGATTTTGGTACCTATACCTGTGTGGCCTCGCTAAGGAACGGAGGCATACCTGAGATCAGCATAGATGTTAACATCTCATCCACTACTGGTGAGTCTGCGGTTGTTTCATAGTTAATGTAAGCATGGGTGCTATTAAAAATGACAGTTTTAGAGCTGATGTGTAACCACATTAACAGAAACTGGCTGTTTGGTTGAATTATCCCTTTAAAGGGAACCTTGACACTAGCAAAGTCTACATGCTTGCTCTCTGTCCCACTACAAGAGAGTAAGCAACAAAAATGTGCTAGCAGAGGTGTTTTGTCTTGTTTAGTATTTAGCTTAGTTTAAAATGTAAAAAATAGCATTGTTCAAGGTGTGGGTGTCATAAGGAAACGAAAAACAGCCAAATATCTACTTTGTACTAAGGCTGCAACTATTTACATAATTGATTGATCCTTTATGAGTTTGATTAATCATTGATGTAAGAAGTGCTGTTATTATTCTTTCAATAAGTGAATATCTAATGTCAAAACACTTCAAACGTGTTATTCTACAAATTTACAATAAAAGCTTCCTCTATTCAAAGTGCTCTTTTAAACTTAAAGCATGTTCTCTATGCTGGAAATCAGATTTACAAATGAGGAAAACAAAGTAGCACTGCATTGCTGTCCAAAAAAGTCGTACCCTACTCAGAGTACAGAAATAATAATGGAACAACACAGAAACTAGACCTGCCATCATACAATCTCTTTGCTGTGAAAGCAGAGCAAACAAAGCAAAGTTAAATGAAGGTTGTGGGAATAGTAACATCAAGTAGTCAAATCTGATCTTTGAACACACAGTAACAGCTCAGTCATGTGCTGTGTCAGACACAAAATGGCCTAGAGCCTGCTCACCACACATGCAACAGCAATAGTCATGCACGCGATGTCAGCTTTTTCAAAAACATTCACCACGCAAGTTTAAAAATCTCTTTTGCAAAAGCTCAGTTTTCGGTGACCTAAAAGACTGTGCTGACAGATGGGCAAAGAACTGAACTTTCAAAAGTTATCTGTACATGTGTGGATGGGCAAGTCCGCATTAGTGCACAAACAGCCCGTACTGAGGAGTTTAGATGAAAGTGTAGTTTGTCCCTTCAGCCAACAGGTTCTGTTTGCTAAACCAAATCATAGCTAACTAAAAAAGCAAACAACAAGACATTTTTTTTTTAGTTTTAGGAGTGTCTCAGTGTGCTTCATCTACAGAATCAGGTTTAAGCAGGTTATTATCTTTAAGGTCAGTTACCTATCCGCTCCCTCTCCCAAATGGGTCTCCCGAATCCTGCAGATGGGTTGATGTGTTTCTAAATAGTCTATAGGTTTGCTACCATGTTTTCTGTATATTAATAAAAATGTAGGAAACTGTAGCTGAGAGTTCTGGGTTTTGTGCTACTCCTTAAGAATATAGCTATTCAGTCAGCTATTCAGGCAGATACTCCTTAATATGGGTTTATGAGATTTAAATTGTTATTAATTTGTAATCATCCATGCCTCACTCTGCAAATGAGAAATAATTGCAGTAAATGTAGAAACTAATGGTATGTGGAAAATTGCAGTTGTACAG
Organism: Prochilodus magdalenae; assembly: GCA_024036415.1. Lineage (NCBI taxonomy): Eukaryota > Metazoa > Chordata > Actinopteri > Characiformes > Prochilodontidae > Prochilodus > Prochilodus magdalenae. Next base: position 196,308 of record JAMWET010000837.1, read on the forward strand.
CTAATATTTATTTACGGGCAAAAAGTGGTTGTGTTATTATTAAAAAGTGGTCGTGGTTATTATGAGATTCATTATCATTTTCCCTCTGTACACCATAACTGCTCATAGTTCTTGAAAAAAGCTTTTAGAGCTTTTTACCCCATTATTTTTATTCTGTATAATTAGTGTGATATCATTGAGGCTGTTTTAATGTTAAGTGGTTAATTATAGAGGAACTTAGTGACATACAAGTTTCTTTATATTGGCAATGACAGGAATCAGCACTCACTTTTACCTTATATAGTCATTTTAGTTCAATTATGCATCATCATCCTTCTCTAAAACTGAAATCCTATTAAGGACACATGAAAACATACTTATGGAAAACAATAATTAAAAGATAATAATTAAAGTTATTTTAAAACAGTAATGCAATTATTGCTGTACATAGGCAACAGTATGTGCCACCAATCCAGTAGCCTTAACAACAGAGAATGAATGATCAATTCAGTTATTATGGCAACTGTTATTCATTTTTTTATTTTTCTCCTGTTTCAACGCCGACTAACTCGTCCCGCAGCTTTCGAGATATCGACTCCATTCCAACTCCAGATTGTCCAGTATGATACGCTGATGTGGGCTTGTATACAGCTTTTTGATTGGATGCACGGATTCCGAATAGGAAGGAATTTTTTCCCAGTTTTTTTTCCTATAGAGAATGAATAGGATCGAAAAAAACATATGCCTATCTAACCCACTTCCACTCGACCTAGAGACACCAGTGTTTGATTGACCCGCACTCATTCGCTTCTCCTTTTTTTTTGCATCCCTCATTCCTCCTATAGAGTCCCAGTCATTTTTGGACCCACCTAAAGCCGGCTTTTTTCTTCACCCGAAAGCCACCAGACTTCACATGCTCACTAAGGGGAGGCCTCAAGCACTAACCCACAGCCATACTGACCCGCACTCCTCTATCTGTCGTTTATTCATCCCTTGTTTCTCCCATAGAGTCCCAGTCATTTCGACCCAAACCAAGCATTAATGTTACTGTTCGCCTGAGACCCACCAAACTTCACATACACACTAAGGGTGGGTCCCCAAACGCTAAACCACAGTCATACCGACCTGCACTCTGTACTCATCCCTCGTTCCTTACTGAGCAAGCTGCGCAACCATCCTTCAGGAAATGCACTTTTCTAGTTTCTGTTGGTATTGTTTGCATTTTGGCACTTCACTTGGTTCATTGTCAGTTAGTTCATTTTCTCTGTCCATTGTAACGAATGGAAGTATGGTGTTAGGTGGGTGCTCTCGTAGAGAGGTGGATACTTAGGTTCCATGAAGAGACACGCAGGGAACACGTTGTGAAGGGGTTTCGGAGCCAGTTTAATGAGAGCATGAGAGCATGAGAGCACCAAGACTTCACTCGTCACAAGTTCCCAGATGACACCAGTTGGAGAACCCAGGCTACAACCTAGTACAGTTCACCACACGTACATTCTCTCCCTCGTTTTCCTCCACACTCTCCATTATTCGCGCCGGCTCTCCACCGTGCACTTGCGCACTGCACCTGCCTTAAAGTGACCGTTACACCATAAATAAATAAATAAAAGCCAGATATGTTTTCAGTCCATCAGTCGGGTAGTGGAGAAGTTCTTGGAGGTCATTTCCCTTCATAATTTTTTTAAAATGAACAGCGGTTCCATATTACTAGTCTGATATTCCTATAAAAACCATGAGAGATCACTGAAGATTTGCCCCTGCTCTAATTGCAGTATGTGCTGATTGCAGTATGTGCTGATTGCACAGGAAAGTGAATAGTGATAAAATAGGTATGCACTGAATGACAACCAAAATTATTCGGTTGAAAATGGCAAAAAAACATTTTTGTTGTTCTGCCAAATACATGAAAAGACTAAATAATGTATACCAAACAATGACGCTGTTATCTTTTTCTAGTTCCCAGATGTAGATGGAAACCAGAGCCAAACTTTTACTCGTAGCTTTGTTGGCATGCCTGCTGGGCTGTTAAATGTTTAGTGTTAAAAAATATTTTTAAACCGCAGTTTAGTAATTGTATTTTTCTTTGAAAACCAACACAAAAATACATTTAGCATATTTTTAAAAAGGGAAAAAAGAATGAAAAACTAGAAGTTTTAGCCTTTTTTTTCAGTTTTCAGCTGCAACTTCCTGCTATAAATGTATCTCTCTGCTGTAAACGTTTTGAACCAAAAGATTAGCTCAGAAACTATGTCAGGCATCCGGTAACATGCCCAAATCAATTGCATGTGATGGTTTTCTTAGTGGTAGCTATTATAGGCATTAAGCAGATGTCTGGCTCCTTTCACCAGCACGTAGAAAAATGTTTTATATGTTTATCTAGATTTTTACATTAAACCACTCTGAATGACTTTTCGTCTTATAATCATGCAAAAATGGGCAAAATTTCTGTGATTCTCATTTTGCAGCTTTTTCCACATACAGATAGATAGATAGATAGATAGATAGATAGATAGATAGATAGATAGATAGATAGATAGATAGATAGATAGATACTTTATTGATCCCGAAGGAAATTTAGCAGCCAGTAGCGGTTTCACAAAAAGAGAACAGCACAGATACAAATACAGAAATAAAAATAAAACAGTGTTGTGCAGTATGAACAACCTAAATGGTTTGGTCGGTACCGGCAGCAGTATTACTAACTGTTAAGCTATAAGCTATAGAACTTTACATAGTGCGGGTCACTATCGAAGGATATCTAAATATAAATATATAAATATATCTCACTTCGTAAGGAGGCAAGATATATATACAAGAGTACAAATATAACTGCAACATAACAAGCTGAATATTCTACCCATTCTCTCCAAAATACACAGGCTGAATGATGTGCTGAGTAATCATTCCACCAAATATAATGGAATTTTGTCTGTGGTGTTTCTGTGTTTTGGCCACTGCAGCAGGCACAATTCATCAGTCTGCAGATTCACACAAGATCCTTCTCACATACGGCCTCCTGCGGTTAAAGTACATTCTGCTGATGCCCCCGCTCGTCTTCTGTGGCTCTCTTTTCCTTTTCTTTAATCATCTCTCAACCTCCCACTTGTACATTCCTGTCCATCTCCCCTCCTCCCTCCTCTCACTTGTGAACTTCATCAGTGCTGAAAAACGCCCTCCACACTCTCTACCTCCCACCACTTTCCTCATTCAGCTCCTGCTCCTGTACATGTATGATAGTGTTCTTTACTGCTTGTCTAGCATGTTCACTAATCTGCACTAATAAAACACAACTGTAAAGCTCCATGGAGAGTGGTGACGGAGCTTCCAGCCCTGACACATCCAGGCATGCAGAAGAGATTGTCAAGTCTGTCTAAAAGGATAGTGTTGCAAGAAGGTCTGCCGACTTCATGTGCAGGTCCTCAGCATTAAAGCAGACTTGTGCTTAATGGAGGAAGACTCTGCAGTGCACCAGGGGCTATAATTAGACAAACAGGTGTTCCCTGAGGTATTGAGGTGTTGAAGCTTTTTGAAAAGATATTTGTTATTCCTGTTGTACAGCGTAAATTCGTGCTGAGTTTTGGTGATAAACACAAGGGCTTCACCATGAGGTGAAATAATTATAGGCCCATATGGATAGGCATGCCCACCCACATATATATGGCTAAATTTATGGCCTTAAATATATATTTATATCCACCCAAAAGCAAGCGTCGGATTACAGTGCTATTCAAAAGGAAGATAAAGATTATCAGGAACAATAAAGCAAGACATAGACTGATTAGACTGATAGGTGCAATATTTATTGAGCTACAAACAGAACTAGTGTCAGTATGGCATCGGACGGCTAAGATAAAAGCAGTCACTGAAGATACCCCGCTGCCATTCCACCCGCTTCACTTTATCACAGTCTGGCACAACCGTTTCAATATTTGGTGACACCATAGCAATATATATATTAGAAATATAATTATAATACCTGCTCTGCAGTGGTCCTGTGGCTGCTGTTCAGCTGTATATGTTTAACTGTTTTGATATATGAAATTTTAAAAGGTAATTAACTTTTTTATTCTCTCCTTGATTATTCGCTTTTTGATTACAGCTAATCAGTATATTACTTTCACTTTTTGGTCTAGCCTGGTTATAGCTAATGAGGTGAAAGTTTAAGTAAAGTTAAAGTTGCCCTGATACTGAGAAGAGAGTATTAGCTTGCTGTGAGGCAGGAGGGCTTATTATATCTCTTTATATAAAGTATCACTTTTTTGCATCAGGTTGTCTGTCACCAACCCTGTCTTCTCAGCTTTCCCCACCACCTACTATGCATACATCCTACTGTGTGGGGTGAAGCACGGTCATTCACAACATAATTGCCTGGCCTTCAGAGAATAGTAGAAATAAAGGGCAGACTTTTTCCTTTGTTTAATGAAAGTGTTTAATGTTATATTTAAATAATGTTAGAGTTTAAAAACATAACATTCTGTCTTTTATTCATTCATGCAAACTGTTTTCTGAAAACTCTTGTTTTAAGTAAACATCATATTTACATATTAACCTATTCAGCCTACAGCAGTTCAGCTTTGCAGGTATTCATACCCGTCATATGCAAAAGCTTGGATATCACTGGATATCAAACTTTTTGTTGATTTTCTAGGTAACACATCCTCTGCAGACAACACAAGTATGCAATGCACAATTTAATACACAGTTGCTGTCATTTACTGAAATTAACATATTTTTAATAAAAACAGAGGATTTTTATTCAAATTCTCTTCTTAATTTTTCTAAAACATAGTACACAAACAGTACCAGACTAATTGCTTTGACCCTTAACTCCCAATACCCATCCCACATTACATACATTTTAAAAATAGAGAAGAGAGAGAAGAGAAATTAAAGAGAATTCTATAAAATCCTTGATGTTGTTTAGTTTAGTAAGTGAGATACAAATGTCTCTGTTATATACTTTCCCATTTATTTCTTCATAGATATAGAGGTAAATTTCCACTATGTAGTAAACTACAATATCATTAGCAGATAAATGTCATGTTGGTAAATCAATAGCTTACTTTTACTCAGAACACCAACAAATGTAAGTTTACTGGGGTATTTAGACATTTGTTTACAACTGATACATTGGTTTACAGGCACAGTAACAAAAATGTTAAGAGATGATGTAAACATTTAAAAATATATTTCTGACATAAGGTGAAAGTGGAGCTTAAGAGAAAGAGGAAAAGAAAAGAAACATGTAGAATATAAACAAATACAAATAATGGAACTCAAACAGAGAAAAGTGCTTGAGAAAAGTCAGCGATTGATGTTTAAAGTTTAAAGCTGTCAGACACAAAGAATGTTGGGTATAACATGTGACTACAATATGTTGCACTCTTTTCTCTCGCTCAGTCCCCCCCAGCCTTACGGTCCCCAGAGGGAAGTCTCCTTTGGTGACGCAGGAGGGTGACACGGTGGAGCTTCAGTGCCTGGTGTCAGGCAAACCCAAGCCCATCATCCTCTGGTCTCACGCTGACAAGGAGGCGCCCATGCCCGATGGCAACATGCAGACGGAGAGCTACGATGGCATCCTGCGCATCGTTAACGTCTCACGCGAGATGACCGGCACTTACCGCTGCCAGACCAGCCAGTACAATGGCTTCAACGTGAAGCCTCGCGAGGCCATCGTGGAGCTCATTGTGCAGTGTGAGTAAGCGTAGCTGTAGGATGGACTGAGCTGTATGCGGAACGTAATTAGGACATTCTAAATAGAACATACAGTGCTTAAGGTTTCAGTTCAGCAAAATCAAAACATTAATTTTCATGAGGAAATATACTGGGGATAAAAAAAATGTCTAAAGCATTCAGGGGCATCATTTGTTATAATTACCGGCAACCTTGGTATATGTTCCTTGTTGCCGATCTTTTTACATTTCTGCTCATCATTAAGACTTGCGAATTCAATTAGTGCAGGTGTGGAGGTTAATGCAACGTAATGAATTCCATAGTGTAGTTATGTGTTAAGAACGAGGTGCTTAAGAGGGCATTAATTCAGTCACATGCAGAAGTGAGCGTGTGGGGGTCAAACAGGTGCTGGTGGTAATGACCGTTTTGGATGCACCCTTGGGAAGGTAGCGGCGCTTTGCTGATCAAACAGTAATCTATAGCACATAGCAGCTGTCCTCAGATTAATGAGAGGGGCGCGTGGCATCATAGAATCTCTTAATTACAGTGATGATGTCAAATCGTATTGGGATAAAGAATCCAAGGTTAGCTTGTTAGAGACATCTAAGCGGTCTTGATCAGATTGCCTCGTTACTGCAATGTTGCAGCTCAGTGAAATTAGCAGTCCTTCTTTTAAAGCCATCTGATGGAATAAAATCAGGTTCAGGGTCTCTTTTGTGCAGAACATTAACAGTTTTGTGGATAACGCTTTGAAGAAGCTCAGTGCTTATAATGAGCGATAATGAACGCCTTGTGCTTTGTGCTACTTGGAGAACGTTATAAATAAAAACTTTTCTTTTACTAAAAAACATCATTGCTTAAAGAAGTAGGCAACCACACATACATTCCTGGCCAAATCACATGTTTTGTTGATGTTTGAAGTTATTGAAACAGTGCAACCTTTGTAGCCAGCTGTTTTTAACATGAAAACGCACATATCAATATTTAACATGAAGCCTGCCTATTTTTCCTACTTCACAGAGAGACCTGTCATTTTATTAAATTATAAATTCACTAAATATTTTGTGGTAATTTCGTTGGGCATGGTAAAGCTGTCATGCTTTATTAGACTTTATGGAGACTATGTTTCACTTGGTTGCATCTCACTCTATACAACCCCTTTGCCTTGTTTTTAAGTTTGCAAAAAGTCATCAGTGCTTTAAAATGTTACTTTTATCTCTTTCACCATGTCACCATGCTGACCCACTTAAAAATCTCATGTGCTCTTGTTGTTGAGGTTAGTGCTGAAGACTTATGGGAGCTGTAGTTGTTGTCTGAGTCAGTGATTTTGGTTTGTTAGTCATGAGTCAGTGCTATTATTGCCTTATTCTGAAATAACATATTCTGCTTTTTCCTCCTACAAGTAATGCAAAATGTTTGATCATTATATCCTGCTTGGGTAAATGAAATCATTCTGACCTTTACGCGTTCTATCTAGTATGTGAAATCATGCTGCATATCTCATGCATCTCCTGAAGCCAATTCAATACTGTATTGCTACATATTATTTGACTGCAGTAGCTGCACAGCACATTGGAGCTTATTCTTTTCCTTGCTGTAGCACGTCTGATTCATGTGAGGGATGCGTTTGCAGCACCATAATGAGGACAGACATTTGGGAATAGCTTGTTAAACTTTTAGTGTTGCTTTGAGGAGAATTTTCTCTCTAACAAGTGGACCACTCCAAAGCCCACTCTCAAAACTCTCGTAAGTAAATGCTATTGTAACATTCATCACTGTTCACTCTTCAGTGCCTTTTATGTTAATCAAAACTGTGCATATATTTTTTATCATATTGCAACAAAGACTTCGAAGGCAATAATCCAGTATTATCCAAGATTCTGATATTTTTTAAATTTTTGGTAAGTTTTTAGTTCTCCACACTAGAAATATGCATTCTGACTAGTTTCCACCCAAGATCTCATATACTCGGTTAACTGTAGAGAAAGACATATAGCCATGCAGGTCCCTATTCTACACAGGTGACACTCAACTACAGGCATATATTGAATTTTCACAATTTTCATGGCTAACGACAGGCTTGAAGTCTGATGAACAATATTGAAGCATGCTCTATTCCCCCTATATTGAGCTCTGCCTTCACAAGGCTTTGAACAGGTTCTGAAATTCCACGCTCAGTTTGTTCTCACTCCACCCATGTTTTATCCCATATTATTTATGATTGTTCCTAGATGTTCTCATTATAAGATCGTTCCTGGCTCCATTAACCTCAGGTCAGGTGGCAGAATAATCTAATGAATGTAGAGTAGGTAAAAATACATTTGAATTAAAATTATGTCAGATAAAAAAATCCTTTCTTTACAGTATCTCACAAAAGTGAGTACACCCCTCACATTTTTGTAAATATTTTATTATATCTTTTCACGGGACAACACTAAAGATATGCCACTTTGATGCTATGTAAAGTAGTCAGTGTACAGCATGTTTAACAGTGTAAATTTGCTGTGCCCTCAAAATAACTCAATACAGCAATTCATGTCTAAACTAGTGGCAACGAAAGTGAGTACACCCCAAATTTTTTCACCGGTTCATCAGTGTCACAAGGTCTTAGGTGTGAATGGGGAGCAGGTGTGTTAAATTTAGTGTTATCGCTCTCAGACTCTCTCTTACTGGTCACTGGAAGTTCAGCTTGGCACCTCATGGCAAAGAACTCTCTGAAGATCTGAAAAAAGACTTGTTGCTCTACATAAAGACAGCCTAGGCTATAAGAAGAACCTGAAACTGAACCACCCTGAAACTGAGCTGCAGCACGGTGACCAAGACCATACAGGGGTTCAACAGGACAGGTTCCACTCAGAACAGGCCTCGCCACGGTCCACCAAAGAAGTTGAGGCAACCAGGTAAGGAGTACAAAGACAAATGTGTCTTGCCTACAGTCAAGCATGATGGTAGGAGTGTCATGGTTTGGGGCTGCATGAGTGCTGCTGCCTGTGGGGAGCTACAGTTCATTGAGGAAACCATAAATGCCAACATGTACTGTGACATGAGAACGGCTGTGTGCATTTTACACTGTTAAACAAGCTGTACGCTGACCACTTTACATCATACCAAGGTGTCTTATCTTCAGTGTTGTCTCACGAAAAGATATAATAAAATATTTACAAAAATGTGAGGGGTGTACTCTTGTATATAGATATATAATTTCAAAAATGCCCACTGATGACAGCAGCAGTACAGCTCAAGCAATTTAGCAAGCATCAGCATCACTTTCTGGGAATATGTTCCTCTGTTGTGTAGCTGCATATGTATTTAAATTTTTGGGTAATTTGTGTATGTTTGTGGAAACACTTGCGCCATGTGCTTTAGATTCTGTCTCCAAAAAAAATCAGTACAAGGCCAGCAGATCAATGAAAGCCATCCTCTTATGCGGATGAGGACAGTCATGCTTCCAGACAGGCACAGGTTCTTAAATATAGCTGCCTTTTATCATGTTTCCAGTCATCACTTTCAAAGGCTGACTAGCATTAGTGTTAGCATTAGCGTTAAACCGCTCGGAATGGCTGACTGTATCTGATGACTCATTCTGTACCACTCTGTTTACTCCTGTCATCCCTTTCCCCTGTGATAAAAGACCCTTCCACCCCTTCTCCACCACGGCACCCCACCCCTCCTCGTTGCAAGCCATCATGATTGCTGTACGAGAGGGTTGCATAGAGGTAATCCTTACATTGCAGGCATTACTATGTAGAGGGCCCGAATGTATGCTGGTGGATAATGTCTGCTTGCATCTGTGACAGCTAAGCAGCTCCTGCAGCAGGCGGTACAACTGCGGGGGTGGAGAGAAAATGGAGGGAGGGAAGGATGCAGGGAGGGAGGACACGTTGGGAAAGCTGGTTAGAGAGGAAGAGAGGGAGAGTGATGAGAGAGAAAAAAACAGGGAGAGGGTAGAGGGAGGAAAAGATACATGTACAGAGAGGGAGGATGTTGTTGTCCACCAGGGAGATTGCCCTGGATTTCGCTCAGCCGTAGAGCTTCAAATCGGCATTATGCTGTTATATTGGTAATGAATTGAAAGCCACACTCTTCCTTTGCTCCACCTTCCTCTCCAGTACATGAAGGGGTTGATATATTTAAAGCCCTATGCTAACCCACCCCTGGTATTTCCCCCTTTCAGGCACATTGTAAAAACATACACCTTTTCTATAAATTCATCATTCGAAGGATTTAACTGCATCACTGACTCTGCCCCCAGCAGTAAGCCACTCACGAGAGGAACCAAAGCTGAGCCACTTTATCACACTGGTTGCACCACTGAACTGGAATTAGCCTTCCTATTCCATTTTAGGGACAGGAAACATGGTTCTAATTCATTTTACTTTCTTCCAACAAATCAAATAAGCAAAAAAGCATGAAGAGGTTGGATTTGCCACTGTCCATCATGCCCTTTTCCAGTTTTCATGGTGACTATCTAGACCTACTCCGGACTAGGTTTACCACCTTGTCTATAAGGTCCCCCAAGACATTTTGAAATTCCATTAGACTCTACTCTGTATTTGAAATAAGAAACTGCCATAGTGCTTCTTTCTGTGTTACAATGATGTAAGTAAAGCATCTGGGATGCAATGTTGCTCAGCCTTTTAAGTCTCTTTAGTAAGAATTGTACCAGACGTTGATTTGTCAAAAATGATGCTTTCATGTATGTCAATTTAAAGTTTAACAGTGAAGGAGAAATTACTTGTTCCAGAATTAGCAGATGCTGGATTATTTGGAGCTTCGGCAGTCCATGCCTTGAGTTTGCATTTTGAAAGCAATTTTAGGTGGATGCTGTGATTCTGGTTGCTCTCTGTCATTGACGATTGGATTAAAAACTTGAATTATGAAAATTATACAGTTTATCTCAAATTTGCAGTGTGAGATGGCGAAATGGGAGTGTCAAACTCAGTGACCAATATATTATTGGCTATTATTTTGTCCCCACACAATTTGAGAGAAAAAACAGACACAGCCTGAATACCTGCTCAAGTAAAACTGGAAGGGTGGCACCTCTACCCAAGATTGTTTGGTTCATTCTTCTTGTGAACTAGACCAATGTGTGGGAAGTCTGACAGGATAAAAACAAGGAAAAGGTTTTGTCTCTGACACCCTCTAGTAAACTGAAACAACTATTTAATAATAACTAGGCTGAATGATAAGAGTCCTGTGCTATGCAATCAGGTCTGCCCACAACAGAGTGATTACTCTACTTGTGACTCTGAGGGTACCTGCAATAACCCCTGCTTTGAAGCCTCTGTGTTCATAGCTTTAAGCTTTTGGATTAATTGCTATATCCAAACCCACAGCTCTTTCTTGGCCACTTGTTCTGGCCTGTGCTGACCTCACAAATCTTACACTGGGCTGAGAGTTTGGGCTGAAACAAACACCCCAAGGAATTCAAAGCAGCAGGCCGCCGGTTGCCAGCAGCACATATGTGCCTATTACAGCCACATCCAAGGTCAAGGGTCATGAGTTAAGCCCTCCCTGCTCATTTCCGGCCATGTCCATCTGGACGATTACATACGCTGTTTTAACTCTAAGCATTATGACTCATTCAAGAGAAAATTTAAAAGAACCGGAAAGTAGTAGAGAATAGTCTCATCTTACTGTACCATTGTCAGTACCACTGAAACAAAACCTGGACACAATTTTGGCACCTATTATTGTATGAGTCAGAGGTGTGAAACATGACAGTGGATAAGCAAGTTACTTCAAGCCGAGACCTGACAGTGCTGATTAGAAATTGTAAAGATAAGACAAGCATCTCAAGTTCAGACCAAGCACCAGTTTAATTGAGTACTCTCAGGTAAGGTACTTGAACCCAATTATCTTCAGGCTCATGCTAAGCGTTCACATGGATGCCCCAACATCCCCGACCTTCACCAGCTGAAGGGGTTAATTGAATTCATTGTTTGGGTGTGTACCATCTTTAAAAAAGAAAAAAAAAGGAAGCCATGCGCTGCTTCAGCTAGAGCAGCCCACAAAACCTAAGGGGACCGCCGCCAGCTGGCTGACTCTTTGGTAGGATCGGAACCTCATCACGCACATGCCGAAACTTTAGCTGGCTGAAAAGGTCAGTTGGTGTACTTTTTGCTGGTCACCTGCCATTCGATGCCTGGCCAGATGAGAGCTAGAGAAACGGGATGACACAAGGAGGGTCACTTGAGCATGCATTGTAATTTTCTCAAGAACGTTGCTCAGCCGACAGAGGGCTGATAGCTAAGCCTCTCTCATTTAGAACGTGACATTTCCTTTAACACCAGAAACCCTAATCCTTAGCACAGGACCAGAGAAGCTCAGCCACTAGCTCTAGTCACTTCTTTCCACAAGACAGAGTGGATGAAGATAATATTTTATTCCAGAAGAATGTGGCAGGAATGTTAATTCTGCCATGAGATTAGATTCTGGAGACAGACTCTTGAAAGAAGACAAATGACAAATATTCTTGACCGACTCTCAGCCAGACCTCTTCACACCTTTCCCAAAAGTCATTTTTAATTGCCCCAAAATGCAGCAAAGCTTACTGATTATTAATGGCCTAATATAGTTTAATGAAGTGATAATTGCAGTTAAACCCTGATACTAATGGCCCTCCTCAACATCCTTCGTCTCCTTTTGGCCCAGTAGTCCAGCATGGACAAAATGGAAGTTCACGAAAGCACTCTTCCTTTGAGAAGTTGCCCTTATTGTTGCTTTTTCCACATTTACGACTGCTTTCCTTTCTCTCTGGATGAAAAGTAATTACATTTAAGAGAAGTTCTGAGATGGATGTGTGTTTGCTCCATCTAACTGTGACAACAAAGAGTTTTTAAGAGTTTTTGAGGAACATGGATACAGAGCAAAAGGATTGGGAATGGCGAATGCAAATGTGAGGGTGTCGATGCCGAATGAAAAAGCGATCTGGACCTTCGTCATGAAGCGATAAAATTGGCATCCTGATTAGCGAAGTGGAACTAGGGATGAGCGCTAGAGAATAGAGGAATATTCCTCTCCACAGAAGCCAGCTCGGATGACACAATGCCAGCGCTCCGTGCTCGCTGTTCGCTAAGCATGGCATTCAAAGCTGGCTGCCAGCCTAATTAGCAGTGAGCTAATTTATCCCCACTAGTATTCATTTATGAAAAAAGAGTAAGCTCAAGAAATGGGAGGGGGACAGAAAAAAGACTGCTCAGTAAAAGTGCCATCACCCATTCATGCTCCATGGCTAGCTTTAGCGGGTCCCTGAGCTCAAGAAGTGAGTTTAGCAGAAAAATGAAAGGCTTGCTCTAGTTAGCAGTGGACATAGACTTTTGAGGGTTCTCTTGAGGCTTGATGGCACATTAATAGGATTTAGCACTGCTGTCTGCATGTGCGACTGTTGTCATGTGCTGTAATTGCACGTCACATATTTTTACACATACACACACACGCGCACACACACACACACACACGCACACACACACAAGCACACACACAGACTCATGTTAGTGGGCAGTCTTGCAGATCTTCTCTCTAGAACTGTTGTCATCTCAGCTGTGTAACTGACACATGTAAAAATGTCAGAATGAAATAGGACAAGACATCCCCTTAAGTATTACCTCAGTTCAGGCATGGCCCCTCTGGGCTACGACAGACAATGAAAAATACATAACCTCCATGTCAGACATTAACTAAGCAGGTTGATGAAACACATTGTAATTTCATTGTTTGAATACAAAGCCCATCTAACAGACAGCTATTCTTTTTATGTGTCAAAATGAAATGGAAAGACACAGAGTGGCATTAGGTACTCATCACATGAATTGAAGTCTCAATTTGCAGACACTTTCTCTGGCATTTTTTAGCATTAGTGACATTAGTAGCTCTGTTTTGTTTTTTTTTTTTTTTGGGGTGGGGGGACAGAAAAGTGCAGAGTTTAGAATTAAGCCTGCCCAAGTGCTCTGAATACAGCTCATCAGCTAATACCTAAGGCCAGAATTGCGCCAGATCCTATTGCCTTACGGAGGTCACTAACAATAGCTATCATAATGGTTCAATGTCCCTTATAACCTGTAGCCGGCATCCGAGCTTCTAAGTCCCTCATTTCTTAACGATAGATAGGATATCCTACTGAAGTCGTAATGTAATTACTGTTATCTTATCTACAAAACCCAGACAATGTTCCAACATGCATACAGCCAATGGGAACTGACAAAAGAAGCTCACATGATATGTAATTTCTGCCTATTTTACACCTTTAATAACATCATATTTACATTTCTGAGTTTGGACCATGATTTCAGCATTGGTTGAAGTATGTGGAAAGACTTATATAAGGAGTAGGGAGGATTGTGAAAAGTTCTCTTTGGCATCTTAAACTCAACGGCCGGACCCGCCCTTTCATAACAGTGTAAGGACTGTAACAGGACTGAGAAACAGATAAAAGATGAGATTTTAAATTGTATTATTAGTCCTTTTGCTCTAAATTATCGTATTCCTTAATTATGTTTATTTTATTAAAATTATGATTGATCATTCCATTCCAGACATAGCATGAGTAAAACTTTACCAGATGTTTGGTTAGTAGCAATTTTGTGTTTAATTATTTGCACTCCCTGCTACAATATGATGCTGTATAGAAGCTGAAACTCATGACAAAAAAGCCATGCCAAATCTAAATATTTCAACTTTACTTCAAAGTAAACTGAAAAGATCTGCTAAAAAAGCAAAATTCTATTATATTTTATATTAAATTAAATTATATAGAAAATTTAAGTAAATTATATAATTTAGTTTCCCCAAAATATAGAGGTAGAATACTTGGGACTTCCACTCTACCTATGGAAATTACCTTATGAATGAAAGAAAGAAACAAAGATAAAATATACCTTTTCTTCTTCTTTTTTTGTACTGCTATTAAGCAAAGTCAACATTATTACAGGCCACATTTAAAATTTTCTGAGTTGTAGAGGTCTTTGTTCATGATGTCTCTGAGTTGAGCCAAAATTTTACTACAGTCATTCTCATATATAAGAATGATATAACAAAACAGTGCTTGAAATGTTTTGGGAATGTTTGGTGCAGCCACTTATGACTGAGCCTGGGCGCGTAATTATGGCGATGATGGGTTATGACCATGCTATAATCCTTTGACAATCATGCTGCAGCTTTATCACAGAAAGGCAAGGAGGGGAGAAGTGCCTGCACCAGCTGACTCTGGCTTTTATTTGGCTTTTACTCTGATCTCTCTGCACATAAGCATCACATCCAGACAAAGCATCATCATCAGAACTATGGAGGCCAGGGTTCTCTGTCATTTTCTGGGATCACTACTTCATCATTTTCTGACATACTTTAGTTTTACTCTTTCATAACACACCTAGGTCAGCTCAGGAAAGGATTGTTAATAAGCGGGTAATTAAGTCAGGTGAGGAAGAAGCAGAATTGCTATTTTCCTGATGCATGGTGTAACTACTTTTAAAGTGTGTACTCTCTGTGTAAAAAAAAAGGAGAGTAGATAAAGCCCAAGGCTTTTTTTCAACTACACAAAGCTGTGTTACTTTTCAGAAACGTTTAATTCAAATAAGCCTTTTTAAAACCACTTTCTTGAAAAGAGAATTAATTTTAAATTTATTTGTCACAAATCAAAGAAAATGTTTTTGTTATTCAAATTACACAGAAAGAATGACCATTAGAAAACCATTTTCTTTCTTCTCTCTGTCTCTATCTTTTTTCTCATTTTTTTATGCGTTGCTTGTTGGGAATCCTGTGTTTACTAGCTTTTTTTTTTTGCTACTTGACTCATTATTCACTATTCATAAGGAAGCTTTAGCACACATTTGTTGTTCTTTTTTTCATTGATGCAGAGAGGCATACTCTAATCAACTGGCGCATCACAAGCTACCTCCTTGTACCACTCCACCTCCCCAACTCCTTATTGCCGAAAATCGATTTGCAAATACAAAATGTTTCTTTCTCTCTGTCAGCACGAGAGCATGATAACCTCCGTGACTAGTCTATCAAGCCCTCTTCCACTGGCTACATGGCAGCCTGGATCGTTTCAATTTAGGAAACTCAGGCGTGAAATTCAGAATGACAAAATGCGCTAGGCTTGGCCTTGCCTCATTGCCCATGTACAGTCAGTGTGGAGATTGAACTGTTGACCTCAACTGTAAGAGATATTGTATTGTTCAGTCCATAATCCACTCACAGTGTGGGGGCCTGTTTGTCATTTAGTGTGAAATAAAACTATTTGAAGAAGTCTTGCTTTCTCTCTGATGCATCACATCTCTGACTCTCCCTTTCTTTCTGTCTCTGTCCCTCTTCCCTCCTGCCTCCCCATTCTCTTTTTTCCACCAGACCAATGACAAATTGGCAGGCTGCAACAAATGTAGAGTGACTGGGAAGATTTGGAGCTCTTTTCTGATGAATTGTCAGTGTATTGTTAAGTCCTTGCGCTCTCAAGTTTAATTATGTGAAACGTATAAATGCACCTTTAGTCTCTGATTAAAGCATAATTTCTCCTCCGATTAACTAAGACATATTTTAGGATATCTGAGTTAGATGGAGTGGATTAATTAAAATCTGTGCACGCCAACCTACATTGAGAATTAAGTGCACCCAGGTGAAATGACCTGTCTGGAGTACATATGAAATCAGTCAGTAACTTTACATTTCTCTTTATTTAGGTTTGAAAAGCTGTAATTAACCTTGTTCTGTTTACATTCCATATGTTCCTTGGTCCTGACTCTGTGGTGGATTGTTGGGGATTAGAAGTTTGTTGGTAGAATTTAAATTGGTTGCATGGTTTCAGGGTACATCAGTGTGTCATGTGTATATAGTCAGTTTTACTTATTTGCATAAAAAAAATAATAAAGTAAGACTAAGACTGCTGGCCTAAATCTGGAGTGTATTTAGTCAAAAACACTCCTGATTTAGGTCAGCAGTCTTAGTCTTACTTTAAATATTAATATTGCCATAAACCAACACTGCTGCTGATGCGTTAAACATAAATGAAATACTAAAGGGGTAATACAGTTAGATTAAAGTGGTACAAAAACCTTGGCTATATTAGCTGATAACTACATTATAACTATTGCCATTTTGCTTGTTTACTGCATAGTGCTTAGATTTTCCTCCTTACTCCTTCCTCCTTGATGTTTTTTTCTATAATAAAAGTCTCATTATTTAAAGCAGTACTGGACCAGATACCACTGTGAACTACAAAGAGAATGGAAATGCAGTTATTACTGCTGTTTACCCTCCCTGATTTCTGCCTCTAGACTGTGGTCGTAAATAACTTTTACCAAAGTAGGTGATACCCTTGTTTAACACTGTGCCTTTTCCAAAAGGACTGGAATGCCGGTATATTTCTTGACTTTTATTACTGAGACAGTTCCCTCGTTAAACAAAATAGAAAATAAAGATCAAACCCTGACACAACACATGACTGTAGTAAACTGAAAGGCAAAATCACACATCACAGGTTTAGAAACAAACGGTTTTATTTATAGTTTAAGATAGACAACCCTCAAGATCATGCTTAGTTTTTCAGTGTTTCAGTGTCCAAACCAAGTCATGAATGAGTTAATCACATGATTGAGTCATGTCATGTATGTGAAAGTCAGAGTCATGTCACATATCATTTAAGCATCAGTCAAGTCGGGAGTCCGAGCAACATGTAACTAGAGTCTGATTTGCTGAGCTGTCTCTGTCTCTACATGAGTAGCTACATGAAAGTGCTGTTTGGTTTTGTGAGCTTGTGTTAAATAGAGCATGCTCTATAGAGCTGCATAGAGAATATTTGAATTTACCAAAAATAAAATAAAATAATAAGAACACACACGCAACTCTCAGGGGATGTAAGCAGCAGTGCTGTTTGCTACAGTAGCAAGTGCATCCACTGAGCTTTTTTCCAAATTAGACAGAAAAACTGCAAATGTTGGGTCAGCAGAAGTTCCCTACTGAGGACATAAGATTAGTGATCAGCAAACAGACTCTATAGGCCACTGTGTTTCTCTGTGCATGCCCTGGCAAATGTGTGTGCATGTCTTGACTCTCGACCCCTTCATAATTTACTGCTGAAATCTCTTACATACAGAAAGAGTCAGGCATGTTCAGTTTCTGTCACCTTCCAGTTTATCCTTCAGTTTTGACAGCAGTCTCTGCATAGATGCTTCAGTGTGTTTTTGACATTGCTGTCTGAAAAACTGCTAAGCTCTGCCGTTCTCCAGATTTGTAGTTTGTAGTATTGCTCGCTGCTTTTTCATATACGCATGCATGCCCACATTAACTTGAAAGCGCCAGTAAATTTTGGAATTGCGCTCTGATCTCTTGTGGCCTGTTATAGTGTCCCTCATTAGCTCATTTGTCCGCAAGTCATTATGTTCATATATATGTTTGAATGCACCTACTCGCTGATACAATTTCTGTTCACAATGAATCCACCACTGCTCTCCCTGACAAACCACACTGACTGTTAGACTGTTAGCCCCCTTTTTCTTTGCATTTCCTTTTGGGCAAAATAATGAGTACAATACTTTTTACAGTCTTTCTAGATTCTATAAAGTTGCCGCTTTTCATTTAAATAAATAAAAACTTGTGTACAGGTGTCCAAGTTTTTGTCTGTACGTCTCTAAATATGCCAAATTTATGTATTTTAAAGCTTTTCTGTTTTCTACACATGCATCAACAATGAAAGCTTATGCTCTATTGTTCTCAACAGATCCACCGGCGGTGGAGCCTGTGTACACAGAGATTCGGCAGGGGCTGGGTCGAGCCTTTAGCCTGAGTTGCAGAGTGCTGCGTGCACACCCGTCCCGTGTACTGAAGTACGAGTGGAAGCTGGGCACACGGCTGCTGACTGTGGGGCAGTTTGACACTCGTGACGAGACCGAATACCATGTAAGGGCACTGAACCGTGAGGGCTATGGTGCATACACCTGCGACATCACCAATGAGGCTGGCGCTGGCCGCTGCACGTTCCTGATAACAGGTAAGACAGTTTCATGTCTTTTGGATTTGATGTGTTAACTTGGACAGCTCTGTAACCTTACTATCTTTTTTTACCAGAGCTTGCCAGTCCAAAAACTCTGGCACAGCCCGACTCCCTTTTCAGTGTTGATTCTATGCTAAGGGATGGCTGGCATGTAGCCAACCCTGGCTCGGGTAAAACTCAATCTCCACGTCATCCTGTGCAGTTGCAGACTAGGGAGTGATTTGTCTTTGATTTTGTGCCACCTCGTAAGTGATCTGAGCACATCCCTGGTTCTGTACCAAGGCTCTCCGTTTTAGAAACGAGTGCAACTGCATTTTCTTTCTCTCCTCCTGCTCTACCCTCACTGTTGAATATTCATGGCTGAAATCCCAGCTGGTTGATGAGGCATCCTGGACCAGAGAAGGATGTGAGAAGAGATGAGCTACCTGCTTTTTGATGCATAGGTTATTCTTGGAGATGTTTCACCCCTAATCATTTAATTTGCATTGACAATTTCCTGCTCTGCTCAGCAGGCATAAAAGAGGATTATATCACTCATATCCTCTCTCCTTGATTCCATGTGTATCTCTCTTTTTCACTCTCTCTCTCTCTCTCTCTCTCTCTCTCTCTCTCTCTCTCTCTCTCCCCCTCTCATTCACCAGCTCAACCAATAATGTACTCATCCATCTGGGCAATTCTACTAGATCTTCTCTCTCTCTCTCTCTCTCTCTCTCTCTCTCTCTCTCTCTCTCTCTCTCTCTCTCTCTCTCTCTCTCTCTCTCTCTCTCTCTCTCTCTCTCTCTCTCTCTCTCTCTCTCTCTCTCTCTCTCTCGTTCTCCCTCTCCTATTCGTATGTACCCTCCACCCCGTATTTCATGTGCTTCAGTAGGACGTGCTGAAGGCCATTATTTTGCACAACCCATGCATTCATGATAAGCCTCTGCTGCACCGCGGAAACAGGCTTATTCCTCCTAAGCATTGCACGAACAACCATCGGGATCTGTGTTCCTACACACCTGAGGGCAACAACAAGAATGTGAGAGCAAGAGAATCCAATATTGATCTTGTTTGAATTGGAGCATAATCTTTAGAAAGGTTACATATTCTGGCAAAAGCATTAGCCAACTTAATAAGAAAATATAAGAACACATAGGTTTTCAGGCTGTCACTATTGATTGTACAGTCATATGCAAATGTTTAAACAGCCCAAATTAGATTTTGTGTTTTGTTGTAAAAGTTAACAGCATCTGAAAACGTAAGTGTACAAGTTCTTTATGTTTACTTCTTCTGTTGTTTAACATGTTCTGTGCAGGCAATATTTGTATTTTTATCTTATTTCCAAAATGTTAAAATGTGCAAAAATACAGTAGCTGTATATAATACAATGTGCAGCAGGGTGTTGTCTGTAGAGGGTATATACATAATATCCACAAATCATAATATATGATCTGGGGCAAATTTTGCATGTGACAGTGATCAAGTAATCTACCATTTATTTTGATGTTGAAAACACTTTAAGAAATCCTTAAGACATGGAGAAAACAGTGAACCACTAAGAAGCAAAAGCAATCATGTAAATGGGCATATCTATCAGGCTTCTTCAGAAGAGTCCATTAGTAGAATTTAAAATGTGCATTATCATTAGAGATGATCCAAGCCAGACCAAGCTTATTTTTTTGGGATCAGGCATTGGCTGTATAAGCCTGCGCCTTATGTATTCAGTGATTATGTGTGGAGCTACAAACCTAGTTCCCAAATAGTTGAGACAGTGTGTGAAATGCCAACAAAATCAGATAGCAGTAATTAAATAATTATTTTTTTATTTTTGACCTGTATGATTTGAATATTTGTTATATACATTTTATTTTATATATTATATATTTATATATATTATATATTTTAAAAGAAGTGATGTAATTTCTCCTTTAGCTCATTTTTTTAATATGTTGCAGTCATCAATTTTAAAATGAGTGCATATTTACAAAATACAATGAAGCTAATAAGACATATCTTACCCTTGTATTTCTTTATTTAACTATAGATCAAGGTCATATTTACAAATCAAGCATTCTTTTTTACATGCATTTCACATTCTGTCCACATTTGGAATTACCTTTGTATTTTAATGAAACTATTTAATCGATACCAGTAATAATGGATAATAGATTGACAACTGTCAAGTAAAAGACACAAGAAAAATTCTGAATTTAACACCATGTAGGACAGTAAACATGTTTTGATGACAGCAGTTAAGTGGAGTATCTGCATACAGAGGTATATGTTTTAAAATGGTTTTCATTGTGGGATGAATAAGGAAGGGTGAATACAAGTGGATGATGTCCGTCAGAGAACTATATTTTGACTGTATCTGGACTAGATAGAACCTAGCTAACATAACTACAGTAGTTATAGTTACAGTATAGCCACACCAAAGCTTACTGCGCTCTAAATTCTAAATTCTGTCACATTCAGACACTTGTGAACTTACTACGTTTTACAGGGCTGTTAAAACATAAAATCAGCTTTTCACTAAAGTGTCTGTAAATTTTCTACATGATTCTGTGATAAAACATGACAAATATTGAATTCAGTATCTGAATACTGACCCCTAGAACAGTCACCTGTGCACATGCCTGCTTTACTGGTTACTTCTGAATTTAAACCAGCATTCAGAACCTTCTACATTCCACATCCATACATACAAGTCATTTGGTTTTATTGTCTAAGTTGCACATACTAAAGTGATTTTACTGCAGCACTAATGATCAGACTGAATTAGCATTGGCCCACACTGAAAATAAAAGTTCTCTGATCTGAGGAGCAAGACAACTGCATCAGGACATCTCTAATTATCATCGTCCAAATTGCCAGTTAATCACTGGCAGTTCATCCAGAACATAAAGTTTAATCAATTTGTTTCTTTTAGTTGTGTAATGGAGTCTAATCGATTAACTCTGACAGCCTTAGCAGGTTTATTGGCATAGAAGCTGAACTAGCAATGGAACAAATTGCTTTAATTAGTCTGAATGTGAAGTAGAAAATGAATGAGCGCATGAACATAAGATGAGCTTTCCCTGAGCTTCCTCCTTAATGGCAGTTCATTTCTGAAGGGGGCATCTTATGCAAGAAGCTGTAAGGAATGCTAATGAAATAGAGGTTAAGTCAGTTGAGGGAAAGCTTCAAGGTACATTCCATCTGTTAATAACGGGAGCTCAATGGTCGTGCATGTTGCTTGAACAACTGTGCTGCGTCAGGTCCTCAGCCTGCTGCCCGTCAGGTTGACAGCTGCACATCTCGGAGGAGACGGACATGAAATATTCATGCACTGGGCTTTACTTCAAGCCAAGATGGCCTCCCTGCAGTACTGACCTCCGTTACGTGCTCAACGAGCGACACGATTCCACTTCAATTACTCAAGTCTTTCCATCACAGAGCTTGTGACATCCATTATACACCACTGAATGCTTGTATTGCTCTCATGAGCACAGACTGCAATATACACGATGACTGAGGCTTGGAAATGACAGCAGGTTTTGAAGTTTAAAAAAAGTATTACTTTAGAAATAAAGACAGCTTGCCTTTTTTTAAATTTCAGTTAAATGGCTGTTACTACTAGGGTTTGTGGAAAACTAATACAGCATGTTATCGCAATATTTTGCATATCAATAGTGTTTTGAAACATGCATGCAAAGTATTATTATTTTATTATTATTTTGTATTACTATTAATTGCAAATACAAATTAATCTGGTTGTAAAAATATGTAGAATTAGGTGCTTTTTTAGTCCACTAGATTTTTGTTGTTGTTGTTGTTGTTGTTGTTGTTGTTAAGGTGACAGCCAGTAAAATACTCTAGCAATGCTACAAACGCCAACACTCACTCACGCCCACACGGCTCCACCTAGAGGTTGTGTTAAGCAATGATGATTTTTCCAGATTTATTTTCAAATTCCAATTTCACATTCCTCTTTATCGAAAGTTTAGATATGCTTTCACTGAGCAACAAACAAACTGCATCTACAGCAGTACAGATTCAAGAAGGATATGTTTTGCTCTTGGATTATTATATTGAGGCATAAGACCTACTGACCCTTTTCACGTTTCAATGTTTCATTGGTGCATGGCCTTGATTACAATTTCATCAGCAAAACATGAACTGAACAATGGCAGACTACTACACCAATTAAGGTGGGATGGGAAAGTAAACAGGACATTTACTTTGTTTGTGGCAAAGCTAATATTAAATCAGGTCCACTAAAAATTACACAATTACGTTGACAATGTAACATTTCAGTTCTGAGAGTGCTGGGAAAATAATCCAATCCATCACCTACCTCACATGCAAATGTACACACAACACAAGAGGAAAAGGCTTTTCTTACATGCCCAAGATACTAAAATGAGGCTGACAAAAATGTCAGTATGGAAAACCTGCTTAAATTGGCAATAATATCTAAACAAGAGTCATAATAATATTGTATAACAGAGCCTTTGATATTTCAAATCCCTATTTATTACCTGTTATTACCTTGTGGTTTTCATGTGTATTTTTTTTTTTCAAACTTAAAATGTTTTGATAACTAACTTTAACTTAGATTTTTGGTTTTGCCCTTCAGTGTTTATTTTGGTGCATCACTAATATCTCCAATAAGACACAAATGGAGGTTAAAGGGTATGTTTATGGAAATCTTTTCTGGCCTCTTTTCAACTTCACATGCAAATAAATTTAAAATACAAATATGTATTTGCTTTTTTTGTACATAATTGCTCGAAAAAGTTCATACGCAAAAGCAAAGCTTTATTTACATTTCATCACACTACAAAGCTCTGCAGATTTAAAATATATATACAGCCCTGTTTGCAGTTTCATTTTCACAGTCAGCAAGCACTCCTAACAATCAAAAGCTCTGGGTGGGATATAGAGAGGCACTGTTGAGTGCAGGCTGCTGGGGGTATCTTTTAAGAGATAAACAAAGAGTAAAAACGTTGGTGATACTGGTGCATTAGAATACTCTGTTAGTGGCTGTTAACCTCTATCCAGCCAGACTGAAGATAAATTCTCTATTGTGTCAGGTTAAAGTGATTCTTGATCAAATTAGAGATGCTCGGGGCATTGTGACTGGCTCCAGACAGAGACTTGCCTTAAAATTTGTATTTGCTTATTAGAACTTGTGTTATATCACAGTCTTTTAATGATCATAGTGAAAGACTTGAAATGCTGACATCACAACAAGTGTATAGAATTATTTCTAGAGTGGTACTATCACAATAATTGTCACAAATAGTTACCAGTTTTCTAAAAAATTAACTTGGTTACACTTTAATGTTACATTAAAGCAATGTTGCATTTTTTTAAATGCATATTTTGAAAAGCAGCATATGCCCATACTCTAATTGGCTGTATACATACATATTCTATGACATACACCTACAAGCCTGGCATCAGTAGCAGTTGGGCTGAAAAAGTCCTAGTTTTTAACAGCCAATACACAGGAGCACTGCAGTTGCGCTGCACTGTGGAGGCCATGTGCTGCTTCTGTACCAGTGTATGTGGTGCTGCACTTTGGCCGATATTCAAAAAAGTAATCAAGCAAAACCTTGAAGTCTTTTTGACCTTGTAGAACATGAAGCTGAACTGACCCATGCGATCAGCTGACTCATGATCAGCTGACCCATGCAAAGTTTTGTTTTTTCACTTTGGCTGATTTAGGAGCAGTGTGATTTTGTTCACCTCCACAAACACATCTTCACTCTGGCTGTGATTCCCAGCAGGGCTGAATTTATCCCCAAGCATTAAACAGAGTAAACTCTGCGGGCCCATTAGCACTGCCTGTAGATTTTTTCCCTCCTAATAAGCTGAGGATAGAATAAGCGCTGGTGACAGCTCTAATCCCTGACCTGCAGACATCAGCAAAATTTCTCTTTCTCGCACCCCTCGCGGACATCTACGCAAAGCTTGACCATGAAGTTTCCTTTGCTGAAATGGTGACTTTTGCATTAAACACTTCACGCTGGAGTCCTCTGTGTGATGGAGACCCTCTACGTGGTGCTGCCTCTGTTCCGATAATGAGTTTGCTTTTTAGTTGTGCTTTGAGATGACACGCTGACTTTTAGCTTGACGAGAAATGGACAGAAGATTGTGCTAAGCTGTTTTTTTGTTTTTTTTTTTGGAGCTTTTTGTTTTGGAGCATTAGGAGGTTTGTCAGCCTTTCATAGTAGAGTTAGTTCCTTACAGCTTTGCATTTGTGTCTCCTTTGAATGTCTCATAGAGAAGGATTTTATTCTGTTTCTTTTTCTGTTCCCTCCCTCCCCTTTGCTATCTCTTATCCTTTCTCCCTCCATTCCTCTTGCCGTTATTTAATCTTCTGGCCATAACCTTGCCAAAAAGGATTTTATTTATTAAATGATGACCCCTGAATCCAGCATGTGACTGTAGGCCTGGTTCATTGTACAAGAAATCAAAATAACTTAAGTTTGCAAATTCCAAATTCAGTTTTCAATGGAATTGTTTTTAATACATTATCTGGCTGATGCATTATCTGATTGACAATAGGTGTTTTCAAGTTAGTTTGACATAACTATTCAGGGTCAGATTTCATTAGTGCAGAGACCTGCTCCATGGGTAGATGGTAGAAGAAGTACATTAACAGAATTAGTGTCTGTATCGCTCTACAGTACAATTGTATGAGGACATCCAACAGCATAAAGTGTCTGGTCCAGGTGGTAATGACATTAAAACACACTAGACATTTTAGGTACCATTGCTGTGGTACCATTGTTTTTTTTTTTTTGTGATCAATAACGATGCTGTTCTTTTTCAGGCAAGGCATTTGCTCCAGAGTTCTACTATGACACATACAGCGCCTTGTGGCAGAACAAGCCGAATGTGTATGGCTTCAAACTCCAGTGGACGCAGATGAATCCTAATGCAGTGGACCGCATCATGGCTTATCGCCTTGGTATCAAACAGGTTGGTCTTTCATTTTTCTTCTGTCATTGGTACGATTAGCTCATAGCACCCTTTTTGTGGCTTGTAGCTGCTAAATGTAAACCAAGCCCTGATATGTTATTTATATATGTATTTATCCCATTTGTTTCTAATCTAAGTAATGTACAACCACACATATGCTTGGTGTGAACATCTGACCATCATGCCTATATGACCTTGTTGGGCATTCCATTCTAAAACTTTAGGAATTAATATAGCATTGGTCCCCTTTGCCATGGAAATCCTTTTTTTCTGAGCAGGAGTGCATGTAGCATGTAGCATTCATTGAAACTATGAGATCTAGCCTGAACCCTTGAAAAAGAGCTCCAGATTTGTTCATCAGGCTGCCAGACAATGAAACGTAAACTAGAGAACATGGTACCAGTGTCCAGGGGCGGCAAACTTTACACCAGCATTTCCTAACCTGTAGCCAAAGTTGCAGATACCTAGCTTTTTTTGGACATATTTTTTAAAAACCTTAGTTCTTACAATTTTGGCATTCCAAAACTGCTGATGGGAAAGCATTTTATGATCAAACAAGGGAATTCATCAATAGAACTTTCCTCCTCTATCAGCATGACAGCCCCATACAAAATGGGCAGCTAGGATTATTTTGTACATTAAAAGTCAAACCTTTTGTGCCCCACCATCCCGTGCTATGGCAATCCTGAAAATATAACACTTTACAGAGATGCATGCAACTTTCTGCAAGTAGTTGGTAAGTAAGACCCAGTAAACATTTTAACGATTTGAACTACTGAAACAATGTTGAAATCACGTATATGACACATTTAAACACATTTTAGACGTCCATGGACGACAGTTGTTTACTGGGCAGGAGTAACTGACCATTTGTAATGGATTACTTTTTAAGTAACTTCCTGAACACTATTACTTTGTAGCAATTCAGTCCACATTTGCGGTAGGTGTATATTATGTATGTATATATGATGGATATGTACAATCTCCTACAGTGTAATACTGTTTACAAAATGTTTTATAATCCTATATTACTGTTGTCACATTGTCACTGAGAAATCTTATTTTATTGTGATGGTTAATCAAACTTGACACAGTGTTTAAAACCTCAGCAGCATGGCTGTGTCTGATCCACTT
Source organism: Prochilodus magdalenae (assembly GCA_024036415.1). NCBI lineage: Eukaryota > Metazoa > Chordata > Actinopteri > Characiformes > Prochilodontidae > Prochilodus > Prochilodus magdalenae. Next base: position 223,030 of record JAMWET010000837.1, read on the forward strand.
GCAAGATCCACTTTCTTTATAAAGACAATATTTAGTTTTACCCTTTAAATGGCCAGGGCCACCAATGGGCCCAATGTGTGTGTTACCACACATGTGTTTAACCTAAGAATAACCCAATGAGTTTGTATTTAGTCTGTACAGTAACTAAATAGTCATTCCTGAAATGAGTCTGGGACTTTAAAGAATTAAACTGTAAACCTCTTGTGAACGTTTTTTTTTTTTCCAGGCCTTGTCCACTGCATGTATTCTCACAAATGCACTACTTTGATTTTGAACCAGTATCACTATGTTTATCTACTGCACTCGCTTCCAGACCCTCTCATGTGCATTAACACTGTTAGACTTTATCTTTGTGTTTAGATTACACATATATTAGATTAGAATGAATAAGATTCAATTAGGTTTTATGTCATTCAAATTTTTTTATGTCTTTTACTCACAGTCATCATCTGACTTGATTCATACTGATTTATACCATAATATGTTGATTCATACCAAGATATAAAAGATATCTGCTCCTTTAAAAATCCTCTGATGTCAGTTCAGTTAATAACACGATTATTACAGATTATATTTGTCAGAGGGATAATTATACAAAAAACCTGATTTTGTGCTTGAAGTTGCCCAATTATTTAATTTTCTGAGATTCATTAGTTGAGGCTGATTTCAGGATTAGCACATATTGTGTCTGAAGGGCAGCATTTTAACATGCCCCTTTTCTGGAAAGGATGAAAATGAGAAATGCTACCCCCCAAAACTTTATTGTATCTTTTGTGAGGTGCCTGAGCCAGAAACTGTTGACTTTGTTCACGTCTGTAGAGCAGAGGTTGTGTTTGTTTGGTGGAGCTAATATTTGCTGAAGGGCTTTAGCGTCCTCCTGCTCGCTGTGGTGTTCTGCTTCTGCGACTGCTGGTTAGCAGTTACTGCATGGCACCCTGTCACCCTCCTCTGTCACCATCTCCTTCACACTTTCACGGCTCAGCTGGAACAGCGAAGTGCACGGCCGTTTATAATGACATCACGCAGGGTGATTTATTCCTTGTCAGGTTCTCCTCATTGCTAGTGGGCCGCCGCCCACCAGTGCTCAAAGTACACAAGTACATTCAGAAATTATTCACAACGTCCTAGACACATACGGTGTCTTTCTCTCGCTCTCTCCATCTTTATCTTCAGTGTCTCAGAAAGATGTCCTTGCGTGTTCACTTTGGGACAGTGTGTTCAAAATCATGTTTACAGGACAATGGGTTAAATCGTTTTTCTTAAGTGTTGCAACTCATGGAATCTTTAAGCATTTGTGTGAAAGCCATTAAAGGAAACGGAATTCACACATTTGATTTGTTTCATTTTGCTGTGATGAGATAATTTTGTTTTTCTCAAGCTCTTGAATTATTCATGTCTTTATCATCAAATAACAAGCATACTGTTTCTGAGATAACGGTGTTAATAATTCAAGATTTTGTCACGATTCAAACATTTTCCTTGTTGGCTTTATAAAATGATGTTTTTAACTTAAATATAAAAGTATTAAGCAGTAGCCTTAATGATGATCTTACATGCTCAGAAATCTGTGATTATTTCAGAGTTGCAATCCATCCAAGATGATGGCGGCGCAGCTATAGCTCGCAGTGGCTGCTTCAGATACAAAAACGGTGCTTTTTGTTTATTTTTGTTTATTGTCGTGTGTCTCACGTAATTCATTGGCACATGGGCACAAGAACAACCGGTGTCCATGTATACGACCGTCAAACACTGCAACACTACCGGAATCGACCAAATAAAACCATAAATGATGAGCTACGAGAGAAGCTACGCGGCAGCCAAAAGAGGGGGCACCGGAAGCGGTGTGCGAGACCACAGAAGCGCGGTAAGCGGGCTGGAGTTCATGCTAGGCTAACACAAAGCCAGCGCGGTCAGCTCTCCCATCCATCCTGCTCTTGAATGTTTGCTCCCTGGGGAATAAACTGGACTGCATCCGACTTCAGAGAACTACACGGAGAGAATCTGCTGTGTCTTTGGCCCGAGTTCCCGACGGCGCCATTCAGCTAGACAGACTAGCTTCGTTTCGAGCCGACAGAGACTCAGCCCTGTGCGGTAAGACTCGCGGTGGAGGACTGTGCATTTACATCAACACAGAATGGTGCAAGAACTTTGTATTAGTCTCTAGTTACAGCTCATCTCTAGTGGAGTTTATGATCGTCACATGTAGACCTCTTTAATTACCGAGGGAATTCTCCACTGTACTGATCATCAGTGTTTACATTCCACCCGCCGCTAACGCTAAAGATGCGCTCTGTGAGCTGTACAGCGCTATGCAGAACACACACCCTGATGGGCTGTTTATTGTTGCTGGAGAGTTCAACCATGTGAATCTCAAGTCCGTTCTCCCTAAATTCCACCAAAGTGTGAACTTTGCAACAAGAGGAGCGAACACGCTCAGTTCGAGACACAGAACGGCGTGGCAGTGAGGAGGACTACCCATTCTCCCGACGACCAGGTGTTGTGTCCTATAGCAGCTGACATGAGGAAAACTTTACGCAGAGTTAAGCCACGGAAATGACCAAACAACATTCCTGGTAGAGTGCTCAGGGAATGTGCAGACCAGCTGACAGATGTCTTCACCAACATCTTCAACATCTCCCTGAGCAGTGATTCTGTCCCAACGTGTCTTAAGGCAACCACCATCATACCCATGCCGAAGAAGTCTTTAGTGTCCTGCCTCAATGACTACCGCCCTATTGCACTCACACCCATCATCATGAAGTGCTTTGAGAGGCTTGTCATGAGGCACATCAAGACCCTGCTGCCTCCTTCACTAGATCCTCTGCAGTCGCGTACCGTCCAAACCGCTCAACGGATGACGCCATATCCACCACCTTTCGCCTGGCGCTCACCCACCTACACAATAAGGACACTTATGTTCGAATGCTGTTGGTAGACTTTAGTTCAGCATTCAGCACAATCATTCCTCAGCACCTGATCGGTAAGCTGAACCTACTAGGCATGAACACTTCTCTCTGTAACTGGATCATGGACTTTCTGACTGGGAGACCTCAGTCAGTCCGGATTGGACAAAACACCTCCAGCACCACCACGCTGAGCACTGGGGCACCCCAGGGCTGTGTGCTTAGTCTATTGTTGTTCAGCTTGCTACCTCACGACTGTGCAGCAGTGCACAGCTCGAATCACATCATCAAGTTTGTGGATGATACGACTGTAGTGGGCCTCATCAGCAAGAATGATGAGTCAGCATACAGAGAGGAAGATCAATGGTTAACGACTGGTGCAGAACCAGCAACCTGTCTCTGAACGTAGACCAAAGAGATGGTTGTTGACTTTAGAAGGACAAGGCGTGATCACTTTCCACTCCACATTAACGGCTCCACTGTGGAGGTCGTCAAGAGCACCAAGTTCCTTGGAGTTCACCTGGCAGAGGATCTCACCTGGTCCCTCAACACTAGCACCATAACCAAGAAAGCCCAGCAGCGTCTCTACTTCCTACGAAGGCTGAGGAAGGCACATCTCCCACCTCCCATCCTCACCACATTTTACAGAGGAACCATCGAGAGCATCCTGAGCAGCTGCATCACTGCCTGGTTTGGAAACTGCACCGCATCGTATCGCAAGTCCCTGCAGCGGTTAGTGAGGACAGCTGAGAAGATAACTGGTGTCTCTCTTCCCACCATCACGGACATTTACACCACACGCTGCATCCGCAAAGCAACCAGCATTGTGGGTGACCACAAACACCCCTCACACACACTCTTCACCCTCCTCCTGTCTGGAAAAAGGTACCGAAGCATCCGGGCCCTCACATCCAGACTGTGCAACAGCTTCCTTCCAAAAGCTATTAGACTACTAAACAATCAGAGTCTTGTCTAAACACACAAACACATCAGTGACTGAACTGAACACGCACACACACACACACACTGCTAAATTCAAAGTACAGTGTTTACAGTGTCTAATGTTTACATTATCCCAATACGCACAACTGCACCTTACTGCTCCCACTACTTAGGGGCCAACTGCACTATTTCCCCTCTCGTGTATTTATTGTTTATTGTCTTGTAATGGTTTTGTGTATTTATAGTATACTGTCTTGCGCACTTGCACACGTGCACTTTATGTTGTTTTGTATTGTGAAGTCTATTGGTACATGTAGCACCTTGGTCCTGGAGGAACATTATCTCGTTTCACTGTGTACTGTACGCCACTGTATATGGCTGAAATGACAAATAAAACCACTTGAGTTACTTTCTTTCTTGCTCTGTGATGCATGATTGTACACTCTTGGTTTCAATTTTTTAGCATACATTCCCAATGCTGTGGTGAATTTAGCATGTAGTAATAATTTAGACATTCCATGTTCGTCTTTGGGAAGCCTAAGACTGAAACAATGGGAATTACAATACTAAACACACCTTGCTACTCAAACTGCAGCTTCTGTCACTAAACCCTATTGGCAAGCTGCTCTAGACAGATATCCTCTCCAACATGTTGTTACAGCTAGTTGTTTAGTTTTCTATTAGTTAGCTATTAAATTAGACTAGTAATGCACCCCCTAGTTTTTCAAGGGGCTGTACTGGTAAGTGGCGCAGCACAGCAAATTTCTCTGAAACAAAACTTGTTTCGTTCTTTTTTCTTTTCTTTTTTTTATTTGAAAGTTTACATTTATGGATGCAGAACACAGCAAAAGTACAAACAAATGTCTCACACACGTAAACCGTGGTTAGGGCATCTGCGTGATGATTTGGCAAAGTTTTTTTTTTTTTTTTAATCCCAAGTGGATTCTGTCTATGTTAAGAGTACAATGTTTGTTTTTCTCAAGATCTCAAGGACTTTTTTCTGTTGGGATATTATCGCTGCAGGGACTTGCGATAATATTGTTTGCCATGTTGTTAGAATGAAAAAGAAAGCTGTTATTACAGGAAGTACAAAGTCAATGTAAATGTAATTATGTGAAAACAGGGGCTTCCATTACACCGAGCTTTTTCAGGAGCAGTACCGTGTGTTTATATCTCCACATACTAACTAGAATGGAATAAGTCTTTGCATGGATTGGTTTTGATGGATTAAATGGATTAGACAGGTATAAAGTAAAAATGCTATGAGATAATGCACAAGTCACTACGTGTCAGTGCTCTGAAGAAAGATGCCCACCGACTGAACTTTTCCGACTGAATTATGACAGTTTATACTCAGACATTTGAATAAAACATTTTGTAGTTATTTTTAAATACATAATCAGAAGTGCATGTTAAAGAAACAGACCAACCCATAATAAGTTCTAGGACAACAACAGTAATTACTTAAGAGTCTCATGGGGCTGAGATCTTCTGTGACTTTTTTAAAAGCACTATGACCATAGACTTTAGGACCAATATAACTCTGCATTCTGCTGCATCAGAAAGGGCTGTATCCTTCATGACTTAGTACCAAAGAGGACACTTGGTATTAGAGAGAGAGAGAGAAAGAGAGGCAGAGAGAGAGACAGAGAGAGAGAGGCAGGGAGAGAGACTTTAAGTCCAAAACAAGAGTAGGGGCAGAAAACTAATTAACAGCTGTGTCCAGAGGGATGAAACTGCCATAATAAGATAAGGTTTCCAGGAGAACCAAAACTGCTACTCATAGGTTAGCTGTGTGTGTGTGTGTGTGTGTGTGTGTGTGTGTGTGTGTGTGTGTGTGTGTGTGTGTGTGTGTGTGTGTGTGCGCGCACAGAATTGTGTTACATGCCTGGAGTGACTGTTAGTCGCCTCTTCTGTTCTGCTTTAACTCCTGCACCCTCCCCTCTTCATTAACGAACTGCAGTCTCTGCTAAACAGTGCGCTTTCTATGAGTCCCCTTTCATTAGCCCACTGCCGTAGTTGTAGCTGATTCGCTTCTTTCCCACTGCACTCATCCATCATTTTGTCTTGGCTGGTCACCTGTGGGCTGCAGCCCGGCAGAGCGCTTCAGGTCTGGGCTGTGAGTGTATGGAGGCGCCTCTTCATGGCGTTTGGGGCTTTGTGACATTTCTAGGGCACGACAGGCACGTGTGTTCTCTTCACAGAGAAAGGGTGTGAAGCCTGCAGGGTGCGATTAGCTAGGGGAAAGACTGCAAACTAAACATATTAGGCAGTGTTACAGTGCCTAAAGCAGGGACACACAGATGTATTTCTTGGGGTTTAGTGAGGTTGCAAAGCCCCCAGCGAAGAGACTGTTAGCTCTCTACTTGGTGGGCAGTATGCTTTTGTTAGCATGTTCACGATATGTTTTCTTTGCTCATCATGTGTGCTATTAGTACTGCACTCAGGGGTTAAATGCACTGAACAAGTGCATTTAACATTAACTGCTAAAAGGCCGTTGCCCACTGGGGGATAAATAATGTAAAATTTGACATTGTAGTCCTTTAGTTACTGAATATGAATATGCGTATTAGTAAGTAAGTATAAGTACGTCTGGGATTTAACAGGGTTAGATCAGTGAACCTCTGGTAAAATAGTGACTGACACAGCTCTCAGGCATGGTTTCTATGTAATACGTTATGCATCAAGTGAAGGAAAGGCAAAGTTGTAACGGCATTGTAAGTAATTTAGTCTAAATTATTAGTCTACAGGAGGTTAAGTTATTAGATTTGCATACACTATTCTGTTAAGTCTTGGAAGTTGATTTTATTTTCTGCTTCTGCCAGGCACGTTCAGTGAAGTTGTAGTTTGGGTTCTGGGGTAATCAGGTAATTCTGAGAATATACTAGCATCTTCTTTGTGTAATTTACTTTTTTTTCAGGATCAACGTCATACCAGACACACATCCTTTTAGACCCATAGCCTTAGGCTGTCTTCTGATAGTGGAAGGAGAAACTAGTGTGGGAAACTGTGGATCTGAAGCAAGATTGGAGCTTGATTGGCTCCTTTCTTTTACAGATGAAAACAGCAGTACGCTTTTCGTGGTGCGTGTTGTCAGATATAACTTGCTTGTGAGCCTCGGCTTGGTATGGTACATTTGTACTGGGAGCTGAAATAGAGTTTAGACCCTGTAATGCTCCCTGAGGACTAGAGATGTTTTGAAACAGTTCAGAATGCCGGCTTTCTGAAAGCAGTATGATGAATGTTACTTGTTTGCCATAACAATATCACAGTGTTCTATATGTTGGGGGGGGTTGTTATTTGCATTTACCAAACATCTAACAAGACTCAGCATACTGTCCCCAAAACTTAGCCTGGGCCCTCTCTGCACAGGATTTACATTGTCCTAGCCTTCACAAGATACTTTTCAGTTAGAGAGAAACCTTATATCTTTCTCATGCCAACAGTTTTGTAGTGTGGGTGGATGAAAGACGCTCCAGTGCTGGCTGTTCAGATTATTTGCTGGCCTGTCAGAAGTTTCACTTGAGGCTGCTCTTGTGTGAGCAGTGCGGCATAGACTCTCAGTGGTAGATGGGTGGGCACTAGCCACAAATTGTCATTCATCTGATCCAGAAATGTCTCTTCATTTGATATTTTATGGTCTTCCAAACATGACAGACAGGAACAGGGCTCCCTATTTACTGTATTATATGGCTGCAAACACCCCAGTTAATTAAGACTGGAGTGGGTCTAAATGCACATTAAACATTCCCTAGTTCAGGTGGCATAATGTGAACAACTCGTGTTGCATGTACTGATTTCGCAGGAGACAGCTGTGATGGTAAGTCACGTGGCCCTTAGCTAAAGAATGAATGGAAGTACTCTTGCATTAATCATGAAAACACATGTAGTGTTGACTGGAGCTACTTTGTAATAATGTCTTGGAATCATATGCCCCAACACCTCTCAAGGCCATGAACTACTCTTGTAGCCTCTTGCATTTCTCTTGGAGACAATTCAGTACATTAATACAGCACTGTCATTCAGCAGTGGTTCAATTACACTTGGTATTGAAAGTTAATATCTGATTAAATGTGTCTCTTTTTTCCTTATTTAAAAAAAAAGCCAACAAAAAGATTTGTTGGGCTTTAAGGACTCTAGCATGCCTTTCAAACCAAGAGCAGTTCTTTTGAATATCTCTAAACGGGTTTAAACACATTTATAACCGATGTTTCACACAAGCTGTGATTTTAAGAATGGGAACATTGTTTTGTTTGGACTTTGCAGGGTTTCACATCACAACAGGTACTCACTCAAACAATGGAGCATAGCCCGTCTTTAGTGATGTCTTTTTGCATTAACATTTCAACGAATTTGTAATTGGGATGACTTGAATTGTGAGACATATGAAATTCAACAACTATGTAGCACTAACCTTTGGAGATATGAAAAATTTTTCCCTGCAGATTTCTAAAAAAAAAAAAAATGAAGGAAGTCACACAAAAAGGGAAAGCTGTAGCAAAGGTTGGCCAGACCAAATACTTATAAATGTGATGGGATACTGGTGATGTATGATATGTATGATCATTTATTAGATTTATTTGTTCTCTGCTTCACATGTGTATCACATGTGGTGTTAGCAACTCCAAAAACAGCTCGTACAGTGTTTCAGGCGTCTGAACTATGTACCAAAGCAACAGGATTAAAGTATTGGGTTTTCCCAAATGGTAAATAGCCTCACAAGTGTAACCATCTGCCTTCTGTTTGTGATGTATTTTTTCATTTTAAAACATTCTACTGCCCTCTAGAAGTCGACGACCAGTTGGCGACCCTTTAAGTCGACAGACCCTTCAAGTCAACTGACAACACTGACTTTTTTTCCCCCGTAAAACAGACTAAAGCTTACAGAAATGCAAAAGAACTTTAAGAATGTAAAAGACATGTTAATAATGATTAAAGGGGAATAATAAATATATATTAAAGGTCTAGCTGGGCTATGACGTATCCTTGCTAATAAATGTAATCCACGTGGCGATGTGCGCTGGCGGTTCACCGCTTAGAAAGCCGCGAAGCTGAGAAACACGGGTGGAGCGATGTCTCAGAGAAAATCTGGAGGAGCTTTTGAAGAAGAGAATCCAAACAAATGAAACCGAATTCTGCTCTTCATTTAGTCAGATTATCTTTATTTAAGTACAGTCACTTAATACGCCTGCTGATAAACGAGAGATAATTATTTTGGCGCGGGTAATATAATAAACGGTTTCAGGTTTACCATTCTCCTATTCATCTAAAAATGATTTAAATATGGACTAATTTGTTTTTATTTAGCAGCTCGTTATTTAAAGGAGATGAAAGACGAAGGGTCGTCCTACTGAAGAAGCTGTTAGAAGTGAAATTAAAAGACTATAAGCGCTAATGTTTAGCATAACTACGCGCTGCTGCCCGACGCTGTATCCTGTAATTAAATCTCCAGTTCAGATCGATCATCATACGCCACGCCTCCTTTAGTTCAGAAACATGTTCCTGTGCTGACTTTCTATATGAGGAGGACATCAGATCTAAAACGTGTGCAGATTGATTTACTGATTACTAGATAATGTACATGGAGAAAAAAACGTGAACGAATAGTCGCATCGTCGGCCAAGACGGGCGAATCTGATTCGACTGACAAAATTCTGAGTCGGGTACAGCCCTAAAACATTCATTTAATCATAGCCATTTCTTCATGAAATAAAAACATCAATAAACTTGTCACATTTGCGAAGGTTCAGTGCTAAATAACCGTGTCTGGGTTTTTTTTGCAATAACATGCAATCATATTAGGTCAACACTATCATGTTTGGGCTAAAAAGGTCTTGAGCCCATGCAGCCTTCTTCATTTTCATGTTTGACATTTTCAGTTCAATCTCACTTTGGAAAGGAATTTTGGTCATGTGTGATCTCTTTTCAGTACTGTATCCTTTCTTTGTATAAAAAACACTTTACAGTGTTTACAGTGATTCAAGGGCAAGCACATAGTCAGTCAGATGAAGCTGAACTCTGTCTCTCTGGCTCGTTCAGCTTACTTTCTGAGAGCTCACATGATCTACTCCTTCAATGACCCCATTTTCTTTAATATATTAACTCCAGCTTTTTACTTGGGGTTTAATTGTCCCTTCTAACAAGTTGTGAAGGGCTGAAACATGCTGTAAATGTGGCTCTAACTCAAGTAATTTATGTATATATGGTGAGCCGAGTTCTAGCCTTGTATTTATAGATTGTTATATTGCACCTTTTAATATTTTATAACCTATTTATCTTAATTAGGGGGATTTTATAGTTTGCATTAATGGGGATTAAATCTCTTTAATGGTATTGTTTATGCACTATCTTTGGCTTCCAGACTGCTATGACAATGGGAAAAAGAAGCCTGTTTATAAGACAGCAGATTCAATCCCAACCTTACATTGATTTGACTTACAGGCGTGCAAAAGGCATTTGCACACGTTTCAAAATGCATGTGTAGGAATCTCAGATCCTTTGAGTTCCTGTTTGAATGTACAAACAAAACAAAAAAATTTGGCTCCATATAGGGAATGAAAGTAAATCTCTTCCTAACCCATGGTGCATGAGGCTTTAGGTGTGGAAAATACTCGCATTGTCTCCCTGTTTTCAAAACTTTCATTGTTGTTTTCCCCATGCTGGCAAAATCCAATTAGAAGAAGTAATTGGTTTTCAAATGAGCTCATTTCATTTGAGTGTGAACGAATGAAAGTGCTTTTGGCGAACTCCAATTTTGCTAATTCGGAATTAGGTTTCAGTCATAGACATGACGAGTAAATAATTATCAAAACTTGGCTTGCTGGTAGGCGGAAGGTCAGAAGCTCAGGATAAGGGACTGATAGGCTTTCAGATTTGGAAGATCAGCCTGTGCATTTGCCCTGTGAGAAAGTTCTCCTATGTATTGCAATGTTACTGTAATGGTGTCATCATATCTCCGGACTGTTGCAGCAGCGCCATGAGGATCGCCGAATGGGACGAGGGAGCATTCGCATTGATCGCGGCTTCCGTGTTTGGCCTCAGCAGTGCACCGGTTAGGCCGCACTTCCCCTTAATCTTTAGTGTAGCAAATCCCAAGACATGGAGCTGCCCATGCCTGGTTTCTCATTCAGTAACAAGCCTTTGTATTCAGCACTTGAATTTACTCTAATTTACATAACGGATTTTTGTGAAGCATTCAGACACTTTGGCTATGTCTGTTTAACTCATTAACATCTGCTCCTAGAGTAGCTGTGATGTTTGAACATCCATCTTGCGCACAGTTAAAGAGGTCAGCATGTGGAATTGGTGCTTTCTGTGCGCCACTGTATTTTATCATTATATATAAGAAGCATGACACAGAAGTTTTTAAAGTCAGTGTGTGCACACAATTAGAATACCATTCATTTAATTAAAGTCTTATTATTATTTTCAGAGTAGCAGTAAGGTTCCAACAAGATTACTACAGCTATTAAGTTTTAGTTGTTCATGTTGCACCAACAGGGAAAAGCAAAAAAACATTTCATAGAATTCATTTTTCAGAAAAGTGTTTAACATCAGATCTAACACCTAATCTGGCAGTATTGTCAGCCTGTTACCTCTCTGCACCCTGCTGCCACTTTAACTCTTTCATCCTTTCAATTTCACAACCAACGAGTTACACCTGTGTCCTCCCAACAAAAGCTGTTCTCAAAGGTGTCACTGACGTTATCTACCCCTTTAAACAGAAAGCCCCCTTTTCTACCCAGAAACACCTGAGCTTTCTCATGTGAGCAGAAATGTCTAAAGGAGATGTTTCTGAGGAGATACAATATAATCCACTTGCATATGAAAGATAAATCCGCAGACATTTTTGTTCAGTCTTCACCTATAATACAAAAATATTGCAGAGAAAATGAAATTCAAGAGAATCTGCACTAAAACTAGGCTTCACATTTTATGGACTGGTGAGCCTAAACTGGCAATATACACCATGTAAGCAAAAGTATTCGCTCGTCTGCATTTACACGCTTATACACTTGAGTGACATCCCGTTCCTAATCCATAGTGTTTAATATGATGTTGGCCCACTCTTTGCAGCTATAACAGCTTCAGTTCTTCTGGGAAGGCTTTCCACAAGGTTTAGGAATCTAGTCATTGTTGACCATTCTTTTAAAAGCGCATTTGTGAGGTCAGACACTGATGTCGAATGAGAAGGCCTGGCTCACAGTCTCCGCTCTAATTTATCCTAAAGGTGTTATATCGGGTTGAGGTCAGGAATCTGTGCACGCCAGTCAAGTTCCTCCACACCAAACCCACTCATCTATGTCTTTATGGACCTTGCTTTGTGTACTGGTGAAAGCATGCAGTCATCCAAAATGTCTTGGTAGGGTGAAGAATTAAGAGTTCCTTTCATTGAAATTAAGTGGTCGAGCCCAAGTCCTGAAAAACAACCCCACACCATAATCCCCCCTCCACCTAACTTCATACTTGGCACAGTGGAGTCAGACAAGTATGCTTTGTCCTAGCAACTACCAAACCAAGACTTGCCCATTGGATTGCCAGACGGAGAATTGTGATTCCTTACTCCAGAGAACAGAGTCCACTCTAAAGTCCAGTGGCAGAATGCTTTACACGGCTACAACACGCATTGTTCTTGAGCTAATCTGAAGGCCACATGTCGTCTGTAGGTACTGACTCTGCAGAAAGTTGGGGACCTTTGGTCATAGAAGTGATTGGAACACCTGCATTTAATAATTATTTGAATGGTTGAGTGAATACTGAGCAGCCGTCACCCAATCGGTTCCTATAACTTCTGATCAGCCCTGCACACTTATTTAGAATCTTCTTTACATTTCTATTTACACAGATGTTTAAGGTCTGTATTGTTGGTACTCCTTCTGGCAGAAATGCCATTTCTACTGGAACAAGGTCTAGACATTTAACCTTTCTAAAATGCAACATTTCTTTTGCTTTAAACATTATTTGTAGACTAATTGGTGATTTTAAAGTCAGTTGACCTCAGTCACCAATATCTTCCTAAGTTTTTTCATAAATTTGTTTTTAAGAAAATACATGTGTATATGATAAAAACTTTTTTTACTTTTCTGTTGGTACATGCTGTTTCTATCAATTAAATAAGAAACATTGGCAAATGTTTATCATTATGCCCTACATCCGACTGATCATTCTAAATGGTAACATACTTTTGCCAACAAAAACTTATTTTAATGTTGGATCAATAAATAGATTAAAAAATTAATCATTGGTTGTGTTATTAGTTTTTAACCTGGGTGAATAAAAAAAAAGTATTATATTTTAAATCACTTTTATGTATAAACACACAAATAAAAGGTTCACATATTTTCAAGCACCACTCTACAAGGGAGGCCAGCAAGATACAACATAATATACAGTGATGTGAAAAAGTACATGTTTTTCACTCTTAAACGTTTCAGATCATCAGACAAATTTAAATATTGGTCAAAGACAATGTGTGAAAAAGTGCTTGCCCCCTAAACCTAATAACTGTTTGGGCCACCCTTAGCAGCAACAACTGCAATCAAGCTTTTGCGGTAACTTGCAATTTCTTGCACGTCTTGTACAGCGCTGTGGAGGAATTGTTGTAATTCAGCCACATTGGAGGGTTTTCGAGGCATGAACAACCTTTTTTTGCCACAGCATCTCATCAGGATTCAGTTTAGGACTTTGACTAGGCCACTCCAAAGTCTTCACTTTGTTTTTCTTTAGCCATTCAGAGGTAGCTTTGCTGGTGTATTTTGGATCATTGCCCTCCTGCAGAACCCAAGTTCGTTTCTTCTTGAAACAGCTCAAGAAATTCAACCTGCCACAGACCCTGATGATCTAGTTCTACACAGCGATCATCGAGTCCATTCTCACAGCCTCTATAACTATCTGGTTTGGTTCCTCCACCTCACAAGAAAGAACCAAACTCCATCAGGAGTTTGCAGAGAGGATCATTGGATGTAACCTGCCATCACTTCAGCAGATCTACACCAGCAGGGTGTGGAAGCGTGCTGGCAAAATTACATCTGACCCCTCACATCCTGGACACCTCCTCTTCCAGACACTCCCCTCTGGTAGAAGACTGCGGTCCATCAAAACCAGCACAACACGTCATGCTAACAGCTTTTTCCCCAGAGCTGTAGCGCTCCTCAACCACAGTGGACACCTCCCACTGTAAACCTCAAAACATACAACTGAACTGTACCAAACCGGACTGAACAGCTATTTCTAATTCAGGTCATCTGTAACTTTCTATATATAATATTCTTCAACAAATCTGTTTCACATCTCTCAGCTTCTTCATCTTTTTATTACCTTTAGTAATTTTACTTTTTTAATTTATCCCCTACCCTATTTATTGTTTAGTGTAATTTTCCTGTGTTCTGTGTTTTTGTTACTTGTCATACGTGTTGCTCTCACCAAGACAAATTCCTTGTATGTGTAACATACTTGGTGAACTAAAGAGATTCTGATTCTGATTTAGCTTGAGGTCACAAACAGATGGCCGGACATTCTCCTTCAGGGTCCTTTGGTAGACAGCGGAATTCATGGTTTCATTTATACACTACACTACCACCACCACCATATTTTACTGAAGGTATGATGTTCTTTTTCTGAAATGCAGTGTAAAGGGACACACACCTTCCAAAAAATTTAACTTTTGTCTCATCAGTCCACATAGTATTGATGTTTTCTGGCAAATTTGAGAAATGCCTTAATGCCATTTTTGCCATTTTGCCACTTACTCAATTAGTCAATTACTTTATTTCTTATTTGTTCCTGAATTTCTTTGTATCTTAGCATGATGTCTAGCATTTGAGTATCTTTTGGTCTACTTTGTCAGGTAGGTCCTATTTCAGTGATTTCTTGATTAAGAACAGGTGTGGGAGTAATCAGGCCTGGGTGTAGCTAGAGAAATTGAACTCAGGTGTTATAAAACACAGTTAATTTATGTTTTAACTGGGGGGCAAACACTTTGTCACAAAGAGGCCATGTAGGTTTGATTTTTTTTTCTCCCTTAATAATAAAAACCTTCATTTAAAAACTGCATTTTAGGTTTACTTGTGTTGTCTTTGACTAATATTTAAATTTGTTTGTCAAACATGACAAACATTTGAGTGACAAACATGCAAAAAAATAAGAAATCATGAAACACTTTTTCACACCACTGTAATTTTATGTATGTATAAAATTGTTTTAATAAATCATTCCTTTCTGAGAGGGGGAGATCAGTAAGCAGAAATAGCCACTTTTTTGCCTTAACATTAAAGGGTTAATTCATCTAAGACTGAACATGAGAAGAGCTTTCAGCGAGAAGAAAAAATCAGCACCCTCTGCAGTCACTACGCAATGGCTTCTGTAGCCTGTGCTTCATTCAGCATGGTGGGGAGGAGGGTGTGTATTTGGAACTGCCTGGGCGTTAAGGTCTCAAAGGCAGTGAAACTCTCCGCCCACTCAAAGCCCTCGGGTGCCCTTGCCACACCGCTGCTTCACTGGCGTTCTCAATGGGGGGCTCTTATCTAATCATTCTGTCCTCACAGCAACTTCCTCAGCTCGCCTTTGGTTGCGTACCCCATACTGTTTATCCTTCTAATTTTCACTCTCTGATGACTTAACCGCTGGCTTACTGAGGCTCTCTCATGTGCGCTGTGTCTCTTTGTCGTTCTGAAACAAAGACATAATCTAAAAAAAAAAAAATCCGGAAATCACAATGTATGATTTTTTAATAATTTCTAATGTGTGTTACTGCTGCAAATAAGTATTTGAACACCTGTGAAAATCAATGTTAATATTTGGTACAGTAGCCTTAGTTTGCAATTACAGAGGTCCCGTAGTTTTGAATCAGGTTTGCACACACTGCAGCAGGGATTTTGGCCCATTCCTCCACACAGATCTTCTCCAGATCAGCCAGGTTTCTGGGCTGTCGCTGAGAAAAACGGAGTTTGAGCTCCCTCCAAAGATTTTCTATAGGGTGTAGGTCTGGAGACTGGCTAGGCCACTCCAGAACCTTGATATGCTTCTTACGAAGCCACTCCTTGGTTATCCTGGCTGTGTGCTTTGGGTCATTGTCATGTTGGAAGACCCAGCCACGACCCATCTTCAATGCTCTAACTGAGGGAAGGAGGTTGTTCCCCAAAATCTTGCAATACACGGGCCCGGTCATCCTCTTCCTAATACAGTGCAGTCGTCCTGTCCCATGTGCAGAAAAACACCCCCAAAGCATGATGCTATCACCCCCATGCTTCACAGTAGGGATGGTGTTTTTGGGATGGTACCCATCATTCTTCGTCCTCCAAACACGGCGAGAGGAATTAAGACCAAAAAGTTCTATTTTGGTCTCATCTGACCACAGAACTTTCTCCCATGAGTCCTCTGGATCATCCAAATGGTCATGGGCAAACTTAAGACGGGCCTGGACGTGTGCTGATTTAAGCAGGGGAACTTTCCGTGCCATGCATATGACGTCTTAAACTATGACGTAACCTTAGTGTATTCTTCCATTGACCAGCTCCCACAGTACCTTGGAAACAGCTCCAACAGGTGATTGGCCAGCTCTCTTCTCTTCTCTGTCTCTGGTGTCTTTGAACAGCTCTTTGCTCTTAGCCATGTTAGTAGTTGGAGTCTTACTGATTGTGTGGGGTGGACAGGTGTCTTTATGCAGCTAACGACCTCAAACAGGTGCTTCTAATTTAGAATAATAAGTGGAGTGGAGTATATATATATATAGTGAGGAAAATAAGTATTTGAACAGCCTTGGACTTTGAAAGTTCTCCCACTTAGAAATCATAGAGGGGTCTGAAATTTTAATCTTAGGTGCATTCAGGCTACGGGGCAATTGCCAAGCAGCTTGGTGTATATATATATGTATGTGTATATATGTATGTATGTGTGTGTATATATATACACACACACACACACAGACATTTCTTTACAGTAAACATTAGTAATGATATTAAACACTGACTACCATCTAGCCACCTACCCATGAACAACACTGGACACTACACAACATTAACACTGTTTAAAAATGTTAACCACAAATAATTCTAGTACACATTAGCATCTTACATTAGCTGAGCTTGTTGGGTTACTTATAAAGTCCTTATGAAGAAAAGACTAAGCTTGGACTTGGAAACAGTAAGCATTGACACTGCAGTTTGGGCCATCTTCTTTCATATTGTGCCCTCTGTATTTACCACTCTGTAAGAGCTCCTGAGTCCTTTAGCCCCCTCCTGATGAGGCTAGTGTGCTTTGATTGGTCAGCTTACCCACTTTGTTTAGATTGGTCAACTGATAGCTCCTGCACTGTTTGCAGTAGTTGTTGTGTGTTGTGTGTTGGCGGGCCAAGCTTTGTGGAAGGTAGCCTATAAGGACTGTGGTATAAAATGACATAACCTTGTAACAGAAAAAGGGCTGGAGTTTCAACGAGCTCTTTCAGCCAGGTGTAAAAAGTGATTGTTGAGAGAGATTCTCCCTCTAGGGTGTAACAGGACTTTTGTAACGCTTCAGACTTTACATCCACAAACAGCTACGTAACACACTAAAGATATCCCCATATGGGGGGCAGAAAAACATAATAGGTTCTTTTTATTATCCTGCCTGATACAATTAATTATTAGACTTTTTAGTCCCTTTAAATCTGTAAGTTGGGGCCTATAATAAACAAATAAAAACTATATAAAAAAAACAAATAAAAAATATTCTGTCAAGTGTCGCATGCTCGAAAGCTGCAAAACTGTCCAATCCTGTTCCTGAAGATCTGTGACCGTGTAGAGTTTAGCTCCAGCTCTTGTCTAGCATATCTGATCCAGGTTCAAAAGACTTTCATAAGTTTTAGAATATAACAGTCAGTTGTGTTGGATCTGAACTCTCCAGGATGGTAGGTATCCAGTACCCGAATAATGAAGTTCTGTGGGAAATATTAATACACTGTTGCCTTTTCCAATCAACACTGGTATAGGATTCATAAGAGCACAGCAAACAACTACAGCAGTAATTTTGCTGTAACCATGTCATTGAATGGCCCTTTGGGTTAATGCAAAGTGACACACAACATTGGTGAATGGCCTTATGGCTTGTAAGGATGCTATTTACATCCCACCAGATGAGTCATCTGTAGTTGAAATGTCCTCAGGCCTGCATATGGAATATCATTGTCATAATACCCTACTTACAAACGAATTCTGGGCTCTGTGCCTTATTGGACATTATAATGAAATCAGTCATGTGTAGAGCCTTACTGCTTGCAGGGATAGGCACTGTGATGAAAACTGTGTATTATCCTGTTTGTGGGTGTGTGTGTATCTAACCAACATGCATAGATTCTTTGCTCTTCATAAATAACAGTTAGCCAACTTTGGTATAAGTAAAAGTTATTTTACCACAGCAAAAACAACATCCTCCATGGTGGAGAGAACTAAAACTATAGCAAAGAAATGCATAGCAAAAAATGTTTTTAATATATAAAAATGGGTCTATACATTGTAGTGCCCTACCTGTTGGAACACACCCACCTTGGCTCCTTGTGCTGGGAGAAGAACAACAGTAAAATGTGTAGAGCAGTGGGCCATCAGGAAGTCACGTCTTTGGCACATCTTTAAGTGACTAACGGTAACTTGAAGATAGATTGCAATCAAGTGATCTATTTATGCACTTAACACAAACTCGGGTTTTCAGTCATGCCAGTTACAAAAATACAAGTGCAACATAAAGATGAAGATGTGCAAAAAATAATAACATGCTGAGTAATATATCTGCTGATTGCCTGCCAAGCATTAACAACCAAAATGTGTATGAGGGCAGCTGACTGTCCATCAATAGTCATCCAAATGCTTCCCGCAGCTTCCCGCAGATTCTTTAACTGAATTATTCCTGTAGATCAGTGGCTAGCAGTCGGGATTTGTTAGTGACCATACAACCGGAGTGGTTGCGTGATATATGTTGGGTATTAAAGAAAGAAGCCACTGATGGACATAAACATGAAACAATACAAAATTATCAATCAGTTCTGTTGTTAAGGCTGAGGGGTGTAATGCTGCACTGCAGAATATTACATAGCATAATCACATATTAAATGCTAGTCTTGGGGCAGAATGCCTCTGTAACAGGTTGCCTGCCTTAGGCATTCAAATTAGATGTTTAGGTTTTGCCAGCAAGGTCAACTGCTTAAGTCAAAACTGTGTGACAATTAGTTTGTCAAATGAACCTCCCATTCATCCAGCCAAACTGTATAAACTGGATTAACACACAAAGCTCTGTAACAGTATGCTTTCAGCAGGTTTTTAGTGCTTTAATTGCTGTGTTTTGAATTGCGAACCAGCACATTTGCTCACGGACGTCTTAGATCGAATACAAATGATCTTGTTACTTGTGCAGAATAAATCATTTCCTTTCTCCTGCATGGATTTGAGGCCCGTTGTATCTCCA
This sequence comes from Prochilodus magdalenae, assembly GCA_024036415.1. Classification (NCBI taxonomy): domain Eukaryota; kingdom Metazoa; phylum Chordata; class Actinopteri; order Characiformes; family Prochilodontidae; genus Prochilodus; species Prochilodus magdalenae. The sequence continues at coordinate 242,304 of JAMWET010000837.1, forward strand.
TATGCTTAGAAAAAGGGCTTAGAGTAGATTTTACATGAGGGCAATTCAGTCCTCGTTTCATTCTTTCTGGTTATATCTCTGTCCCTGCTCTCTCTCACACGCTCTCCCTCTTTCTCCCTCTTTATACAACAAGATTTGCTGAACGATGTCATGAATGAAAAGTGGGCCTAGTTGCCATGGCAACAAGGCATTTTGCTTCCAACCGGCAACATATATTACACTGCAGAATACAAAAGGCCTGAACAAAATTGGGGGGTGGGGGTGTACTTGTATTTGAGTTAGTCAATTGAGAACTTTTCCCTCTTTTTGTCCCTGGAAGCGCAGCATTGGCTAAAAATTCTGCACCGTCTTGCACGCCCCGGAAGCAGGTCCCAGTGACACAAGAGAGATTATTTGACCCCCTTTTTTTTGTAAGTTCACAAAAAAAAATGTTCATCCAAGGGGAATGTTACGAAAGAAAAAACTTTGGGATAAAAAATGTGGTTATCCAGGGGCTCTGTCAGTGGATCTCAATTTCTTCCAAACTGATATCTTTTAATGGAGTTTATTTTCCTGCATCCACAGCTGGATTACAGGGTCAGTGCTGCATCAAAGGTTAACCAAGCCTCCTGTGTTTGTAATTAACCCCAATTCTTTGAGGGTCATGTCTCCCTGCCTCCTGGACCAAAGTAAGGGAACTTGCATTCATCTCTTAGATGCTGGTATTTGAATAAAGGTCAGTTGAGGAGGAACGGAAATGTCAAGATATTTTACATTGTGCAGAAAGCCCCAAAAAGCTTAAAAAGGAGACAAGTTCTCCCAGTCATGCATCGTAATCAAACTTGATCGGAGTCATAATCAAAATCCTCTGACGATCTGCAACAGACCAAGCCTCACAGAAAAGGAGATTTTCACGAGGAGTTTGGAGAGTGGACGGCATAATGGGAAACCCAGCAGAGAAACTGCTGCTTTGTAAATGATACTGTAATGTGGTCAAAGTCATTCTTTAAATATGATAATGAGGAATTGAGGAAAATTGCATTATACTAATATAATAACGCCTGTCTCCAGAGTGCGACCTTACAGGATGCCTCTGGCACTGAGCCTATTCAGAAAGTAAAACCTTGGCTGTTTCTCTCTCACTGCTGCCAGCTCCTCCACATGTGGCATTGAAATCATCTTTTGTCCTTGTGTCTTCTAGCATAATGGATACAAATGAGGGCGGTGTCGCATGTTGTGATGCGACACAAATAAGCTTTTCTGCAGTGCATGTTAGATGCACAGAACTTTGATCTTAAGTAATCAGAAGCAGGTTCGACACAGTTGTTTTTATTTGGTTTTAATAGATTAAAATGTACAACTTTGGAACAGTATTGTTGTATTACATGTATCTAGCAAGTATACTGCTCCTGTACATTGCTTTGAAAGTTCAGAAGATTTTTACCCTTCCTCATTATCATATTTAAAGAATGACTTTGACCACATTACAGTATCGCACAGCCTAATACAGGCATTGTAGGCAATGTGTATGTGTACATGTATTTATTTATTTAGCACTCAGGGCTGCGATAGGTTGTTTCCAAATTACATTACGTGACTGCGTTACCGTGGCATAAACTGCAGGTGCATTTTTTACAGAGGGAACATTATAACATGCTTACAAAATGCCTGTTTTGGGCTGTTTTCTGAGAAGCCACAAGGAGGTTTTATTAAGGGGGAAAATGCAAAAATTCCTTACGAATACTCATTAAAAAGCCTCTTCTGTGGTCAGGATGATTTACATATGCTAGCAGGCTCGTACAATAGCCAACTTTAGTAAGTGTTGAAAGTAATGTGATCTCTACCTTTCATTCCACTAATAACAGCTCATGACTGTAGCATAAAATTATTACAATTATTATAAAATATTTTATTCAGAATTTAATCCAGTTTGAATTTGTTTATGATTTTTTTTCTCAGGCTAAAATTTCAAATGTCTAAGGTCTTAATCTTGAGTTAAGTTGCAAATTGAGCCAGTGAACATGTGACTTAGTTGAGATTTGAGTTCCGAGTTTCCAGCTTTTGTCCCAAACTCTGCAACCAATTCTGTTTTGTCAGCTGGCCACAGCCAAAGTAGTTTTGAACTCCTGACCATAGGTCCATTGGTCACCAGTCCTCTTTGTGAAGATCGATGTTCCTGATAAGGTTAGTTTCGACCTACATTTAACATGCTTCTTTACATAACACTAATGTATCTGATCTAACCAGTTCAGATGACTGTGGTGTAGGAAAGTAAATTTTACCACTGACTTACATTTTAGCATTCCCATATCTCAATAAAGTTTAACTATAGTTACCCAACCAGAGAATAATTCAGTTTCCTGTTCCATAGTTGTGTATTACAGCAAAAATGCCACATTATTCTAACACATGAAATCGCTGAACAAAGCAAGCCTGCATAATTTGTCAGAGACGATGGGCTGTTTTATATTTACTCATGATGGCCATCAGCACCTACTGGAAATGCAAAAACTGCTGCAGTGACTGATAAATGAAGCACATACAGCTCTGCAGTGTCACTGTCTGATCACAATAAAATTCAGAGGGAGGCAGTTCGAACTGATGGTCTCTAGCTAGTACATGAAGACTATTGATCTTGTAGTAATAGAAGTGATTAAATATTGATAGTGTTTTCTTTTGGCATTCAGAGCCATTAAGTATGTTTGGTCATGAGTCAACTTTGTACACTTTCTACTGCCATGGAAACAATTGTTATATAATGTTACAGACAAAATAGAACTGACTATGATGGATAGATTGATGGATTGACACAATGCTCACTCCTTAGCAACGCTCTCTATGCATTTTGAAATGTTCTCCATCAAGTTAAAAAAAATGCTTTTTCAGAATAAACCTGCAGAAAAAATGCTGAGGTGCGTCTGTTAGGCCTATGCATGGTTACTAAATCAGACACACTGCCATGTCATTTGGAGGGAGACGTTGTTATTTAAATTCTGAAGATGATGTTTCACATTAAAGGTCCCATAGAAGCATTTATTCAGTATTTTAAACTGTTCAGTGATGTCTAGTTAGAAGGTATGATATACATTTGGTCTGGGTGAAAATTCCCCAGATGCAGATTTTTATATATTAACATCTTGGAATTAAAGTTGTTCAGGATCTTGTAAAAGAGGTAGGAGCTGAAGTTGGTTTTGCAAATTTTCTTCCACCGTAAAGGGTGTCACAGCTGCATTCTGGTACTTGTACACGCTGAGACATTTAAGGTGAAACAGGAAGCCAATTTTAGCTATGTTTAAAAATCAGCCTGTACCATATGTGTTCAGATTTCCTTGGAAAGGGCATGGAATTTGTATTTGATTAACAAGCTACTGAATAGGATGCCAGTTTCAGCATTATTTAAAGATGAAGATCATCCATGCCCACTGACAGTTTATTGGTAAGTGTATGAAAAGGAAATGCCGACATCTTGGAAAGGAACATTTCTCCTCTGTCTCTCTTAGTAGTGTTCTTTATTTGATGCAAAGCGAACTATTCTAACATGCAATAGCAAATGCAAACACTGGTTTAATCATGGTTTTGAGAAAATTTCCCTACACCTTTCCAGTGTCCTTCTGAACTGCAGATGCTACTGGCTAGAAGTAATATTTCATTGCATACACAATGTTTCTTTCAACAAATTAAAATATGAGGATTATTCCTGATTTTGTACAGTGCTGTTTCAGATATACAACACCTGCCCTGTGTTCATCTTTTATCATTTCATAATGTCATGTCAAATCATGATGGTACATTTCATTTAGTTGGTGGTGTTAGAGAGAACCTACATCATCCAACTAATCCATAACAAATTCCTTTCCAACATTTTTTATTAAACTTTTTTTACGTTATTGCTAAATGTTTAGGTACAGGAAATTGGTAGTGGGGATAAACTGAGATCAAGTCAATAGTCAGTTAGTCAGGCTTATTCGTCAGTCATGTGTGAGCTGTTACGTATGCCTGCCAGAGACTTGAGTCTAATTATGTGACAAAACCAGTCAACTCGTCAAGGTCCCTCCAGGTTTCTTCTTCCTGCCGTTCCATTCTGTTCACTTATACAGTTCGGGATCTGTGCATTGCCTTTACAGGCATGAAGCTGTAGTGTCTTGCTCAAAGATGTATTAGGATATGAGTGTTGTCTCAAAAGAAGCACTAGTTACATGAATAAGCAGATTTTTTGTGTTTGCAGTTCTTTAATGACAGAGGATTCAAACAGGGTACTAGAGGGTGCTCCATTCAGTTTTGTGTCAGTGATAAACATTCTTGACTTCAGGTGCTTCGCTATTCATTTTGGAAACATTAACTGTGATTTTCTAGGACTATGGCAATAAGATTCTGTCATCTTGGACAGGTGGGGTTAATTGAGTTTTTGGTTTAGCATCTTTTCATAGATGAGATCAAATGCTACAAAGAGCTATTTTAGCTATTGGTATGGCTTATCCCTTTTCTAAGAAAGCCTTTTAAAAAGTTGTTGGATGAACATGACAGTATTTTGTTAAGAAGTGTTTTTCACTGATGCTTTGAATCGCTGTAAGATCTGTAGGCATGGAATTAGAAATCTCACAGAAGCAATAAAGAGTAATTGGATATTGAGATGGAAATCTTGTTACCAGACATGAGCAAAGCCCTGATGGGAATGCTGGCAACTCCTCTGAGCCGCTGCTGCCTCACTCTCTTTCTCTCCCTCTATTGGCGCTCATCTTTAATTTGACTCTAGCGAGACCCACAGTTGCTTGTCCAACTGCCATGGGAGTCTATGTAAGCCTGCCACTCGACAAAGCCTGCTGGGGGAAAAATGTGTGTCCAAGATCAACAACCATTACAGGAACACTGTTTTCCCAGTGTTGTGTATCTACAGCTCGCCTAATTGTCGCACGGCAACATTATGAGCTAAGCTCCTGTTCCCAATTAATCTAATGCATGTTTGAATCACCCGACTGTGTCTGTAGTGGCAAGAAATTCATATTGTTTTCTTTCACTTTCATTTTGCTGCCTGCTTGTGTAACCATAAATATCTCCTGTTCTTTAATTATAGTCATCTGTAATCATCACAAAACATTTGGAACATTAAACATGATATTGAAATGTAAAGACTTTGTAATTCTTATTTAAGTTTGGAAATGGTGCAGAAATACAATCTTCAGCACAATGTCTATACCATTCTCGGACACTGGGGCCTGCAAACAGCTGCATTCAGTTGCATTCAAGCTCTCTGCCTGTGATTGCCAAGCGATTATAGTTTGTTTACTGCCAGGCTGTTTATTCACTCCGGGTCCGTGGAGAAATCCAGGACGGAATTGTCGGTGCTGGATTTTAATTAGATATGGCCTCTCGTCTGCCATGCTGGTTATAAAAGGCATCAACCAAAAGCCATTTAAGCTTAAAATGCTTAAAGCTGTAGTTGGAAGACAGAATTGGCTTCCCTTATATTGAACTGATTTAACTCAGTCCCCTCACATTTAAAAAGTTAATTGAGAGGTCAAGGAGCTAAAACACTCTGTCAAAATCAATCTGCCGCCTCACACATCTTACTATAAACTCAATCATGTGAATTTTTGCCTGCTCAGTGTCTTTGCTAATTTGGTAATTGTTACCTCACTGCTGTGCTTTTTTTAGTGATCATTTGCGTCGTTGGTAAAAATCACCTCTGGACTGCGCATGTGCGTTTACATAAAGGAAATCTCCGTGTGTGCTCGTTTCAGTATGCCAAACAGGTGCGGTGCTGTGGTGTTTAGGCGCGTTCCGTTTAACAATAATAAATTGGACAGCAACTTAAAGCAAAAAGCAATGGAAAACATTTATGGAATTTCAAGGTAAACATTTAGTTTGAATATGCATTGAATATAAGTTGCACATCATTTCTCCAGGTTTTGTGCAAATATTTAGTAAAACTGCAATCTGTAGCAGATGATGTGTGAGTAATTGAATGCATGAATACATTTATCCTTTTCCACGTGGCCTCGGTGGAAACTCAGAATACTTTTCCTCTTGCAGTTAGGATTATTATGTTCATTTAGTTTGAAATGTCTGGAAATCTGTGGTCTTTGCTTGCAAACCTAATCACTAGTTTGTTTGAATGCATTTGAAATGGGTGTGCAAAAGGTTATAATTAACTAGGTTTTGATTGAAGCAGATGAATAACAGATAATATAGCTGCCTAAATGAAGTTTGCTTTGCTTTTATTTTAAACTGAATTAGCAATACAACTATAAATCGTATATATATGGATATATGTATACATATAGCTTTAAATTATAGCTTGTTGAAATTACTTCGAAATTAATCATTTACAACTTGTGACTCACTGCTACAAAAGTCTCAGTAACGAGTCCATTCCAAAAATATCATTTTTGTTGTTTCATCTTTGTACATGGCCACATTCCATTTGGAAATGATGAACGATGACTTTGATGTTAAAGTGCAGGCTGCCACCTTTAATTTGAGGGTATGCACATTCATATTAAGAGAACTGTCAAAAATGTACCATTCTTTTTCCATTCCTGCAGTTATTGGGCACTTGGGTGCACAGTTGTGTCAGTACATTGTTGGTTCATGGCCCAAGAGAGCTAATAAATTATCTAGATTTGAGTCTGGATATGGCATTTGCATCTGGAGTCTATTGATGTGGTCTCTCAACACGTAAAGTGTCACTGCAAGGAAAGAAGGCTGTGATGATGCTGTAAATCTGACCAAAGCAACGGCAGACTGAGCCAAAACATTAAAGGATGCCAAACTTTTTTGCTTAATCATTGCTCACTGAAGCGATCACGCACTGATAATTAAGAGCCAATCATTTAAAAGTGATTTATTTTAAATGATCCACGACAGTGCACTGAGCCATTAACTGTTTAACAGATGTGCAGCACATTATCACTCTTTATCTTGGTCAAATAGCCCTTACATAGCCTGCAGGTGTGTTTTGGGGTCTTTGTCCTGTTGAAAAATTAATGATCATCCCACTCCAACACTCACACCTCCTCTGCCATGCTTCATGATAGAAACCACACATGTAGAAAGCATCGATTTACCTTTTCTACATCTTACAAGACATGGCGAGTGGAACATAAAGGCCTGATTCATATAGTTTCTTCTGAACAGTTGATGTTATGATGTGTACTTGAGCTCTGTGAAGCATTTTAGTGGACTTTAATCTGAGGTGCTGTTAATTTGTGGTTTCTGAGGCTGATAACTCTAATGAATTTATCCTCTGCAGTAGAGGTAACTCTTGGTCTGCGTTTCCTGGGGCACTCCTTGAGAGAGCCAGTTTTATCACAGCGTTAGTGGATTTTCATACACATTTCTTGTCATTTCTGGATTGATTGACCTTCATGTCTTTAAGCAGCAGTGAACTGTTGTTTCTCTTTACTTAGTTGGGTGGTTTTTGCCATAATCATAATATGGCTTATGAAAGTAGTCAAATAAGGATAATCACTGTATAGAACTGTGTACCTCCACACAACATCATTTCAGGTGACTGCCTCATAAAACTGATTGAATAAATGGCAAGAGTGTACAAAGCTGCCATCAAAGCAAATGGCTGCTACTTTAAAGACTCTGTAAAACATATTCTGTTTGGTTAAAAGTGTTTTTTGCTGCGTAATGTCATGTGTTCCTTCGTAGTATCGATGTCTTCGATATTAATTTACAATGTGTAAAATAATCACAATAAAGAAAAAACAAATTGAATGAGTAGGTGTGTCCAAACGTTTGACGGATATGACTAATGTTTGTGTTTTTGTGTTACTTTTTGTTTCTGAAAAACTTTAGAGTTGCTACTGTTATATGCCACGGGTGATTGTCCTGCTGTAGGGCCAAGTACTATCCAACTTAAATGTATTAAAAATCATTTATTCAGCATTTTAAATTCTTTTACAAGGAATCACACAGTGCCTGCTTACAGGTTCCATTTGGGGTTGTGATGATGCTCATTACTGCCCAAGATTTGAAAAACTGTCCAGAATAATATGTGCAGGACATATGGCTGCTGAAATTGTCTATTCTTCTGCCAGTATGGGATTTGGCCTTTCTTGGTCACATATGGTTTTATGAGCGTTTATGAGTTTCTCTCTATTGGCCATATCCACAAGAAACAAAGTTCAAGCCTAGCACTAGATTGCTCTTATTTTTATCGATGACCTTGAGAAGAACAGATCCTAGATCAACACCTTTAGTTTGAGAAACTTCATGAATACAAGCCAATGAGTTAAAAGAAATAAATTATGTATGTTTTTGTACTTAAAAGAAATAGAAGTCAGAATATATGAATTTATTCTTCGCAGTCTCTGAACTATTCATATTTATGAATATCTTCTTCCAAGCTCTCCCACTGTGTAGTTTTAGTATTAGTAAGCGGAGTCTGTGCCCAAGCACGTCATTATTATAGTGAACCTTTGCTTACCTTTTTTTCCACATATTTGTTTGACATTTCAGGGTTGAACACTGTACCAGAAATTATTGGGTGGAGTTCTGGTCCGAGCCTGTAATGTGATGCGCAGTCTTTCATGCTACTAAAATTTCTCCCTAAAATCTTTTTAAAAATACAACTGAAAGCTGTAAAATCTTTTTCTTACTTAGACAGGGCAGCAAAGATGGTGGGAACAGGAGATCACGATGGAAGGCGCTATCCAGAAGGGGGAGCTCCTCACCTACAACCTGACAGAGCTGGTCAAACCCGAAGCCTACCAGGTGCGCCTTACCCCCATCACCCGCTTTGGAGAGGGTGACTCCGCTGAAAGGATCATCCGCTATAGCGGTGAGTAGCAGTGTAGCTGGCGTAAGACATGACGTTATCTCAGCTTTTTTTCACATCAAAGTCAACAAGATCTGAAAAGATCTGTATGGAAGCGAACACCTGCTTTGATCAGACTTTCATCAGTCATACGTCACGTTCCACTCTCTGCACTGCAGTTAGCAGTCATTTTCCCTGGGAACCATGTCCTGTGTTGACTGATTTTTTTATGGTGATTGCTTCGCAGTGCAGTGATTTAAAAAAAAAAAAGGATAATGATTCAAAGGCAGCTGTGAGTTCTTCTACTCCATCCACAAAAAAAAACATCTCTTTAATCGTTTTGGCATGATCATGACCACTTGGCATCAAGGCATTGTTTGTGCCCTCTGAACAAAGCTATAAAACAGAACCAATTCCTAAACACTGTACATGCAAGAAAATGTAATATGTCAGGGCAAAGCAGAGTGAGAGATGTCATGAAAATAATGGATAAAAGCATAATGTGGTTATTCTTCTCACAATGGGGCAGACTTGTCCGTATCGCAGACTCACCCATAAATTGCCCTCTTGTCAAAACTCAATGAAATGACATATATAAGAATGAGAACAGAGAAGTGTTGCCACAGTAGCTCAGTGTTCGATCAGTAGCGCAGAACAGCATGCCTGTGCATTGTGTACCATGAGAAAGTCCATGCTTTGTCATTTGTTCATGCCGTTTTCTTTAAGGCCCAAATATTTGAATGCAATATTATATAACATTTAAATGGAAATACTGATGTTTGCCAATATGAGAGAACAACTTATCAGTAGTGGTGCAGTCTTGCTGGTTACATAGAAAGCTGAACCGTTTATGAATACTCATTGTAAGCTGGTGCTGTGTTTTTTATGTAATAGAGACCTCTGCTGGATGAACATTTAAGATGTTTTGGGTAAGGGAATTGGTTGTCGTATTTGATGGTTTTAATGAATAATGGCACAGCATTACAGATTAATTCTAAAATGGTATACAGTAGTTTGCAAAAGACTGTGTTATTAGTGTTACAAATAATTCAGATATTTCACAATTTACAATTACAATTCAGTATTTAAATATATCATTTCATTTTCTTTCCTCATTCCTCCAGTTATTAATCGATTCAACCATGCATTCATTCAGCCTTCCTTTCACCTCCCATCTTATTCCGTGCTCACCCAGGTACTGACGTTTGAAGTTCATATCAAGCCCTCATGCCTCTGCTAGGGCTTTTTGTGTCAGGTAATGGAAGTGCTAACTCCGAAAAAAAATTGAAGGAGCCACAGCACATAACCTCCTTCTACTTCATTTCGCCTCTCGCAATACAAAAGTCATTCTCAGCATCAATCTCATATGAAAGGGCTACATGTAATAATGATATGTCCATCACATGTAGAGCTCTACCTTAAAGTGATGTTCTTCATTGTTGTAGTCATTTGAAGTATTGTTGGCTGACAAGTAGCTTAAGACATGCATGTAAACAGTATTATCAGGGATTTGTAAATAATACATGTTTTTGTCATGCTGGTCATCTGCCCCATTTTGTTGTTTAACAGAGCACATTTTGAAATCGCAGAACGTGAACCAAAGTCTTTCAGGGCTTTAAGTAATGGACAATAAATAAATTGTGTTGCTGCTATCAAGGGTACTTCGCTGAAGTACAGTCAATACTACAAGCAAATCAAGCTAGCTAACAGTATATTTGGGCTACATCCATAAGCTACTAACCATCAGTGTTAACAGACAGTTGATATGGCAAAACTGTATTTTTATCATTTTATTATATTATCCTTGTCAAAAAAAGTTGCACCCAGAAGGAATTAACGGACAGGAATGAAACTTGGTGGTCAGGTTTGACAATGTGAGACATGTGAATGCATCATGTTTTATGCTCGGCTGTGCTTGTGACATAAGCAAGGATGTAAGCAATTTTGTTAGTGCCAGCACCATTGGCAGGCGGCTGCATAAAGTAGAACTACATGCACTCAGACCATTACGACACCTGCGTCACAAAGGACTTCAATGCTTCCATGCCAGCCTGTGTGTACCTTACACCTGGGTGTGCCTTACATATAGGATACAAGTTCGAGTCGTCCTAGCTGTGTCATACAACAATGTGTAGCATCTGATTAGAAGTGGTTTTGTTCACAATTAATAAAAAGATACTAGGGAGTGTTTGCATTTGAGCTTGTTACAGCCCAGTGCAGTGCTGTTTGCCATTTGTCATCAAAGAGCGTGTCTAATGCTACAGGCGTTTCTCTGCAATGGTAACTTGACTTAATTGCTTTTAAAATCTCCTCAAAATAAATGTATTTTATTTTGTTTAGAAACCAGTGAACAATGAGCATATAACACTGCTGTAAAGCACATGCATAAGAACAACATAGTATATGAAATATACAGTATGTTAGCTTTCTTGCCAATCCAAGAATTCGTGGTCCAGGTGGAGATGAACGAAACACTTTTAGCCTTCAGCGAGAGAGATCTGTATAGGTGTAGCCAGAAGCTAGAAGATTTTGATGGTTGCAGCCAGAATGTGTGAGGAGTCATAGGCTGTGCTCCCATTTCCCTTCCGTGTGTATACAGTTTTTATGTCGTGCAGGGCTATTGATTTTTGTATTGACTTTTTTGGTGTGTTTCTCCATCTTGGGGAGGCTTCCATTTCAGAAGCTATTTTGGTCCCAGTTGGACTTCAACAGGTGAAAGGAGTACACACATAAGCATTTTGCCTCAGAACTGTGTTAGAGTCTCTTTCTTGTTATAGTATATTTCTTAAAAAGACAGTTATTGGTAAGCGTCTGCGTTCTAAAACTGAAGACTTTCTGACATTCGATTGAGGTTAATCATGAGCACAGTAATAGAAAACTGTATCTTCCTTTTTTGTACTTTACAGTGATGCTTGGCTGGATCATTCACTGTATGCCAACTAATATCCAGTGGAAAAGTACATATCATGTAAAGTTTAAACTTTTTTCATATTTAAAAATGTTTACATGTTTAAAGATACATTTATAATACATATGTCTTAATTTAAACCATACTGACAGATAAAGGGGATAGAGTTTAAGAGACATTTAAGAAATAAGCTTGCATAATATTGGAAAAACGTAGTATTTGGGTTGATTTTGTAGAGGTGTGCATTTAAAATAATAACATGACTAGGCAAACTAGCCTAGTTTTGCCAATCCATCATATGCTGCATAGCATTTGTCTTTATTCACATGTAGATTTATTATGTGAAATTGTGGCACAGGACAATGTAGGGCAGAATTTGGAAGTTCATAACATAAACATAACTGTAGTATCACTGTGTTCTTTGTTTATGTTATTAAAGGTTAAATCTAAATGTTTCTAAGATCAAGAATACCTGGTTTATTTAAAGAATCATAGTTGTATATTTATTCCATGTATCAGATTACTTAAAGATACAGTAGGAAAAAAATGACAGCCTGTTATAAATGACAGCCTGTTAGTAAAATGAGTTTGTCTATTTTTAATAACATATAGCTTGATGCTAACGCAAGTATGCAGTATCACCACCTGGTCAAACTCCCTTAAATACTAGTGGACCGTAGCATCAGCCTTGCATAGGTGTTTCCACCAAGTTTAATAGCGCCCTGCTGAATCCTGAATAATACTGAATACATCAAGCCAATGGAGACCATCTTTAGCTGAGTTTGACCAGGCTGTGACTCTAAGTATATTAGCATTAAACTATCAGAGATTACTTTTAGCGGAGTTTGACCAGCACAGTAATACTTGTGCTAGCCTCAAGCTAACATTGCTTTAAGCAAACATTAAGTATGATTAGGTGATTTTGCACCAAGACAGCTGAGTTTGACAAATGCATTACAGTTTGACCAATGCATACCACTGTATTTCTTCGCACTACTTCCCTATACAATAGTATTTCAAGCAAGGACACAAACTGTAGCCAAGAATTCCACCCGTCTCTGCAGTTTTGTGTTTTTGTGAGTCAGACCTTATGCATGGGTTGCAACAAAACTCGTCAGTCAAGTCAATAGGCAAAATTGCCCGTTCTAGGCCGGACCAATAAAAAAATGAAAATTACATTACTACCCTGAAATCTTTTTTTAGTGCGAACCAAACACAAAAGCAGGTGAGCACTGAGACTGTGCTTCTGAAGTGATGTTGAAGGTGGTTTAGTACTTTGTGCTGATTTCCCTTTCAGTAAAACCAAAAAACCGAACAAAGAGTCTCATAGTAATAGTTTAATTTAATTGTAAAGAGCGATCCAGCTAATTATTGAAACTGAAACTGCAGAGCAAAAAAGCTTATAAACAGCACAGAACCCTTTCATTATAATCCTTTCATTATATTACATTTATGGTTTTGTGCTTTTTTACATTGATAACAGTCACTGTCTGGCCAACTAACATTTTGAAAGAACATTTTACAGTATGTATGTAAATCATGTATGTGTGATCATTTTCCTTAAAGTCTATGCAAGCGATTAAAATGTGCTGTGTCCCTGAGACACAAATGCAGTTTGGTGGTATTTAATGATGTAGGTTTAATGCTTTTGCTGGCTGCATTTGACATTTGACTGGGATTGCTCTCGGAGAAGCATCAAGAGAGGGAAAAAGGGGACACGTGAGGGCAAGAGAGCGACTATGCGAATACCGGGGGAGAGAGAGTGGGAGCGTATCAATTAGAGTGTGTGCTAATGTAGCGCATGTTTCCAAATATGCAACATCTGTTTGGCTCAGCCCAGGCAGGCTTCTCCTCCTTACTTCATTTAGAAACAGCTGGGTGGTTTACAGATGGGGAATGTAACCTCTGACGTGTAAATAGATTTTTCGTTGCAACGTATAAAGTGAAAGATATAATAAACAACTAAATTATTTGCAGGGCTTCATGACCCATGCCTTTTGACTGTCTTTTTTTTAATTGTTACATTTCCATATATTTTTTACAATTTTAATGAACAGAATTGTATAGGTCTCTTCCTCCTCAATATGTCAGTTAGCCCATGATACAGTGGAAGGGTTATAAAGCCGAACCAGCATCCTGAGATTATCCCACATTGCATGTATTGAGTGTCCAGCTCTGTTCAACCTAGAGTCATTTAACCACATTCTTATTTTTCACCCGTGCACATTGGACAGCCTTTTTCACCTGCTTACTGATGTAGAATAATATCAATTTTCACTGAGCTGCTCACTCAGATCTAAAGTCCTTTAGAGTGGTTGCCCCCAAAAAAGACCTGCAGTATTTACCTGTATTTACCTGTGGACTGATCATCCTTGTCTTTAAGGACTAAAAGAGAACTGAGTGGGTTCACTTACCCTAAGTTTTACTTACCTGGATAAGTCCATCCTCTGTAGGAGAGGAGAAAAGAGCAAAAATACACAAGTACCTTACTTAAGTAAAAGTACAAATAATATAAGAAAAAAAGTAAAAGAATGAAGAATGACATTTTTCACTCAAGTAGAAGTATAAAAGTACTCATTGATATATATACGGTATATTTATTGAGGGTTAAAGCTGCACATCTACAAAATTGAGCGTACAGGGCAGGGTGCTTTATACTAGAATTTCATGCGTCATCCAGAATAAAGAAATTTGGACATTTCATTTTTTTTATTTCATTTTATTTTAGCAGTCAATACTGAACACCAGATCAGATGTTTCCTCTATGTAAGACAAGGTCCAGAATGATACTTTTTAGACAGGGAGCTATATATGGCAGACCTGCCCACTCCAAACTTCACACACACTGACATACACAGACACAGCAAATGTCCAGCAATGGGAATCATTGCATCGGACTACATTCCTAACAGCTGTGCAGTCCTCACCCTATATATTCCAACACCCTGATACCACACAACACCAACCAATCAAAAAGCTGGATTCGCATACACATACTGGATTAGCATATCATACGGCCACTTACCACAGACAACCTCTGTCCTCCAAGACCACAAATAAATTAGACAATTAATCCCACAAAGATAAAGATTCACAAACTAATAAACACACACTGCTCACTGCCACAGTGGACAGACCCATTACAGAGGACATGACAGTTACATCAAACAGCTGATGTGTGAATGTGAGGAAAAACAGCAATCGTACACACCCAGGTGTGGCCAGCACTGTAACAGTGGGCATTGGGGCATGTTTGTCTCTTCCATCCATAACCCTTTGGTGTCTTAACAAAGCCCAACTAGCTTCTGTAGTAAAGCAGCACTGTAAACTGCGTCATACTATGTTTAGATTCACAGAGTCAGACTGAATTAGACTCACTGATCTCAAGTCTGAATGTAGCTTCTTATTCCAATTTCCATTCCACCAAAAAAAGTCATGCGGACTGCTACATTATTTAAGGTGGAATGGGAATGAAAGCTACCCTAATTTTCATTGAATTCTCTGTAGCATATATCAGTAGGAATGGGTGTCACTGGTTTAACCTCACAGTACAGATATAAACTCGGGTGATATTTGTA
Source organism: Prochilodus magdalenae (assembly GCA_024036415.1). Classification (NCBI taxonomy): domain Eukaryota; kingdom Metazoa; phylum Chordata; class Actinopteri; order Characiformes; family Prochilodontidae; genus Prochilodus; species Prochilodus magdalenae. Next base: position 257,533 of record JAMWET010000837.1, read on the forward strand.
AAAAGTTCTGGTGTTTATGTGCGTTAGCTTATGCATTACCTCACAGTAAGTGGACTATAACAGTACTGGCTCACCGAGAATTCTCCCCGTACTCATTTTTGAAAAGCGTGTAAGTAGCCAATCACAGGTTCACTCCGGCCACCTCCGTCCCCCTCTTCACAGCCACTAGGGTTCCAATTTGCGGATTACTGAATAGAATTCCTGAATAGAATCACCTGATTTAAAATATATTTATATAGGTACAGATACCTAAAAAATCTAGTACTGGTTGTACCTAATTACTTGGCACCTCTTCACAGTCATAGATCTATGCACTCTAGTATACATGGGTATACATGTTTGTAAATATGTAAATAACTGTGAATGCTGATGTGTAAATAGATGGGGGAAGGAAGAACTTTGCCGTGTTGAGGGACCTGCTTTATCACAGTAGATATTTCCTGTTGTTTTTTGGATTCTGTTGTGCTACAGCTAGCAGAGCCAACAACTGGTTTTGGGGCGATTTGAATATGCCAAGTGAATTGGCAAGTGAAATGACCTACTCCAGGCTTTTCCTCACAGTGTTCAATACGTTAACAGATTTTAATGATACCTTAAACACAGCACCATGTGTATTTGTTTTTATATTGTCATATAGCCTGAAAGGTTTTATTCCAAAATGTACTGTAGACTAAAAAAGTAATTTTTCGAAAATATGTATTGTTGGAAGTGGACCTTACTAATGCAGTCAACACCAATGATATATTATGATTAATGCCGCCATTATTAGAGAAATAAAATTATTCTGTTGTTCTTTTCAAAAACATGTTGTATTTACCCCCACTGTTAGAGGTAGATGTAATTTACTGTAGAAGCCTGTGTACAAGAGTCTTGACTACCATCTTCAAAGGGAGCTGTTCAATTTTCTTAGCCGCCCTTATGCTACGTTCTACATTGTTGTGTGAGCTAAGTCACTCGTAGTTTGCTTGGTAACCCACTCTTCTACTGTGTTGTTATCCAGGCCTCTGCATCTTTAAAATTGTCCTTTACACTTTCCCTATCCTAAAGCTCAGCTCTGTGCTTCAGTTCTGCTTCAATATGACAACACATTTGGAATTAATTTTGATCTCATTGCAAAGTACATATGGATACATTTATGCCTAGCTGGACATTTGTTAACCTGCTTTTTACAGGGTGTGAATGCTTGAGGAAAACTAAAACTGCATTTAAGAGTGCAGTGTTAATAGAGAGAGTCTTTGCCTACTTGTTGTAAAGTAATTCATTTGTAGCCTGTTTGGTTAAATTCATCCACCACACCGCCTACTCAGTTTACACTGCTCTATCACAATATATAGGATCCCATTGAGCACTAGGGCAGAGTTTGCCCTGGCCTTATTAATGATGTCACAGACCTCTTGCCATCTGGGTTCTGCATCTTCAAAGGGGAAGATTGTCTTGTCAAATGTAATACATTTCTCAGCCACCTTTGCTCATCTTTTAAACACCTGCACTGTCCTTAGGATGCTTTCTCTCTCCTACTGCACAAATGATGATGTGCTTGGAAATGTTAGATGTTCTACTGCCCGGTGTTACCACACTGCATCACTGCAATCCAATCTCCCATTATGAGATGCCCTTATCTGCAGTCTGTAGGTCTCACTTTTTACTGCTTCGTAGTTGACTGCCTATCATAAGTAGTCATAAAAGGTAAAAATCTTGTAAGTTCGTCACTGACTTGTAAGTTCTCCGTCTCTCACCCAATGTTGAGGGTACCTTTATGTACCTTATTAGGACTAAATTACTAAAAGCTTACTCCATTATGTCAGTAGATGTAGGTGTTAATATCCATTAATAAATACATTTCCAATTAAATTCTTTATAAAGCAATTTAAAAGTATTTTAATTCAACGGACAGTCTATTTATTTATCCATTCATTCATTAAAGAGGAATCAATCCTCTGCCTACATTTTAATTTTTCTGCATAATTAAATTGTCCAGATGTCAACAAAACTAATCACAACCGGACATCTGAAGCTTTATCATGCTGTAATCATGTTTTTATTTCTAGTCTCCTACAGCATTTTACATTAGAATTTGAATTATATTTGTATTTTCTAGCAAGTAATTTTTAGTCAAGGTACAAAACCATTTACAATTACAAAAAAGTATGTGGGAAAAAATGTAAATAAAAACAATCTAGTGATGTGTAAATTATTTGATATATATTTGATTGAAAATAGTCAAAGACTACATATCAAATGTGTTTCTTTCCTTGCAATTATTATATATGCATGTTTTAAATTTGATGCCAGCAACCTGCTGCAACAAAAGATGAGTAAAGTTGTATAATGATTCTAAAAACTTTTGGTGAAACAACTCACAACTAATTAGTTTAATTGCATTTAGATCAATATCTTGACAGGGTGTAAAAACAGCAATTAGTTGATTTTCAACTGTTTTTTGTGAACAGGGTTGTATATATAATAAAATGTTATATAAAAGATTTTGGCTAAAATGTATAAAATTCCTCTAGTGCACAGCGGGACATGCCCATTGGTCTTACCTCCGACTATTTTAACATCAACATTGCATATAGAAAACCAAACTGTTCATTTTGAATTGCGAATAAAAAGACTATCTTTGTACTGTGCACATTTCTGGGCAGTACCACTACGAATAAATCCAAGTCAGTTAGTGCACGATGCATCATTCCACATCAGTGTAAATGACTTTGTTTACATGTCAGCCGTTAAATTATACAAACATTTTTACTTTAATGCAAGTAATAAAAAGTCAATATGCTTAGTTGACATTCTGACATTTTTCTGTTTGTTTCACAAGACATTCATCTTTGTCGGTTTTATTAGGCCGTTACCTTTGCACATGTATTTTCTTGGTCTGTCATAAACCAATTTTCACGCATCATTTTCTCATTATGATCTTCTGATCACAGGCTGAAAACTGTTAAGTTCCTACCGGTGCACAAAGTACTGCTTGCCATTTCAGAGATGCCTCTGCAAGGAGGATTCAGACTGGGGCCTCAGTTGTGGCCCATGCCAGGCTAGAGGAAGAATGTTATGTACTAACTCATGCCAATGAGGAGATAAAACCTTATGGCATTTTCATTCAAGCATGCACAGGACTCCTCATAGCACTGCAAGCAGCAGGCAGTATACTCTCAAAAATGTTTTCCATATTTTGAGAGGAATTTGTGAATTTGTCTAGCTTTCTGCAGTGCCTAGATGTTTAGTAGCTGAATTTAGAGACTGGCAGGTCATCCACATGTCTGCTTAATTCATGTATAGGTCTTCCTCATTTCACCTAAACAGACAGTCTTGATTTACCTTCCTTCTTATCTGTCTTGCTCATGCAGTCAAACACTTTGTATCCTCCTCCCCCCGCCACCCCCACACACACTCCTGTCCTGCCTCAACTCCACCCACTCCTCCTGTTCTCACTCTCACTTTGACTGGGTGATAAAAGACAATGATGCTCAAATCTTTCTCAAATTTCACTCTGGGGACAAACAACATTGTTCAAATAATCTTTTATATAGAGTAATATGACCTATTGACTGTAGAACATGTTTTTGTGTTTTCTAACGTTTTTTTCTTTTCTGATTTACAGCTCCTGTGAATCCTCATTGGAGTGAGTATCTTATAAATCCATCATAGTGCCCATAATATACTTTAGAGACAGATTTTTTCCAATAACACGTGACACATTACTAAGAAAAAACAAGCGTCATGTAACAATTTAGGCTTTGAATATAAATTTGTGATGAGCTTTTCGGTTCTGAAATGTTCTCTCCTATAAGTATTGCTTGCATGTGTAAATGGTCATTTGAAAATAATAATAATAATAATAATAATAATAATAATTCCATCTCCATAGGTAAATTCCATTGCAGCTTTGAGGAAGAAGCCATATGTATGTTCACCCAGGACAAGACAGAAGAATTTGACTGGACAAGACAAAGTGCTTCCACCAGGGACACCAAATATACACCCAACACTGGACCCAGCAATGACCGCAGCGGTTCAAAGCAAGGTACACAGAGTGCTATCAGAGTACTAGCAGAGTGCTAGAGACCTAAGCTTTATAACATTTAAAACATGCTTTGCCTATGCAGAGATTTATTCTTTCTTAAATAACATTTGGCAGTAAGGGTAATCAGCTACCATTTTATTTTTGGCTGAAACTGTTTTCTGTGGTCTAGAAATTGCATAACAAATCAAAACAATGACTATAGTTCAGGCAGTAGAGCACAAATAATTACAGTGGGATCTTTCATAAACTTTGAACATTTTACTTTAATGCTGTAAAAAATGATTTAATCATCATAAATAAAACTAAATACCTAGAAACATGAACATGACTTGCATTGTTGAACTCAATTGACTGTATGATAAAATCACAAAAACCTGCTTGTATTAACACTGCTAGGGGGTTGTTTTTGTAACTTACCAGTTTTTTTGTTGCTTGTGAGTTTTCATGTCTGATTTACATAAAGAGCTTACATAGATTCTATGAACGTAAATCATAGTTAAATGCTAATTATATGGTGGTTCAGGTAAAGTGCTGGATTCCCACTGACATTAATCTATACTACTTTGAAAAGACACTAGCTATCTGAAGAAGAATTCCATCAGCCTTCAGCACTAGCTGCACTAGCTGGCAATGACTTGGGTTAATTGGGAATTCTCGGGAGTTCCACAAGTTCTATTAGCTGCTCTAAATAGCAAACCCTTCACTAACTGATAATGTTGCTAAGATAAAATAATGGACATTATACAGATTCAAAGGGTCCAAATTACCCAACCTGACTTAAGCAATCGTACAGTGTACAATGCCAGAACTGCCTATTTAATCTGTCCAGTTATTGGTTATTTGCGAAACAGTCACACACGCCAGAACCAAAGCAAGATTGCCCTGTTCAGCATGTGTGCTTTGTGAGATGTTTAAATGCATGTTACCGGTGAAGGTCGACCCTTCAGAGCCAGTATTTGGGGCTATTAAGCAGGTTGTAGAATGCATTAATGAGCGGGAACATGCTGTGGATTTCTGTATTTAGTTATTATTTCAGATATTGTTTAGCATGAGAGTAGTAAAGGGTAAGGTTTGTAGACTGCTTATCTGGGTAATGGCTGCTGCTTGCCTAAGCATTGATGTTCTGCTGAAATATTAAATCAGCTCAAAGATTGAACTTCAAAGTTCAGATTTAAGGGAATAGGAGAGTTGTTGGCGCATTATGTGAGTGCAACGAAGCTCTACAGCATCCCATAGCTGTGAATTTATAAAACTTTTATATGAGCTTCTGTAGACTTGAAGTGCCTCAGGGAGTAAGGTCTCTACTGGATTTCATGTCAATATCACTACAGCACATCTCTTGAGATGGATGTGATCCTTTCTTTTTCTTCATCATTGGGCTACAAGGATATGTCAAGTGCTAGACTAACGTATCAAGTTTTGCCAGTGCTTTTAGGATTTTTTTAAATTGCCTTTTACTTTCATAGAGGAACCAAAAAGACAAAGCATATATGAGTGGTCATCATTCATCAAGGACTAATCAATTGATTGGTGCTTGAAGGAGGCAACTGTAGGACATTCTTTGCCTTTCTATAGTGTTTCTATAGATAATAAATGAAAGACTTTTTATGTAGATAAACTATTCTTTCTGTTCTTTTATTGTAGCTCTATACAAACATATAATACATTTCATTTCATATTCAAAATTTACATTTTTATATGTAGTTTTCTGCCAGTTTCTATGTATCTGGGTAATCTAATGATATTTTAGGGAGACAAATGTCTGTTAAAACTTGTAGAACCAATGATTATATTTATTATATATCTTATATATTCTATATTATATATCTTATACTAATCTATGTTCAGGTTTTTGTCTATGTAATTCTGTTCAGTGGTATATAACAGCTATAAGCAGACCCCAGGCCACTATTCTTACCCTGATTAAGTCTAATAAATATGGGCTCATTAACTTATTTTCGCATGTATGTAGTAGCCATGACATTAAAACTCCTTGTCAGTTTTATCAGTCCTATTTGCCACATAAGTGTGCTCTGAACTACACAATTATAGACAGTATGACCTAATGACAAAAATGTGAAGTGGTCATAACAAGCTAGCTAGCTGTGTTCTCTTGTTAGCCCCTGAGCCACCACAAAAACGTTATTACAATGTTTGTATTCGGAGCCATGAACACCCAAAGTTAAGTGAGTTAATAAATTTGTTTTTAAATAACATTTTCAAAAACTGTAAGCAAACTGTAACCAAAAAGTTGTAGAACCTTTTTATGTTACTATGGTAGAACCATTTTGGATAAGACTACACACTACTACAATCTATAAGCTTCTCTTGTTACCTAAGACTGTTTCATGACTTCTGGAAGAGCAACACAGTTTTGTGGATTGGTATTGACTATAGAACAGTGTTTTCAGAGACACCGTAGTCATCTGTATTTGGACATCAAAAATGTTTTTACATTGTAAGTAGTTTTTATAAGTTGTTTTATTTTAAGGATTATAAGCAGAATTGAACATACTATGGGTGTTTGATGATGCAGTTCTTCATGTGTGTGTTTGTATGTTTTGCATAGGTTATTACATGTACATTGAAACTTCAAGACCTCGTCAGGAAGGAGACAAGGCAAGATTGTTGACCCCGTTGTTCAATGTTGCTATGAAAAATCCCTATGGGAATGTGGCCACTAATCCAACCTACTGCTTTAGCTTCTACTACCACATGTATGGGAAGCACATAGGTAAGATGCTGTCTATGATTAATAATATATGGAATAGAAGTTGAATATTTTGTGATAGCTACAATGATCTCATGTTGTGTAATGCATACACCTTCTGAGTAAATGCATAACGCTAATAAATGTTTGCCCATTCCTGTAAATTACTCAGATCAGCTCTGCAGCTTATCAAAATTTAGTCCTTAAGTCAAACAGCCAAACCGAAGTGTGGTGTCAACTCAAAATCAGTTTAAATCACTAAAAGTTTGCAGAAATAGTCCAAAACACTGTGGATCACTGTTCTCTATAACCCAACTCAAGATGTCCAGACAGATTGAGGTCTTTTTTGTGCTCCATTCATGCCGGACATGCACTTGCACTTCAGGGATCGTCATGACCTCGCCGGCCTGACAGACAAGCTTGTAACTGCAATTTTCTGGTTCGCAAAGCTGTCTGCCCTTTGAATTGGATGTGTCAGGCTAATTCAGCCTGGCTAGGGTGTGCTCTCTCTGGCCTTTTCCACTATAGCCTCACCGGGTGCCTGAGGGTTAGGGAAACAAACACCAAACAGAATCTTCTATCTGGTTGCACAGCAAAAAGAAAAAAAGCAGAATTACCATGCTCAAACCATTTTGCTCTTCTGATGCGATAGCCTGCATGAGGGGCTGCAGAGAGTATGCATTTGGATGGCAGAGCAAAAGTGATAAGGCTTTTTCTTTTTTTTTCTTATTTTATGTTACACTCCTGCTTGAAGCATTTCTTCTCTAGGGTACCTTATCCTAGCATGACTGTACTGTTCTCTTCTGCACACAGGGTGCCTCATTGCCTCCTCATTTGCAGCAAAATGAAACATATTTCGGCATCATCCTTGACAGATGGGAGCATGTTCAGAAATTGCTATTCTTTCCTTTATTGCCAAATATTAGCGTAACAAGTGCTTGCATTTGAAATACTATCAGTTTTTGTTCTTTAGGTGTATCCTAGTGAATGTGCGGACTGCATGGTTTGGGTCTTTAGCTGTAGGTAGTAGTTAATTAATAATACAATTCAGCTTAGGTTTATTAGTGTATGTTATAATGAAATGCTGAATTTAGCAGTTTATTTACTACATTTACTAATAAGCATTAAACCCAACAGTGTGTAGTAGTAGTTTTCATATTGTGTTGTTGTTCTTCCAAAGGTACCCTTAATGTGTATTTAAGACAGAAGAGCCAGACTGGTCAGGATAGCTCTGTGTGGACCCTCAGTGGAAATCAAGGGGACCGCTGGAGGCAAGCTAGAATTGACATCCACCCTACATCCTCATTCCAGGTGAGAAACACCACTTCTTTGTTGTGGTCATCTCCAGTACTGTTTGGGGTGGAGCTATAGTTGTATAGGGGGTGTCAACTAGAACAGCTCAGAGTGTCTTATGACCCCACATAAGGTTTTAAAATGGGGTGACTTAGGGAGGCAGGAAGTTATTTTATAATACTTATTTGCCAGTATCAATTTCAATATTCATTTTGAAATTTCCAAAATCCTGAGAATAGTTTAAAAAGTGCTGTGACAAATAAAGAAGGTATACATTTGTAAGTTTGTAGAATTTTGCAGAGCTGAATTGTATAACTAGTGGCAATTTCTTGAAATGAAACGTCATAAAGTCATTGAGAGTCCCTATATTGTGTTATAATGATTGGTTGGGCCTGTCCAGCATGTCAAATGCCTGTGGAAATATGCTTGGCTAAAGGCAGCCACAGTTTTCTAATGAGCAAATCATCTATATAAACCCTGTTGTTAGACAACTCATAGGTGCAGCATGCAAAGTTTTATCTTGATTAAATCTATAGATGCTGACAGTTTAGTTCACATTTGTGATTGAAAAGTGCTCAGCTCAAGAACAACTATTCATTTTCTGGCATATGTACTATTGTGGAAATTGTCACCAATGTTTGCTTAAAAACCCTGAGAAACAGATGAAGAGAACCTCTAACCACTGTAGCTTGGTAAGTAATTTACTTTAATGTAGAAATTTGATATTGTGTCTCTTTGCTAGTTGTGGTGTTCAGAACATTTGCTAATGTTCACTTGGGCTAAGTGGATAGAATTAACCCGGTGGACATTTTCTCCTCTGCAATAAGAGTTTGTTTATGTAGTCTTTTCATTTAGTGTAGTCCATAAAATGACCCATTCCACTCTGCATCTTTTCCACTTTGCAAAACTTGTCCCAGGCTGTTACCTGATTTTTCTTGTTCCATCGTGTGAATGCAGTGTGTGCAAAGTATTATTAGTGAAAAGCAGTAGATAAGAGCAATAGGGGTGTTCAAAAGTCAAGTCAGCAACAAAGGCAAATTCGAGAGAGTTAGATTATTAATATTATTTCTACATTAAACAAATGGACAAAATATTACATTACAACAATACAGGAAGATGTCATAAGTTTGACTTGGTATGTATGTCTTTCTACTCCAAAATTGGACGTTTGAGTGTGTTGGAAAGGAGGTGACTTCGAAGGTAGAGATAGCTTTATTACTAACATGGCTAAACAAGTTACTAGGTCCAGAAACAGTGAAAATACATTTCCTTGACATTAATTATGTGTGAAACTAATATGTAATAACATTATCCATTAAGAAGAAAAATCTGGATCTTTAGTATCCAGTGTTGTGTCGTCACCTCTGTTAGAACTTTTGACTCCATTACTCATATGAAACAAAAACCTACTGCTCTTGTTGATGTTGAAACCTGTTTTAACCTGTGAAAATCCAGTGTTAAGCTTAAAACCCTACACTCCTGCATTAGTTTTATCCAACGTGTCTACTTTTCCCCATACCTTCAGTTTTCTGTTCATTACTCCGTACAGGAACCCCTGTATAAAAGTTAGTCAGAATGCACATCCCCACTTACACCTCTTAAATAATAATATGGCAGGTGAAATACATGTTAAATGTATTGTGAAGTTTCCATGACAAGAGACACGTGGAATAGGTCATTACTACCACTTTATTCTGCAGCCACATTTTTTGTAAATAGACAAACATTCCTTTATGTCACCATTGGTTTGCAGTCCAAGTTATGTGGCTATTCTTGAGTATTCTGGGATCCTGTTGAAGTTTCTACTGGAAACAGAGCTGGCAGGTGTTTATTTTAGTTAGTATCGATAGTGTCCTATGAACTGGAATAAGGATTTAAACACATGGACTGTGTCACTAATTACACATCAGTCAAAACCACGGTGCTTATCTACTCCTTCTCTGCACTAATACAAAGGCATAATGGCGCCGGATTGGTAGACCTGGTGGTGTTGCTGGAGCAGAAGGAGAATCTTTTCAGCTTTCCGTCTTCTCTCCTGGAATAAGAATCAAGAGCAGCTTCTAACAGAATCAATGCTTTTTTTTACTCTTTTTAAATGCCGGCGTACCAGTGCAGTTTACATATTGTGTACTTATATAGTTTTTTACTGGGCTTGATGAAGGTACTTAAGTATAGTGTTTTGCTTAAGAGAATTATTACGATTGTGATGATTATGATTATTAATATGATTGTCTCAGTCCAGGCGTACATCATGTAATAGGCATGAGGAGTTACTGGCAGTGTCTCGTTGCCCAGAACATGGGCATCACCTAAGACATGTTTAAGTTAAGTTGAGTAGGAAGTAGAAATTGTACACATAATCTAGAGTTTGACAGATGTGAAATTGATGGGGAGTCAGATTCTGCAGGTTGGTCAGAATTTATCGCATGTTCTATAAAATAAGTAGCCGTCATTTAGTTACATGATGAGGCTGTCATTATTATAAAGTTTTCATATATATAGTTTTTAGTAAGTCATAATGTGTCATCCACCACATCAACCGGTCTGTGTAACCTTAATGAAGATCTGGATGTGAGTTGAAGATTTTAGTATTTGTTAGTATTTAACTTCAGCACTAAATTAAAGGAGTAAATTTCAGACACCACACATGTCCTGGTTGAGCAACTGATATCTAGGAAGACAGAAAGAATTCTAAAAAATATTTGTAAAAATGCCAAGCCAGATATGAAATCCAAGGAGTCCTGTGGAATCCAGGACCTCTTAATTACCCCCTGAATGTCCCTGAATGTTCCTAAAAATATTTACGTTACACTTTTCACTAAAATATACATTTAGTGAAAAGTCATTATTTAGATGCCTTTCCCAACATCACTGAGCTTCTGCCTTTTGTTTTCTTAAATAACAAGAGCTACAGCGCTGGTCTGCTTCAGGATGGTGCTGCAGCAGATCGGCTCACCCAATTGGTGCTTAATAGCTTACTATCTGTAACTATGCCTTGGATACTTATGAAAAACTTTATGATATGGCATGGTATACAGTATTTGTAAGTTTTAACGCTTGCACAATTTTCCCAAAAGTTGAAGGTAGAAGTCCTGAACTGTAGTATCTTATTAAAAGTGTGTGGCAGAGCAGATTCCCCAAAAAGAGAATTTCCAAAAGAAGATTTGAACTAAGTACTTTGTTGGCACATTGCTATGGTGAGTCAGCCAGCACTGGAATAGCCCGTCAGCATGGGTTTCCCAAACACCGGGGTGTATTTTAAACACATTGTTTAGACTACCATAAGTTGGTTGAATACACAGGAATTACTAGGAGCTTTTAAAAAAAAGCTGCATTTTGTTGGTTTTGACTGAACTCCGTTATATGACACTTGACTGAAAATGTGGTTAGTGTAGGGGTAGATGAAGAGGTGGTTCATTAAGATCTTATTTCCTTTGCCTTTGCGTAGATGGTATTGGAGGGCGTCCGTGGTTCTGGCATTGAAGGGGACATTGCCATAGACGATGTGACCATTGAGGAGGGAGAGTGTCGAGACCCCCCTCCCAATAGCAGTGAGTATATTGGATGGTCATGAAATAGAGCATAAATCTCTCAGGTATTGATTTCTAAACAGGACTGCAGACTATCAGACTCCTCTTGCATTAATGTTATAATACTCAATCGATACAGTGTATGAAATATTCACTAGTGATGCAGGCTAGTGGCTTGTCTGGCTTTTTTATTGACTAGCTATTCACAAGGCTGTTTACAACAAAAAACTTTAACTGAGACATCTGGAGTAGCTTTTTAAAGTACTTATTATACAATGAGAATAAATAGTACACATTCCAGAAAGTAATTTATGATTGAAATATGTGTAATGTAGTTTAGTTTCTATAGAAAATGCAATGTCTGAAGATAATGAAAAGAAAATGATGTGTGTTTGAAAATGAGAACAGGAATTCTAAATTTGGCATCCGTTTTATGTCTTTTACTTCAATGTAAATTGATCATATATGTATAATCAATGTTTGTATGTGTAGTTTCTTTGAATAAGAATAATGAGTGCTTAAAATCATGTGTTAATGTGGATGCTCATGTGTTTAATCCCTAGATCTGAGGTCTCTGGCACCTCCTACAGCAAAGCATATATGGCAGTTGTGTCTTACTCTGCTTTTGGTCTTGGCTGGCCATCAGAGGTGACCGTGTCCTGGAGAGGTTAAATCAGGCTCTGGCACTCCTAGGGGCTTTTGGCAGACAAGGACTGTCCGAATACAACAACCAAAGATTCATCCCGTCTGTAAGAGAGAACCACAGTTAAAAGAACCATCCGGCTGGAGTACGGGAGGGAGTCGATCACTAGTAAACAAATAACGATCAGTACACTACAGAAGACCATGCAAGGTCAGGATTTTAAAAGCCTATTAAAGTTAGTGAAGTTCTTAATACGTGAATGGGTGTGCCTGGATTCTTTGACAACAGTGGATTGACCAGGTGAATCTTCTCAAAGCACAAAGACACAACATGCATTTTCCAGAAGGTTTGCTTTGTTCACTGTTTCTCACAGTGTTCATCTTAAAGTCCACATTACTGCAATATGTTGACACATGTGAAAGAGCTAGAGCCCCTGATAAATGTTCATGGAAAAAATATTGTTTGTCTCTACAAGAATCCATTTCTTATCTTTAATTTTCACTATTTTAAACAAATATGAACAATGTTTCCCCTACATGAGTTTATTAAGGCAGTTCTAAAAATGCTTTTTGCTTTCATTACGCTGTCTTTTTTATCTCCCATAATATGGTCATGCCTATATATGGATAGGTTATGGCATGTTCACATTGAAGTAGCACTTCTTTGAGGTTGTTGTTCCCCCACTGTGTTGTTGTAATGCTGTCTCCTGTGTCAGCATATATTTAGCCCATATCATTTTAATTCATGGATAATTGACAAGTTGAACACTTAAGAATCATTGAGTTGGCCTTTTTTAAATTTTAGAATGACTTCATAAAATGCATTACAAATGAGGTACAGGGACCATTTGAATGTCAACCTTTAACTCCTGCATGGGTTGCCCATTTTAATTCCAAAATGTGCCCATCTGAAGCTGTGCCAGTCTGCAAGCAGTTGTTTTCTTGAGGTGCAGAAAGATAGCCGTCCTTTCACAAGACCTTTCACCGTAGGACCCTGTTCGATACAGAACATGGAGCTGCTGTCTGCAATGAAATCAAGTGCCTTCAGAACTTAGTGTAACATCATTCTGTTCAAACACCTGGTGGGCTATTGATCTTTGGCACGTTTCATAGCATATCAATAGCAACAAGATGAAGGGCAAGAAGCAAGCACGACAGATGGATGACCTTAGTGCCACGTCTTGTCCCAAAGCCCCCTCATAGCTCTCTTGGATTTCGCGTACTGTTGGTCATTATTTACTTTGACAGCCATTGCTTTCAAATATACGCCATGTCATGCTCCATTCCCCAACTGAGATGGACAAAGAACTACGATGGAATCATTGAAGGAAAGACCTTTAATAATGGACTTCATATAGGAGTTTCAGAGCCAGAATTCTAAGGTCTGGACAAAATACTGTTGGGAGGGTCACTGTGAAGTCCTCCTTCAATCCAATAAAACGTTTGTGCCATTGAAGAAGATACTTTTAAAAAGCTTGAGGACTGAATGGTACAAAAGGAAAAAAATCTGATGTCCTCAGCCTTGATGAGCTGGGTCCATCCACTTGGATTCTTACAAATGATATTTTATTACTCTGATGAACAATAACTGCTTTTACACAAACTGTTAAAAAAAACTCTGAACTACCTGAGACCATCCGTAACCTTAACCAGCTGGTTTTTGGAAATGTATTGTAAAGTCACTTTTATTGTTCATAAAGATCATTTGTGGGGAAGATTTTCCTCCCTCAGTTTTGTTAGTCTGAAATATGTTGTTCCAGGTTTTTTTTCTTAAAACATGTTCCATTTTTAAATCCCTTTTCATGATCGTATTATTCAAGATGATATAATATAAAACTATAGTATGGTATTATGAAATAATGTCAGATATGAGATTATATGCAACTACATTGGATAGGACTTCCTATTCAAGTTTGACATTTTTAAAATACTCATACAAAAAAGCACAAGTAATATCACTATCACGACACAACACTCAATACTTTCCACACATAAGTTGTTTTATTCTTCAATTTGATTAAAGCCACACCTGATAGAAACTACTCCCCAGTAATTACATATGAAAAGGTATAATGATATTTTACATCTCTGATCAATAAAAAGCTTTCATGGTAATGGGTGACCTTCTGATTTTTCTTCTTCAGCATTACCAATTTTGCCACAAGGTTTACTTGTTCTCACTTCAGGTACTCATAAAATACATGGTTGAGATTTGCTTGTGTGGTGGTGTTGTGGTGGTGTGGTTGTGAGTGTTTGATGTTATGAGGCAGCCACAAGGAATTCGGAGACGGTCCCAGTCTATTTTCAGAATCTATTTGGTGTTGCACGTGTTTAACATAAAACATGATGGCTAGTAGGTCCCTGTTGACCTATAAAAGGTACCTCGTACAGCATGTGCAACTAGCTGCACTTTAGCCCGACTACTGCCATTTTCCCCCATACCTCTTTAATAGCCCATACCCCCCTCCAACTACACGGAGCATACCATTGCTGGGGGTTACCTAAAAGAGCATGGGACAGCAGTTCATACATATTAATACACATTACAAGACTCAACATACAGACACGACACAAAGACTCTAGACAAATAACTTTGACTAAACAATACCCAAGTGTAGGAGATTTAGTGATGTGTCTGGCGCCTTGACATCATCACAGCTTGCCTTACAGGGACTAGATATAAGCACAACATGACGTTCTGCCAGTAAAAAGTTGAGCACACGCAGCTTTTATCAAGAAATGGCTTACAGTAAACTTTCAGTGGAGACACTGCCTCTGAACATTGTTAACAAAGAATAAAAATGTCTCCCAAATCTGTAAATTAAAACGTCTATTGAAATGCATATGAGCATAACCTATTTTACTATATGTAGAGTTGCAGTCAGGAACCACCAGCCTCAGGACTATTCTATTTAGTGTGTAGATTTAAATATATATTGAGTATATGTATTTATTTAACATTGTAGTTAGTTGCACTACTACAAGGAGGTCTTTGTCTTACCTTGCCTTAACTTACCTTAACAAGTACAGCTTGTTATCCCCAGTATATTATAATGATAGCCAGGGTGTAGTAAACACCTATCACAAAAATGCAGATGTTTAACGCCAGATTAATCTCATCTTATTATTACCATTTAGGGTTACCTGATGAAAGTGGGGAAATAATTCTTGGAAAATCTAAAAAACTTACTATCTAAACTTAAATCTAAAACTATTTTCTTACCACTGGGCTAGAAAAAGACAAAACAGCTAAGAAACACACAGAAATGTCTGTGTAAGGAACAAAGGGAGCAGTTAAAGGAGTTAGATAAAAATAATCTCAAAGTGAATATTATCACTGTCAGTACAACACCTCAAATAGTAAATATTCGGGAGAATTAATAAAAACTTATTAATAACAAGATTATTACAAGATTTTTCCAAGTAATTTTCTTTTGATTCAGTCTTAAGTTTTCACAAAATCTTTTAAGAATTCAAATTACAGCCAGCTCCATTTGAACAGTAAAACATTTTTGGTTATTTCACCTCCACAAATAATTTTAAATAAAGCAGTTATAATGTAACTAAAGTGCAGTTTTTTTATTTAAGGGGTTCAACAAAAATACTGCATTACCCTTTTAGGAACTACAGCCATTACATAGTCCCTTTAAGCATTAATATCACGTTTATTAAATGGTGAAGTTTTTGTTTAAAATCTTAGTATCTAATGAAAAATTATCCCATCAGGATTTTTTTTTCTGGGTAGTATCTAGGTAGGTTGTTTACCAGAAATGAGGAGAATCACCACATGTCCTGCTTGAGATAAAGCCATCCTTCATATATCACCTGTGCAAAAAGGTAAAATACACTGCACTATACGAACCCCATAAAGGAGTATAATGTGTAATTAATAACAGAGACCTTTTCATGCTGTTTCATAGTGAAGACTACTGGCTGTGTGTGTTATGTTGGATGTACATTTTAGGCCACACATTTCTACTATAGTGGCAACAGATATGATCTGGCAGTAGCAAACATTGAGAGATAATGGGCAAATATATATATTTAAAAAATATTTCTACAAAAAGATACTGAAGGATGCAAGCAGATTTGTAGAGTTTTTAGTAATTGGTGAAGTTTAATGTCTATTCCATCTTTCTTAATCAAATCATTTCATTTTTGTAAGTATTCCAATTGCAAAAAAAAAACATGTTTCATCTGCATTGCCAGGCCGCTTTGATGAATATGTGCGGAAGCAGTTCTTAACTGGCCAAAACAGTGACCCAATTTCATGCTTCATGATGGTGATAAGGATTTCAGTGAGGACTGTTGGTCTTGCATCAGTGCAGGTATGTGTTGGTGTCCTCGGGAGTTGAAATTTTAAATAAAAGCAGGTTGGAAAGCTTCTTTGGCTGGGTAATAATTACCTCTTTCATTTAGGCTTAAAAGTAAACATGATTTCCAGTCTCATGTCCGTGTAGATGTAGCATGAAAATGTGAAGGAACTGCTGCACTGAAGTATCAGAAGTAAACTAGTATCATCAACTAATATCCAGTAGTATTAGTAGTAAAGCTAGATATAATGAACTGAATCTTTTTTTTACTAGATCTACAATCAACCTCCAAAAGGATACATAAAGAAAATGTGAATATCTGTAGTTAAAAATGACAGCTGATTCACTATAATTCCACTCCAGTATAAATACCTGAGTAAAAGATTACATAAAGATCCCACATAACCTCCTGAGACACAGATTTTAATTTTAATTTCTCCTGTGATTAGTAGGACCTAACAAGTATAAAAACTAAACGTTGTCGTTGTCCTCAAAGCTGTTTTGGCCAACAACAATGTCCTCATATGAGGCCAAAGGGTCAACGTTTTAAAAAGTATCATGGTGCAGAAAAGCAGAAATGTAATATGAGGACGCTGGGGTCTCAGGAGGATAATAAGTAGAAGTGCAACTCATAGACTGACTGCAAATAGTGACTCTATAACAGAAAACAGTTATGAATGTATTGTGTAAATAAGCATTTACATACCTTGTTGACACCTTGTATTTCAAAATGTATTTGAAATGTTATGCTGCTTCTGATTCCTTTACAATATGTAGCATTAAATGTCAGACAAAAGGAGAGAAAAAAGAGTGTAGTCTTCTAGGTTGAAGCAGTGCCTGAACACTACATGAAAATGATATTATGAATAATGTTTAGAAATGAAAATTAAATTTGTTTTTCACTCATTTTTTTCAAAGGTCAGCATTTTCAGCAACACTGTTGCATATATAGCATATATATACAGTGTTAATTTTGTTTTCTGAAATGTTTTGCACTTCTGGGCCATCGAATATAAAACCCATTATTAATATCTGCATAAGTGTTACATCTGTCTGTCTGTCTGCCTGTCCCTGTCCATGTGCTCCTTGTTGTCATGCTCCATGTGCTTTTGTTTTGGTCATGTGCTCCTCCTGTCTCCGCCCTCTAGGTCCCGTGTTTGTAGCCCCGCCCCTTCCCAGGTGTTCCTTGTTAGTCAATGTTCATTTATACTCCCTGTGGTCCCCCGTCTGTTTGCTTGGTGTTTGTTTTCATGTTGGATGTTAGTTAGTTTGGTTTGGTGTTGGATGTTTTGTTCTTTGGCTGTTCGTTTGGTAAACCTGTTTCTTGTCCCCTCTGTTGGCTTCTATCTTTGGTTTTGCTTTGTTATTTTGTAGTTCATTAAAGTACTTGCGCTTACATCCAGCCTCCTTGTCTACCCCGCCTGTGTGACAGTAGTCACACTGAGAACTACAAATCATCTAGTAAGGTTGTAGTCTTATATTCCTTTCCTGAAAGGCTGCTATCTAGTAAAACAACTGCTGTTGTTGAGATGGTTGATGATGTCATCAGTTCAGCAGAAAGGTCTATCCAACCAGGATGCAGCCCTTGTGCTTAGACGTTGCTTTTTGGTTTGAGGCAGTATATTAATATGTATGTCCTCCAACTCTGAACTGCCCTCTTTCATGTTGGTCTCTCTTTTTCTACAGTTAATTCATTTATCTTTGCTGTTAAAGTGCACAAGACTAAATAAACAGTGGCATCATTGATGTCATAAGGTGCCATCAGACACATAGTTAGATACACTTTTGAGCATTGTTCTGTGATAAGTGTGTATCAGCGAGGGAAGGCACAAAGATATTCAGCTGCAATGTCTGTGGGTTCAGAAAAAGCTTTTGACAATAACATACATGAGTCCAATGAAATTCAGCCTGTGGCAGTGATCCTGGAAGGTGTCTCAAGGCTCCACAGCTGAAGAGTAATTGGAGAGAAGCTAACTGAATTACAATGTGAGTCTGTGTGTGTGTTTATGCTAGCATGCATGTGAACTAGAGTTGCTTGAAGAAACTTTCATCAATATAGAGATTGGAGAGGTTTGGTGGTGGACTGGGCTTCCAGATTTGGACGCTGCTGATTCCCTGAACAGGTCTTTATAAGATGGACCGAGTCTAGTTTCTAACTTAAACCTCACGATTACAGTATTTGTTCAATGATGGTGGTATCACAGTCTTTTATTGGCATTTTTCCCTAAATGTTTTTGGGGAAAAACATGTATAAAAGCATCACAAACACAGCTCCAATCATGCAAAAATACAGCCATCTTAATTGTGCTAAAGCCCCTGTGTGTTTTTAACCAAGATTTATTTTTTAAACAGAAATCACCTCATAAGCTCTGAAAGTGACAGTTCAGTTTAGCAGTAGAGAGGCTTCCTCTAATCCCTAAAAGTCAGCCGCTTGTCCTGCATGCAGAGCCCCTACACAGAGAAGCTAGTAGATGAAGGCCCATCAAAAATAGATCATACTTTTATCTCCAGACTAACTTTAAAACGTGTTTGATCTGCAAGCCACATATTCACATTGGCCTTGAATAAAACACACATGTTCTTATAAAAGTGTTGGTTACAAGGTTTCAACTTAAAGGGCCTAAAAGAAATTGTATGCAGTATGCATGCTCTTTCTGTATTATGGTTTGCAAATATGGCTTATTTGAAGATTTGGGTGTTGAAATGTTGCCGTCCTTCTTTAAAACAATCTAATAAAATGTTGAGTGTCCTGAAGTTGAGGGTTTTATTGCTATTCCTCTTGTTAATGATGGTCCTTTTTGCAGGATTAAGTATTAAGTCTGATCTGACACACCATTCCTCCCAAGTCGAGCACCAGTCTTGAGGAGTTTGCACCTAATGCCCTTGAGCATAGAATGCTGAAGATGCTTAGAGCGTCTCCATTAGGATATGTTGTAAGTGCCCGTGTTATTATCTGTAATTTATGGTCTGAAAAGTCCCTGCAAGCAGGCCCATTTGTCACCTGTGACAAGCCATAGAAAAAAACACATTTTAATGGCTTCTCAACTCTGGCTTCTGAAATTGTAATGTAGAATGTGATCATGGCCAGTTCGCATGCTGTTCTTTGTTATGCATTACCATTGATTGTAATAATAGCGAGGTTAATTACTGGACTGTTAATAATAGCACTGATTTGCATGTAGTGCACACAGTAAATAGTGTTCTTTAAACATTGTGTTATTTTAGGATATGAAGAACCAACCAGAATGGATACCCAAACAGAAGAAGCCAATCTAGAGACTGTGATGGTGAACTGAGAGAGGTCAACAAAACATATAATAATAGAAAATGGGAACTTGGTCATGCTAAAAGTGTTTTTTAGGTTTAGGTTCAGGGGCATGCCTAGACCTGTTTGAATGGAATGGCAGGTAGGGGCCAGGGATTTTATTGGGATGGCAGACTGCTAAGAAAAAAAATTAAACTGTGATATTGGATTAAAATTACATTTAAACTGAAGTTTAGACTTTTCTCTGTACATAACTAAATGTGTCTGTCATTTCCATATCATTAAAATATGACACCAACACTGCCAAAAGTAAACTGAAAGACAGACATTGGCAATGTAACATGTTGCAGTCATTAATGAGACAATTATGAGGAAGCTTTTCAAAACAAGATATGGTAATTATTAAATGCAGCTTCATCCGACTCCCATAACAGACTGGTAACTAGCCCGATTTATTAATGATTGCTAACTATCTCAGGTTTCAGATGGGCCAGATATGAGGCCATGCTTCATTTCAGGGTGTCATTGGCCACCTCTGGCCACCCCTTGGCTACTCCTCTGGTTTTAGTTTTTCAGCAAGAATGAATCTCAGTCTATAAATAACTATAGTCCTACTTTAAATAGATGTAATTCCTACACTGATGTATATCAAAACAAAATCATTGCCCCATGTCACCCCAATAACAAGGCTCGCATGCCAGATTTGCCTGCCTGGTTTGGCAAATCCTGTGATGAAATCCTTAACATTGACCAATAGGACAGTTTTGATGTTTCCACAATGACAAAAATGTTGGTGAGAAAAAGTGTTTATAACATCTGTTTAGGTACAGCTCACCTGGTGGCCAGCAACATTTATGTAATGCTCTTTACATGTAAATACATTTATTATCTCAGATTATGAATAAAGGTAATCTAATTACTACCTTATGTGGAAAATAGGTACGCTTATACTGGACATCTTAAATATTTGACGTTAGTTATTTTTTGTTGTACCTGTTTAAATTAAGCAATCTGAGCTGAAGTAAATAACAAATTATTGCTTCATAATGAGTATTATTGTGTCCATCTTTCTACAAACTCTGCTTGTTTTAAAAGTAGGCATTGCAATGTTTTGCCCCATGCAGTGTCACAGTAAGCAGTCTTGTGAATATTTAATATATTTAATATCATGTTCATTCAACCTTGTATAATAACCAAGCTGACCATTGCGCACCAGTCAAAAATAATTCACACAGCACCGCAGGATCAGATCAGCTCTGGATAGATACACAGATTGCATGCTATTTATCTACACTATATGGACAAAAGTATTGGGACAACTACACAATGGAGTTAGGCAGGTAGCATTTTCCTGGCATTCGACAAACCCAGACTCATCCATCTGAGTGCCAGATAGAGAAGCGTGATTCATTACTCCACAGAATACATTTCCACGCCTCCAGAAACCCATACCATGAAGTAAATGTTTTGTGATAATGTTAATGCTAGAGGAGCTTTAGAACTCTGTAGTTTTGAGTCAGCTGAGCGTTTTAACATGGAAACTTTGTCTTTTGTCAAGGGACCACATTACAAAAGCACCATTCAGCAAAAGTATTAAAATCCCACTAAGCCTTGGTGTTATTTGAAGTTTTCATTTCACTTTAAAACTGTTCATATTTGATGTGCAGCGTAAAAAGTGGATAAGATCCAGTTTCAGTCTCGTCAAAACTCAGTGATAAATTTTCACCTACGATTCTGTGGGTAAGAGTTGATTTAAGGCAAGCTTTGTTCACTTTTTTCTTTATTTTTGCCCAGTTTTATGCTCAACTGTGGCCACAGATAGCACATGTGTGTGCAACAGTTCAAATTGATACTGTTCGTCTGTTGTGTTTCCCAAAAGCTTTTTACTGCTAAGTATTTCTTAACTAGTAATTAAGATTGGTTGTTATTAAGTAACAAGTAACCCAACCTACTTGTTATTCACTAAGAGCTTCTTGAAGTGGATTTTGTCTGCAGTTCAGCACCTTAAAGCCAGAGGCCACCAATCTGAGGGAGTGGGGAAGGGATCTGCATGTTGTAGAATATTAATGTTCTATATTAATAAGAAAAAGAAAAAATAATAATGACAATAATAAAAATAACATTATCATTATTACTGTTGTTGATTTTATTATACAGTATTTGTCTCCAGTCTGTAGTCCAATCAGACACATAATGACTTAACCAATTCAATAACTCACTCATAAATCAGCCTAATCCATAAAACAGCCCATTGGAAGATTAGCAATTGCAATGGCTCAAAACTCACTGAACCTCAGGGAAGATGTTGGCCATTCAAACATATTTTTATATGTTTGAATATATATATATATATATATATATATATATATATATATATATATATATATATACATATATATATATATTGTTGTTTGTTTTTTTGTTTTTTTTGAGTAATGCCGCTTTCCACTCAAATCAAAATATATTCCCTTTTAGTGAGAGAGATTGCGAGAGAGATATTTTTGGGCCTGTTTTTTACTGTCACTAAGCCGAGTTTTACCAGGTCCAGTGTTTGTTAGGAACTAGCCTAGCAGGTCCCACAGTGAACTAAAGCAGTAAATTTCAGATACCAAACCTGTGTTGGCTGATCGACTGTATTTGACATAAGGGGTATAACATCTTAGTTAGATCTTGACCATCCTAGGGTCATTACATTGCTTTGCATCAGTTTTTACACCTGTTGCATCGTAATACTGAATTTCCAAGACATCTTGTAATTTTAGGAGACTGTAAATAATAATTACCAAAAGCTTAGACACTACAAAAACATGATTGAGTATAAATGCAGCATTTATACATTTAAATCCAGAGTTGGTATAAAAGGTTTACATTGTTATTCCTGTAGAAGAGTTGTAGTAGTGCAGTATAAAGGTAGATTCTGACAGCTCTTGTAAGATTTTGTGGCATAATAAGAGTAAACCTTGTTTTTCACTCTCTCAACCTTGTAGATTCTGTGTTTGAATTCGACTCTGATCCTTCGATTTGTGCTCGTGGTCTGTGAAGTCTGCAGTAGCTGCCCCGTACGGGCCACAAACTCTTTGCTTTCACAAGCTAACAATGATTTAACAGACAGCCGCTCTCTGACAACAAACCTGTGCCTTTTGTTGTGCTCTCCTGCGGATTAATCCATATACTTTGAAAGCTGAGCTTAATCCAACACAACCTGTCATGTCCCTGCCAGTACAAGGGGCACAAAAGATCAAATAATCACTTTAGGTGATATGTAAAGCTAGTCGTGCTTAAACTACTAGTGTACAGGTGCTGTTTTTTCCAGTATTCCCTCAAAAACAAGGTCAAGAATTATTACAGTGTGGCAGCAGGTCCATATTTTGTAGGCATGTATACACAAGTATTCCAAAATGTAATTAGACACTTCACCTCTTTCACCATTGAAAAAGTTATAGTACTTGTTACAGCGTTTAACCAAATTATATTTTAGGAAAAATGGAGACTGCAATAAGAGCAGAGGTGGAAATGTCAACGAAGGGCAATTTTCTTACAGTGCTGTCAGTAAGCTGGTGTTTATTGATGAGACCATAAACACAAAAGTGTGCAAATACATTTTATATTAGGTCTGGGTCTTGGTAGACAGTTCATTTTACTAGTATTTTTTTGCATTTTGTGAACATTCTAGGCAGATAAAACAAACACTGAGCATGGGGTGTTGGTTGTGGGGACTGCAGTTTATTAAATACCTTCAAATCAGAATGCCATGAGATGTCAACATCAAAAGTGGCAGCACATGATCTTCAGGTAAACTTTCCTGCTACCTCTGCTGTTCACTGCTGCCTGTGCAGTTTATTATCAACTGAACATTTTTAATCTGTGTGGTTTGGAATCACCTCTAAAATGTCAGAATACCCTTTGTAGTATACTTCCCCGAAAACTACTAAAGCGACAGGGTCATTCAGTGTCAGAACAAACCAGAATCTCATCATGTCACAAAGATTCTTCCCAGGCTGCTGAGTAAAGAAAGAGGGGTCTACGTTTTCCCAGCATGTTCCACTTGTGATTACACCTCACAGACGATGATGTCCATCTCCCCTGAAGGTTAGCTCAGAGCTGGTACGACAAAGAGTTTGTTTTAGTTGTCTTCACACCCAAATATAAAGTATTGAAATATAATGAGCTGTGTATGAGAATAACCCTGCACTTAGAAGGTGCAAACACTATTCCCTCTGCATTGGACTAGTTACTGTGGTTACAATGGCCAGGTGACAGCTGTCACTCTTGACTAAGGCTATGACTGAGGCTATGACTGAGGGAGATGTTTATCGAGGTCTGTTGAAAACTCGCTGTGACGTGGAGCCTGGAGGGCAAATAAGAAGTATTGATTTTGTTTCGAAGCTCTGTCAAATTCTTTTACACCATTAGTTTCACTTGACATGATTCGCAGCAAGTTACAATGTTGATTAAACTGGCCGAACTCTGAGATCACAGGTGGAAAAGCTTGTAACAAGGTTACTGACTTGAGTGTTGAGTATGTGGAAAATAGATGATCGTAATCAGCAAAGTTTATCACTCTGTGAACAAAGCTGGACAAAACTTCCCCGGAGTTCAGAGCGTGTAATTGAGGAATGGTCACAATCCTGATCAAATTTTGAAAGGCTCCGTGTATGTCCAACCTTTGCCCATCTCCTAAATGATGAGGCAATTCTGAAAATGCATTTAATTGGATTCCTTCAAGCTTGCCCTGAGGGTACCGGGAATGGAAATTGCATTGTTAAAAATGCATAGGTGTGTAGGGGGTCAGGCTGCCTCATGTGATTACTGTGCACACAACCTGCACAGAGGAACTTAATGGCCTCCCTGCAATTCCTGCCACCTAAAAACACAACTTTTTAATTGAAGGAGTTTTATTACACTGTTTTGGCTGCACTGTGGGTCCTGAGGAGTTCCTGAGTTGGGCATAGAATCATTATCTAATAATAATCTACAGTGATTCATAAGTTATGTTTTATGTGTTTTAAAATTAATCAGTAAATATATATATATACAGTGGGGCAAAAAATATTTTGTCAACCGCTGATTGTGCAAGTTCTCCTACTTAGAAAGATGAGAGAGGTCTGTAATTTTCATCATAGGTACACTTCAACTATGAGAGACAAAATGAAAAAAAATCCAGGAAATCACATTGTAGGATTTTTAAAGAATTTATTTGTAAATTATGGTGGAAAATAAGTATTTGGTCAATAACAAACAAGCAAGATTTCTGGCTCTCACAGACCTGTAACTTCTTTAAGAAGCTCTTTTGTCCTCCACTTGTTACTGCTATGAATGGCACCTGTTTGACCTCAATACCTGTACAAAAGACACCTGTCCACAGCCTCAAACAGTCAGACTCAACCATGAGTCTCAACCAAACTCAACCATGGCCAAGACCAAAGAGCTGTCGAAAGACAGCAGGAAGAAAACTGTAGACCTGCACCGGGCTGGGAAAAGTTAATCTACAATAGGCAAGCAGGTTGGTGTGAATAAATCGACTGTGGGAGCAATTGTAAGAAAATAGACATACAAGACCATTGATAATCTCCCTCGAGCTGGGGCCCCATGCAAGATCTCATCCCACTAAATGATCATGAGAATGGTGAGCAAAAATCCAAGAACTACATGGAGGAACCTGATGGATGATCTTTCTGTGTTAATGCTGCAGAAAAAATCAAATATCAGATGCTCTGAGATACCTCTCTGCACTGTTATTTGCAAATATTAAAATAATATGCAGTATAGTTAATTAGCGATCCACATGCATTAATTTCACCTAATGCAGCACTAACAAATTAGCTAAACAAATGTGTGTGTTGGACATGACAGATTGAAAGTAACTCACTAAAAGACATACTGTAGGTCATGAAAGGACTCAAATAGCAGCGCAACACTTGTTCTGTTCAGATGCCACGACATTAGGAGCCAGGTTTGTAATGCAGGGAGCAGAACGTTCAGTGTTCTTCTCCAAAACTGCTATGTCGAGACTTCTTGATAATTTGTCTGACAGAGAGGTGAACGTATATGGCTAAGGTTATGACATCTATTCTGCAGAGTAAGCGTGTAGAATACAGAGAAAACACAGACACTATTTACTACCTCACCAGATCATAAGATCAAATACAATACACTTTTAGACCCGCAGCATCAGCTTAGGTGTCTCTTGTACATGTTCCATGCCCTTGTGACTTGCTTTTCTACTCTGCATGAAACATTTTTCACAAAAAACTGGTGGGTGTGCGGGGGGGATGGTGGTTGGGGGATGGAGGTCAGTGACGAACACACATACACATACATTCTGCTCAGTGATACAGTCCTTGACCTGGGATGCATCTCGCTGTATCGGCGCGGCGGCCAGGCAGATAAGAAATGATGAATGCAGATTGTTCTGTGGCTGACACTATCATTAGTCTGTAGTGTCTTAGTGGCGGCAAGAGCCTCTCTCTCTGCTGCTCTGCACTCAGAGCAGTGAGTCTCTGTGAGTGATAGCTAGTGCCCAACAGTTCCTGGGCCACAGAGCAACAACTGCTATGCATGAAAAGCAAACTCTGGCACGTACTGCCTATTAAACACCTCCAGCTCCAGCACTTCTCTATGTGCCAGAGGCATGTGCATCAGTATCAATGCAGTCCATAAATTTTACACACCTGAGAAAAGTATATTTAAACTTTAACTAGCAGTGAGCATGTGTTTCCAACCACACTTGCTGGCTCACAGCCTGTATGTTTGCTGCTTTGTAACAATGACTGTAAAAAGACTCTATAAATAAAATTCAATTACAGTGCTTTCCCAGCCATGTTATGTCTTTATGACAACGCTTGGACATTACTAGGGACATTGACTCACATTATATTACCGTGGTATCACAATTCTTCCTGTATCATTGCCCTCAGGCTATAAAGTGAAACCAAGATGTGTAAATGATAGTTAACCATTTCTTACTTTCCTCTAATGTGCTTAAGCCCACACGTACTGAAGAGGACCAGGACGAACACTTTTTGGCGATGGTTTCACTATTCCTATTAAATTCCAGCCTCAGCCTAAGCTTTAATCCCTGTATATTGATCTCTAGGCAGGTAAACACAGAATGTAAACAAAGAAGAGTTTGATGCTGGATACCATGTAAATGAGCTGCAGATATGGTGTGGATTTGTCGTGAACTCCATCAGATTCATAAACTGACATGTTAACAAAGCATTACATTATAGATTCTCTATGTTTGGAGTATTCTATGAGCAAAACCATTTAAGATGAACAAAAGCAGCATCTCATGGCTTAGCTGTGCTGTACAGTGCATTTGGGTTGTTGTCATTGGATGCTTGGGATCCTTGCAGCAGTGCATTCTACTACATAAGAAATTCAAGAATTTAATTCCACACTTCGCCTTACATCCTCAAGATTTAGATCATGCTCACCAGCTATGATGGCTGACCTGCACTCAATACGCAGGCTGAGAGACAAATTTTATCTGCATGGCTAAAGGCAAAAAAAGGCCAAGATGGTCGTGTATCTACCTAAAGAATTGAAGGTAAGTACATTTTGGCATTCCCATCATGCATTCAACTGCCCATAAGATTTCTTACTTAAATGCATGGACAGAGACTAGAATGTTGAGTGCCTGCTTAGTACATCTTTTTGAAAGTTGTATTATCAAATGACTTATTTGCTGTGTAGAATTTGCTATTTTATAATAATGCTTTGAATGTTATATTTATTTTTTGTTTTGTATTCATTGTTAGAACCAACTACCATCGTAGGTGCTTAAGTGCTTGACTGTACTATTTAAAGTTTTTATTCTTTTATAACAAATGAAACATTTAAAAAGATGGGTAATATTTAGTGTGTTCTATATATACAATTTATTATTAGTATTATATAATTAATATTCAGCCACCAAAAAAATAGATTTGTTTAGCATGTTTTTATGAGATGCTTTATTTGTTGTGAGCTATGCTTAGCACAACCCTGTTACCAATACTCAGGCAGCTGAAAAGAGCAATGGTTAAAATGTAAAAATCGAATGAATCTCTATTTAAATAAAAAAATACAATCCTCTTACTACATACGGTAACGGGGTACAAATGAATACTTATTTTAGCTTTTTCTCCGGAATTGGTGCTAGCTGTGGAATGTAAATGTCTCGCCTCTGGGTCTCCCTGACACGGCAAATCTCCCGGACTCCATTTTCCCCAGAGTTCACTATCTGATGACATCACACTCACATGGCCCCAGTCAAACAATTACTTACAGTCTAGTTCGCCTGGGTACTTATTTTACCTGCTGTTCATGACACAGCCTGTTTATAAGCCCCACACACACAGTGTGAAGTTTTGCCGAACCTCGTTTCTGTCTTGCCTTGCTCGTTGCTGATTCTGGTTTTGACTTTCCTTCGTTTTCAACTCTCCCTTTATATTCTCCTTTTATCCTGGTTGCCTGATTCCTTGCCTCGCTGGTTGTATACCTGTTTCCATCCTCCTGACTGCTCTCTTTGATTCTCCCTCTGACTCTATCTGCTGACTATTTTGATTCCCTAATCCTCAATCTACGCTTCTCTCTTACCTATGACCTGGCATTGCTGTGTATAGTTACCGGATTGTTTACTAAAACCTCTCTGACTTTTAGCTCTGTGTGCGCCACACCAAGTTCAGCAAAGTCACTGTCAAACTCAGAAACAAATTAGTTAAATAAAGAAAGAAAAACACTTTGAAAAATAATTTAGCTTAATTTGATCATTTGGGTAACAGGGTTGCACTGGTTAGAGTGACATACTTAATCAAGGCTAAAAAATTGGAAATGTATGAAAGATTGAAGAGGGGGTGTACTTTTGGTCACCCTTATCGTCTTAGAATTTCTTAATGATGCCATTTTAACATTTTTTCTTAATGATGCCATTGTTTGCATTTCTCTTCCACTGCTATGCCAAATAGGTTTTGGTAAAAGGGTTGTGTGGATGTTATGGGACACAACTGCATTTCATTATTCAGATATTTAAAATATGTTGATGATTACACAAATTGTCATAGCAATAACAAGAGACATACACTATATTGCCAAAAGTATTCGCTCACCTGCCTTTACACATATACAGTATTTCACAAAAGTAAGTACACCCCTCATTTTTGTAAATATTTTATCATGTCTTTTCATGGAACAACACTGAAGATATGACACTTTGATATAATGTAAAATAGTCACTGTACAGCTTGTATAACAGTGTAAATTTGCCATCTCCTGAAAATAACTCACAGAAAAAACAACAAAAGTGAACATTCCCCCCTGTATTGTATGAACTTGAAACACATTTGTGGCCCTCAGTCTCCGCTCACAAAGGTGTTCTATCGGGCTGAGGTCAGTACTCTGTGCAGGCCAGGCAAGTTCTTCCACACCAGACTCGCTCATCCATGTCTTTATAGACCTTGGTTTGTGCACTGGTGTGCAGTCATGTTGGAACAGGAAGGGGCCATCCCCAAACTGGTCCATAAAGTTTGGATCATGAAATTGTCCAAAATCTTTTGGTATGCTGATGCATTAAAGGTTTGTTTCACTTGAGCTAAGGTGCTGAGCCCAACTCCTGAAAAACAACCCCACACCATAACCCCATCCACCAAACTTTACACTTGGCACAATGCAGTTATACAAGCACAGTTATCTTGGCAACCAACAAACCCAAAGCTCTCTGTGCACTGTTGGCCTACCACTTCGTGACTCAGTTGCCGTCATTCCCAATCATTTCCACTTGTTGTTATACAGTTGACTGTGGTATATTAAGTAGTGAGGAAATTTCACGACTGGACTTACACAGGTGGCATCCTATCACAGCACTATGCTGGAATTCACTGAGCTCCTGAGAGCAAACCTCTTCTTTCACAGATTTTTAAAAGCAGTCTGCATGTCTAGGTGCTTGGTTTTATACACCTGTGGCCATGGAGGTAATTCGGACACCGGAATTCAATGATTTGGATGGGTGACTGAATAGTTTTGGCAATACAGAGTAAATCAACAATATCATACCAAAAAGGTAGACTTAAAACTTACGTTTACTCTGTATTTGATATCTAAGTTGATGGGTGGAAGGAGATATGTCATTTAAATATTATTTTGGAATAATATTTTTTATAGTTTTCTCTGGACAAGTAAAAATTTAAAAGAGTGCATGTCTTGAAATGTAATGGGTGGGACTGAAAATGTCCTCAAATACTGGAAGGTCCCATATAGTATAAACAAAAAAATTTGTTACCTTGCATTGCATGAGGATGACCTACTAAAATACCTGCAGCATTCATATATTAAGAGTTGGTGGAAAAGTGCAGTTAATGTTTTGTTTGATGTGTGGAAAATGAATCGGAAAGCGGATTTTAATAAATGGCAAAAAGGAGTGGTTACATTTGGGTGTGAATTAGTGTGAAGAAAGTAGCTGAGTTTGCAGGTGTATGGAAGCGTATGGTAATATGGGTCTAACAGCAGCGGCTTAGATATTAATTTATTGATGACTTCCATGTATTTGAAGTATTGGTCTCAGACCAGTGATTTTATTTCTGAATAAGGCAGCCATTAAATCTGGTGCTTTCTCCTCTGTCTCTCTGGCACGCTTTCAGTAGTTCAGACAATCAAGTATGATTTGTTCATTGGTTGTATGTCAACACCTTGACCGACTTATGTATATACAAGTCTGGCGACTCTTTAAGTAAATCCGTAACATAGTTTTAGTGATTTAAGATTGAAATGCACTCTCAAGAACTCTCAAGTAAAGGAAATATCCACAGACATAGCTTTAATCTCAGCGAGGTTCTGATTAATATGTTTACTTCACATCAAAAGTGACACTACACTTTTGACAGAGTTGATCTTTAAACCAGAACATTTGCTCTGAGTGACTATATATCTTACATGTGCAAGATTTTGGTGGGGGGGGCAGAAATGGAATATAATGGACAAAATGTTTTTATTACTGTATAATTAGCTGTAACCTTAAATTTTTGTTAGCCAAGAATGTAGAGGTGCAATGTTGCTACAGTAGCTCAGAATGGACAAACCACACCCTAGCAGTGGAGAGTGGTTCTGTTTAAAATAGCATACTGTGTGCTACACACTGGTCCAGTAATACTGTATACTGCATGCTACCCTTTATCAATATTTTACTGTACAGTACACAAACCATGTACCGTACTGCAGGACAGGGGCGTGGCTAGTCTGCCAACATCATGACTGAGTCAATCAGACCATCTCAAAACCTGGCACATTTTCCTCACTCCCCAAATCACTGCTTAGCATTGGTTATCAGGTTTACACACTTCTTGTTTAATTATGTTTATATTATTTAAACAAAAGCAAGACTCACACTCATATGTTGTTATGTTAATGACAGAATAAGAAGCAGCTTCCTGAATAAGTGTACCATTTGGCAAATTTGGCACCAATTGTTGCTCAATACCACATTTCTTTGCTAAAGCTTTTTTTTTTTTCTGACAGATTTAATTAATTATTCATTTCTTCACAAAAGTCTGGTTTTATCTAATTTCAGGTGGTATGCCAACATGGATTTTCCACTGTGTGTGTGTGCATGGGAACAGACAGAGAACAGTGATCAAATGAGTGTGGTGCAATCCACAAGCAGACAAAGTTTCTAACATGCTAATTCGTAAGACCTCTGCCTTGGCTTTAGCACAGCACAAAGTGACATTCAGTTACCCTTCTTCTACAATGTCAAGTGAAATGCTAAATTAAACAACACCAACATTTTGTCACTGACGATCATATTCTCTGTTTCATGCGCGACATTACTGTAAGAATATTAATGCAAATTATGTTCTAATTCACTGCCATTAGTACTAGTATCTTTCACACACCTCCATCCCCCACCATTCACCCTTTCACAGCTATTTCCCATTCTAATGCGATGGTGTGGTGGGCTTGGTTGCTCATTTAGCAAGTGGAAGGTTGCCAGATTGATTACACCTTGTAGCCAATTTGATGTCCAGCAGTAAAGATATGATTTCCCCAAGGCTCCTTTGCCTAATGACTTCTTTAGAAATGTTTAGATCAGGGCTTTTTTCACTCCCTCTAGTTCTTAGTTTTCAAAAAGAAACCAACTCTCAAACCACTTACAGGGAAGAAAGCACCCACAATGCTTCCACCTGTGTTACCTGTTCACACTGTATTTACGTCTTAAGTCTCAAAACACTCATTGCTGTCTTCATATGTTACAAATGAAGATGTCTCTAGTGCTAGAACAACATTCTTTTCTATTTTACACATGCTCATTTCTGCCTCTTTGTTGCTAGTCTAGTGCTGTAGCCCATAGACCACAGCATTTCACCAGCTCACTTCATTTCCTTGCTCTGTTCAGCCAATCTTCTTATCTCACCTAGTTTCATTACTCTAGCAAACCTGGTAGTTCCACTTATCAGCCCAAAACATCTGCACCACAGAAGAAGGAGAGCCTCCAGAGAGCACTGTAAAATAATGTATCTTGAATTACAGGACACCATGTTATTAATCAGTGACCCCCACCCTTCATCTCCCCATTTCCTTTAGGAGTGGAAACTGATATCCTTTTTTTTTTCAATTTGTCCACCAAGCTTACTTTTTTGGTATTTTTGTACAGCTTGAGACAGGACACTTTACTTACTGTAGATAAGATGCAAACAAAGACAAGATAATTTGTCTTTTTACAGGTATTTTGTAGAAAACGACACATATAAATACACAGATATTTGATTATTTTAAAAATCTGTTTCTGTATTTTTGTATATATTCATTATTTCCAAATTTTGTGTCTGCAACACATACCAGCAAAGTTAGGACAGGGCCAATGTAAGACTTGGCAGCTTGTTGAATGATGAAAAATACCTGTTTTGGAACTTTTCACAGGTAAACAGAGGGACAGGTAACAGGTAACGCTACGCGAAAAGGACCATTCACAGAAGCACTCAGTCACCACTTAAATCCCTGTGAGTAAATAGTACAACAGCTTAACAGCACAGTGCACAGTTGCAAGGGCTTTAAGGATTTGACAATCTACGGTCCATAACATTAATCCTAAAACGTTGGGACAGTTGGTATGAAGTCCTGTCAGTGTTTACATTGACTGACGTTAACTCGTTTCTATTTTGGTAAATCACTGTTTCAAACTGGAAAGTTTTGGTGCACATGTGTGAAGACACTAATAATGCTGAACACATTTTGCAGCCATTTGCTGCAAAATGCTGCCTTCTAGGCAAGGACAATCGAACAATGTTTGACCTGCCTACAGTCCAGTGTCTCATTAAGCTCTAAATATGAATATGAACTGCATAGTTTAAGTATATACTTGTATAACAGTAGAGTAGCAAAAAAAAAACAATATTAAAAAAATTTATCAATTGATGACTTCAAACCACTCGAAAGTAAACACGATGTAACATGATGGTGATGACGTTCCTGTCACAACTTAATTGTAACATGTTCCATACGTTTGAAGTACACAATCAAACATTGTGTCTTAGTCCTGTTTTTAATTTAATACAAGTCAAACTAAATGTACTGATCATTTGCTGTTTTTATCAGTAGTTCACAATAGTTTTTTGGAAATTAAGTTGTTAAAAACATGGGAGTATCTGGAGAAACTTTGTATGTAATGGGCAAGGTCCATGACCTTCAGCGACTTAGATGGCACCAAACTGACACAAAACTGACATTGTTTTTGTAATGAATACAGCCACATGGTGCAAATGTGTGGTGTGGTGCAACAAATCTACCTATCACATTGTTTTGGAAATAATGTTACACTGTGTTCTTCACCAAAGAAAAAAAGGACGATCACGACTGTTACCAACAAAAAGTTATAAAGCCAGCATCTGTCTTGATGTGAAGCTGTTTTAGTGACAATGGCATAGATACAGTGGGGTGCAAAAGTTTGGGCAGCCTTGTTAATTTTCCTGATTTACCTTTATAAAGCATTAATTGTTTGGATAAAAAAATTGCGTTAAATATATCACAGTGATATTTGAGAAGTGAAATAAAGTTTATATGAATTACAGAAAGTGTGCAATAATTGTCTAAACAAAAGTAGGCAGGTGCATACATTTGGGCACTGTTGTCATTTTATTGGTTTCAAAACCTTTAGAACTAATTATTGGAACTCAAATTTGGTTTGGTAAGTTCAGTGACCCTTGACCTCCGTACACAGGTGACTCCAATTATGAGAAAGGGTATTTAAGGGGGGCAAGTGTAAGTTTTTCTCCTCTTTGCATCTTCTCTGAAGAGTCGCAGCATGGGAGTCTCAAAACAACTTTCAAATGACCTGAAAACAAAGATTGTTCACCGTCATGGTTTAGGGGAAGGATACAGAAAGCTATCTCAGAGATTTCAGCTTTCAGTCTCCACTGTGAGAAACATTGTGAGAAAATGGTAGACCACAGGCACAGTTCAAGTCGAGGCTCGAAGTGGCAGACCAAGAAAAATCTAGAATAAACAGAAGCGAAGGATGTTGAGAACAGTCAGAGTCAACCCACAGACCAGCACCAAAGACCTACAACATGATCTTGCTGCTGATGGAGTCACTGTGCATCATTCAACTATTCGGCGCACATTACACAAGGAGATGCTGTATGGGTGATGTAGAGGAAGCCTTTTCTCCTCCCACATCACAAACAGAGCCGCTTGAGGTATGCTAAAGCACATTTGGACAAGCCAGCTTAATTTTGGAATAAGGTGCTGTGTTATTTGGGCATAACAAGGGCCGTTATGCATGGAGGAAAAAGAACACAGCACTCCAAGAAAAATACCTGCTACCTACAGTAAAATTTGCTGGTGGTTCCATCATGCTGTGGGGCTGTGTGGCCAGTACAGCGACTGGGAATCTTGTTAAAGTTGAGGGACACATGGATTTCAATCAATATCAGCAGATTTTGGAGACCAATGTCAAGGAATCAGTGACAAAGCTGAAGCTGCGCCGGGGCTGGATCTTCCAACAAGACAACGACCCTAAACACTGCTCAAAATCTACTAATGCATTCATGCAGAGGAAAAAGTACAACATTCTGGAATGGCCATCTCAGTCCCCAGACCTGAATATTATTGAAAATCTGTGGTGTCACTTAAAGAGAGCTGTCCATGCTCGGAAACCATCAAACCTGAATGAACTAGAGATGTTTTGTAAAGAAGAATGGTCTTAAATACCTTCAGCCACAATCCAGACTCTCATTAGAAGCTATAGGAAGTGTTTAAAGGCTGTTATTTCTGCGAAAGGAGGATCTACTAAATATTGAGTTAAGGTTTTTTTTTTTGGTGCCCAAATTTATGCACCTGCCTACTTTTGTTTAGACAGTCATTGCACACTTTCTGTAAATCATATAAACTTCATTTCACTTCTCAAATATCACTGTGTTTGTCCCCTAAATATATATATTTAACTTAATCAGGAAAATTAACAACGCTGCCCAAACTTTCGCACCCCACTGTACCTTGGACATTTCTGAACAGGTGCAGAACAACATTTGCTCTCATCTAAATATATTTTTCAGACATTTTTCAGTTTGTCCCTACTATTGATTGGCAAGACAAACACTGGAGTGTTTAGCAGCTGAATTTTAACATCAAGCAAGCATGGGGAACATTTTCATTTTTTTAAATACAACAACTGATGCCCTCAGTTCTCATACATTTACTGAACTGTAAAAAAGTATGTCATGTTACACAGCAATATGTGTTCAAAAAGAAAAAAGGTTTATGTTATAATTTTTATCTTATTAATTACATTGTTTTGCACTCATTCTGAACTTGTTGTCTAGGGACAGGAGCAATTTACGACTAGAACATTTATGGAACATTCAAAACATTGTAAAGAGGTCATGCAGAAAAGCTGACTACAAAAGTTTATTATGTTCTCTCAAAAGAGTAACACAGCAGTAAACATGTTTCTGTCCTAGTTTTTTGGAATGTGCTGCAGGCATTAAATTCTAAACGAGTGTATATGTACAAAAACAATGTTGATTTAAAAATGACAAATATTCCAATGTAACATTTATCAATAACTGCTTTAATCAGCATTCCAAATACCATATTTCTTAAAATTGGGTTTGTTTTTTAAAACATTTAGCCATGGATGAGTATTAACAACAAAGTCACAAAGAATGGGAATGTACACACCTCAGATTTCAGTGCTTAGGATGGCACAGCTGAAATTCCCACCAGAGCATATAGAAGAAGTTGTAAGCATGCCATCTAACACAGTTTCAACACCATCATCAAGTTTGATGATGAGGGTCCATCCAGAGAAGGTCAAGTTCCTCACACAGTGGTGTGCTGCCAACAACCTCTCACTTAGTGTTAGCAAAACCAATAAGCTGATTGTTGACATCAGGAGCAGGGACAGAACGCACAAACCACTGAGCATCAGTAGCATATTGCTGGAAGGGGTAAGCAGTTTAAAGTTCCTCTGTGTCTGCTTATTTGAGGAACTTGGTCACTGAATATATTGCAAATTGTCTGGAAGGCCCAACAATGCCTTCACTTCCTCTGAAGGTGGTGGGGAGTTAACCTGCCATAACAGCTCCTCTGCAGCTTTCATAATGGAGAGTATCCTGACAAGCTGCATGGTATGCTGTCTGGTATGATAGCGCCACTGTTGCCAAACGCAATACCCTGCAGAGGGTGGCAAAAACTTTTTTTTTTTTTTACTTTTATCTTGATGATCAACTGAATAGTAGACAAGATTTTACTCCTTAAAAGTCAGGCAGTCTTTGCCACTGACCAAATAACTCTAGAATAGCTCTGGTCATAGATCAATCAACATATTTTGGGGGGAAAGTCTTCATCTATTAGGTTATATGGAGTTGAGAAATGCTTTTCGTCAACCAACCAAAAGGCTCTGTTCCCAGACAACATTCTCAGAACACTAAATCAGCTCTAAGTGCGCTCTGCTTGGCCTATATTCGGAATCTAAGCAGGTTTAACCTTATTCGTTAATAACTGTGAATGCTGTATTGCTAACTAAATGTAATCAACTAAATGTAGAACATGCTGAGCAGTGTTCAGACTGACTGTTGTTGCCTGGTCCTGTAAATTTTCAAGCCATGGGTATCACTAGAGATTTATGGATGGAAGGGGCTAAGAATTTACAAGTGGGGTGTGGAGATATACTCCGCCCAGGGTATATTCAACCTGTTCATGAACTTTTAGAGTAATGATGAACATGAAGATTAAAGAAAATTTGTAAACCAGAGCACATATAATGCAGGTAGATTAAGAGAGCATAGAGCAGGATCTAGCACTAGATATAGCAATATATAAATACAGCAAGTAGAAATACAGCATTATTTTAGAATGTGATGAAGTCATTCTTCTCATTATTTTAGTTGCACACTATTTTGCACCGTTTTCACAAAATGTGTTGTCCACAGTGCAGAGTGTTTTGAGTCTAAACATACCCCAGGTCTCCACCTGCATTAATTTTATAAAAAGACCCAGACAGTCATATTTCTCTAGTGTAATTAATAAACACAAAAATTATGATAAAGTCTTTCTTGACTAATTAACCCAAACTTTTTAACCAGTGTGTTGCATGGTGAGTATTTTGTTAAATCAGTGCAAGTTATTTCCCAGAGTGCCCTATCTGATGACATCACACCCACATGTCCCCAGTCACCTAATCACACTTCATTCTCTAGATCTGGTTCATCCAAATTCTAAATTACACACACCTGTTGCTCTTTCATCTTACTGCATTTGAACCCTTCACAAACACCCAGTCATTGCAAGGTTTTGCCAAACCCCTGTTTGGATCTCTAAGCCATTCTCTCTTGCCTTTTGCTCATGATTCTGATCTCTGGTTCTGACCTCCTTTGTTATTGACTCTCTCTCTTTTGCTCATCCTCTTTGACCTGTTTGCCTGATTGTTTTGCCTTTCTGGTTTTTGACTCTCCTTTTGTTTGTCTCTACTATTCTCTTGGATTTGCCCCTTTGGTTTAGTTTGCTGGTCTGTCTGACTTCCTGGTTTACAACCTCTGCCTGTCTCTCTGTCTACAACCCTGCATTACCCCTTTTGTTATGATTGCCTAGATTGTGCTCTTGTGCTTGACCATCAGCTATCAATAAAACTGCCCTAATAAGCTGCTTACATCAGTAATGACATCTATTACTGTTAACAGTTACAAGGATTTGTATTATTATAATGGCTCTAAACTTCCTATACTAGCTGGAATATTATCCAGTGAAACACTAGGCATGGTTGTAAGTCACTCTGGATAAGAGTGTATGTTAAAATGCCTTAAATGTAAATTATAAACTGTCATAAAGTTTGTCTGCATAAAATACTGACTTTTTAAGTTCTTTTTTTTATTCAGGTTTTCATTTTAACCATACTCATGAAACAACACTGGTTCTCACTGTGAGTAATCTCAGTCTTAGGGATGTACACAGTCATATTTTACCATATTTGTCATGTTGGAACTTAGTGCAGCTTTTGATACCATTGAGCATAAGACTCTTATCCACTATCTTGAAATCTAAGTTGGCTTCTCAGCAACCTCTTCAAAATTAAATCATATTTAATGCATTTACATTTTTGTTTCCCTGGGAAATCCGTTATAGGGTGTTTCTCTTTGCATGTTACTTCTAAGTAATGTTTTTTGTAATATAATATTAATTTTCATAGCTATGCTGATGACATGAATCTATACATTTCCATGTCTTTTAAAAATCAATTCTCTCTTGCCAGACTGTTGTTTATTTGAGATTTTCCTCAGTGGAAAAACTTCCTGCAACTGAATAATAAAAAAAACCCTGATACTGATGCTTGGTACTAAAACTTTATTAGCTTTATCTGTATAATCTCATCTAAAGCCATTTAGTTTAATTATTGACAATAATTGCCTATTTATCACAGGGTATTGGCTTTACAGTACTATACTGCCAAAAGTATTCACTCACCCATCCAAATCACTGAATTCAGGTGTTCCAATCACTTTCATGCCCACAGGTGTATAAAACCGAGCACCTAGTAACACATTAGTAAAAGAATGGGTCGCTCACAGGAGTCAAGTCATGAAATTTCCTCATTACTAAATATTTCACAGTTGACTGTCAGTGATCTGACAGTTTACAACAAAGTGGAAGCGATTGGGAATGACAGCAACTCAGCTGCAAAGTGGTAGGCCGTGTAAAATGACAGAGCGGGATCAACGGATGTGGAGGTCACCAACTTTCTGCAGTCATTCGCTATAGACCTCCAAAGTTAATGTGATCTGTGCACAGAGCAAGGTCCATAAAGACATGGATGAGTGAGTTTGGTATGGAAAAAACTTGACTGGGCTCAGCGGACTGACCTTAACCAGATAGAACACCTTTGGGATAAATTAGAGCAGAGACCGCAAACCAGTTGTTCTCGTCCAACATCAGTGTCTGACATCACAAATGCACTTCTTGAAGGACCATCTAAAATCCGGATTAACATATTCCTACACCTTGTGGAAAGCCTTCCCAGAGGAAGTTAAAGATGTTAAAGATTAAGAATGGGATGTCACTTAAGTTCAAATGCGTGTGAAGGCAAGTGAGCAAATACTTTTGGCAATATACTATGTGTTGTCTTTTACATCAGTATCTTTATTTGTTTATAAATGGATCAAGACCATATATTTGAATGGAGGGAAAGACAACTAGTAACCGTGACCTGTGACCTGTAACGCTGTGAATGGGAGGGTGTGGGAAGGCTGAATTTGACTAATAAAACCTCTCATTAGAATGAAAAGCCTAAGGTTTAAGTAGGTCACAGTATGTTTAGACGATAAGAGAGGGATCAGTTTTTTAAAGCAATTTGGGGACTTCCATGTGGGTCAGGGTGGTTTTAAAGAAACGCTGTGTTGGGAATGTTTTTGCCTCACTTCCATCTTGTACCTTGCAGAGGGGCTGTACTTAATTAAAGGTAAAGGCAGCTGTCCTGTTATAATGGCTAGGTGAACTGAATGGGAGTTGGAGGGAAAGGATGTCCAACGGAGGACATGTTGAGATGTGCTGGGGAAGGGCAGACTCTAAATGAGGTCCTGCCGTTTATCCCCAAAGCCACTCAGCATCAGCAGGAGAGATGTGGAACAATTGGCTTCCTTATGCTTTAGCTACACTGGAATATCTTTATTTTGTTTAGACAAAGGGAAGACAACATAGACAGGACTTTGTGCTAAATAGCGACGAGCAGCAACATAAGCTATAGAGCGAGAGGGCAGAATGAAAAAGAAATCTTTTAAGTTTCTTTTTTTTTAAAGTCATATGGAATTTTGTGTGATTCATAAGGAAATCAGCAATGATGCACAAGTAGAGCAGTAACTATGGTATGAATCTAAAAGAGAGTTGTGGTCTTATTTTCTTTTGGGCTGTGGAGGAGTAATAGTATGTAACCCTGTAATGAACGTATTTTCAAATGTTTGAAATGACTGTGGAGGTTTTGGCAACTGAAGCAAAGAATCCTTAGGTGCTGTGCAAGAGGTGCAGCAATGTGAGATTTTCTATCTCATGTTTCCAGATCAAAGCTTTTAGGCGTATAAAAACAAGTTTCAGTGTCTTCATTATGTTTGAAGTGTGAGAGGCAGTTAGTGCCTCTTTAACAGTTAGTGCCTCCCAACTTTAACATAGAGCCTAGATGCCATGTGGAGAGTCAAAGCATGCATGTATAATCACCCTAATTCAGGATAGAACAGGAAGGTGCGCTAATAAGCATCCTTTTACTATACAGACAGAGAAGCATGTTTATTCCTCTTAAAGAAACATTTGTATTTGCTCACAAGATTAGTTATATGATATATCAAAATCTTCTCATTTATCTATATTCCAAAATACATGATATGGTAGAGATGATGAGCTTATCATATCCTATCCTGAATTTACTTTTATGTGCATTATGAAAAAAACTCAATAAATCATAGCTGAAGGCATTTAACACCAGAATGTACCATATAACAGATGAACAGAGAATACATCACTATAAAGGCCCATATTATACCCAGTTACAGAAGAAAAAAATATCATCAATATCAAACATGACCCAAAATAGAGCCTTATGGGACACCTACGGTTTAACCTATCTAATTAATTACCTATCTTGGTCTCCCACAGTCACAGACTGCTGTTTGTCCATGATGTAATGTGCTGGATTTAATTGTAACACCACCATTTCAGATTTTGTGATTTTTTTTGACAGTTGTGATGAAGACTGAGGTGCATAAAATTACTTTGCAACAAGTGACTGAAATCAGACTTTCTATGAATTCACTCTAAAGGAGCTAAAAGGTGAGCTTATTCATCAATAGCTGAGGAGAAGGCAGAATATTTATACACTCCCATCACAATAAAATGGTAAAAAAAAATTAAATAAAATTCCAATGTGACTGCATTAAACACAGTACAAATAATAGAAGCCCTTTTTCAT
This sequence comes from Prochilodus magdalenae, assembly GCA_024036415.1. Lineage (NCBI taxonomy): Eukaryota > Metazoa > Chordata > Actinopteri > Characiformes > Prochilodontidae > Prochilodus > Prochilodus magdalenae. The sequence goes on from JAMWET010000837.1 coordinate 298,737, forward strand.
CCACACTAATTCATCCACAACAAATCTCCACCTACAGCATTAAATCAAGCATCAGCACAAACAATAAAACAAAAGAAACTGACAAATGACTAGTGAAGCAATCAGCCAATCATTATCAACTCCTGGATGAGTAATGGGTTTGTTGCAAACAAACACTCTTTCCTCTGTTCTATTCAGTGTACATTTTTCACTCTCTTAGAATTACCATTATTTACAGCCATGTTTGGCAGCTCTATGAACCTAATACCACACTGTTTGTCACATTAAATTTCCTATCCATCTATACATCCATCCAGCCATCCATCCATCCCTCAATCAAAAATATAAACAGCATGTCGCATTCTGTGTTAATTCAAGGTTGTATTTAGAAGGAAATTCCATCAAGTTGGCAAACTTTCTGCATAATTAAATCATTAATGTAAACAAAGTCACTCAGAGTAGCCTGACAAGAATGTTCCGTTCTTGAGAATGTTTCATGTGATAGGAATCATTGTTCACAATAGTTTTGAGACGAAATTTAGACATGATCTAAAACATTGTTAAAAGCCATTCATAGCAGAGAGGCGCACAGAGGGTTTGGAACATCTTAATCTCTGAATTCAGGTGTTTTATTCAGTCCCATTGCCAAAGGTCTATAAAGCCTGTGCTGTGCAGTATGCCCTTCTAAAAGTTTTTGAAGGAATAGGTCATTCCAAAAAGCTCGCTGAATTTGAGCAAAGTACTGAAATAGAACGCCACCATTGCCAAGCTTAATGGCATGGATTTCAATTACTGAGCAGCTCCATGTAAGCCTTATATCACCAAGCAAAATGCCAAGTGGTGGATGGCATGTATTGGCTGCCACTAGACTCTAGAGCAATAAAAAAAAAAGCTCTGTGGAGTGATAAATTACACTTCTCCCTGTCTGACGAACGAGTCTGGGTTTACTGAATGCCAGGACAATGTTTCCTGCATGACTGCATTGTGCCATCTGTAAAGTTTGGTGGAGGAGGGATGATGCTATTGGGTTTTTGTTCAGAGGTTGGCCTAAGGCCCTCAGTTCCAGTTAAGGGAAATCTTAATGCCTCAGCATACCAAGACATTTGGACAACTGTATGCTTCCAACTTTGGTAGGAACAGTTTGGGAAAGTCCTTTTCTGTTCTAGCATGACTCTGCACAGAGCAAGGTCACTAAAGGCTTGGCTAGGTGAGTCTGGTGTGGAAGAACTCAAGTAACCCACACAGGGCCCTGGCGTAAACCCTATGGAAAATCTTTGGGATGAATTAGAAGATCATTCAACCTCAGTGCCTTCACAAATGCTTTTCTGCATTATTAAGCAGAAATTCCCACAGACACACTCAAACATCCTGTAGAAAGCCTTCCTCAAAGAGTGGAAGCTTTTATAGGTGCAAATGCCATGAAAGCCTACGCTGGTGTAATGTCCCAGTACTTTTGTCCAGTCCATAAGCAAGGAGTGGTATGGCAAAATATTCCACAAAGATCTTCTTTTTTTATATTGGGAATTTGCTTGAGCCAATTAGTTTTTGTACTTTAGCAAGTCTACCATATTTTGTAGGCATTGTGTTTAATGAAAATGTTACATCGAAAATTATTTGCCCTTCAACTTAATGCCCCTACGTTTTAGCTTTTTTCCTTTCTGGCAAAGAGCAATAAAACTTTCTGTTCAAAACTCCATTTTGTACCAATTTACCATCATCATCATCATCATCATTCCATCTTCTGAAGTGACCCATTACAAAGAGCAAGCTTAATTTCTATTGTAAGGCTGCTGAAACATCTAAGTGACCTTGGGTATAAAAAGGCTGCATTTATATAAAACACATGATTTATTATTATTACTGTTGAGTTTTTTTCCTCGCATACTGCGCATACAATAGCAAACAAGACCACTCTGCATGCAGGACATTGATGTTCACTGCAATCATTAGCAAGATTAATTCACAGAGGACAACAACATGATCGCATGGAGTACAATTTTAAGAGATTTCTCAAAGAGACTGTGATACCTGCTGGGTTCAAAACCTGGCATACTACTCTACAGAAGATATTTTGAAGGACCATAGAGAAAAGTGAAGTGTTCTGGAGAAGCAAAAAAGGCAAGGAAAGGTGCATCGTCTGTGAAGTAGTTATTATAAACACTGTCTGGAGAGCGCTTTTGAGTCAAGAACACTCTTATGTCATTTTCACTCCCAGCATGTAGGCTCATCCTCACTGGGCTCTCAGAATTATGTGCTCCAATATCATCACCTCAAATAGCTTAATATGGTGCACAGGAAAGCTTACGTTTATATTACTTTGCTATGCGTATAAATAGACTAGCTAAAACCTTACAACCTTACATCTTATGGACTTATTGTGGGCAATAACAGTTGTGTGAATACTACCGTTGCAACTGTGTGGATACTACATGCTGTTAGAAGGAGGCATGCACCAGCGACATGAAAGATCTGGGAGACCTACATAAACCACGTTAAAGGAGAACCGACAAATTGTCTGACACGCGTGGAAGGACCCAACAACCAAGATTGCCTTCATTCAGCAAGCAGTGATGCCCTCTATGAGTCTTCCTGTGAGCCATGGTTTCCACTTATGCTAACACAGAGATACAGGGGGCTTCTTGTGAGCTTTTGCAATGGGCAGACCTGCTCTCTCAGTTGAACAGGCAAAAGTGGCATCAGCAGCCAGAGAAGCTTTGATGGTACAGGCTTAGACTAGAGAGAGACTTCTTAAAAAAAAAAAAATTGTAACATTTTTTTCATCTTGTTTACTTAGATGTCCAGTCCTTCTATTGGTGTTGGATGCTCTTTGTGAAGTGTCCTTCAAGCCTATGGGGACAGATGGATCTTAAAAGGACCTACTCAAAGACTTTTTGTTGCCCACTGTCTGAACAGCAAAGTAGCGATGTTACACTCACTTTCCGTAACCCCACTCTGTATGCAGCAGGGCTTAATGTCTTTAGTGTAATGCTCAGACCAAACATAGGCTTCCTGACTTTGTGAACTGAACCATCAAGCTCCTCAATCCACTGGTCTAAACCCAGGCGACTCACATCATGTTTTGTTCATGCCTGAGGGGCTACGTCTGTGAGCGTTTTACTCGATCAATTTTTGAGTGATGGAAGGTGACGCATTATACTAACAGTTAATATTTTCCGTCTTGTGGTGCATGCATGATGTATTCAAAATGTACAGATGTGTCATTACACTTTGATCAAAGAGGTTTGCTATGTTAAATCATACTTCACAAGCCACATGAACAAACAAAAATAAGTCTTTTAACTGATAACTCTTTATATACATTTAATAAGTTGGAATGATGTATTGACATTCTGCTGCCAAATCAATGTGTTTGTGATATTCAAGTTCTACTTTTCTCAAACTCTTGACAAGATCTTTGAGTCATTGCATAAGGTTTAACTTAAAGGTCCTATCATATTTCTACACACAGTTGTTGGCATTTTTTTTCTAAAGCTAAAAGCAGTAAAAACACATTAACACATTGCCTTTTCATCTCTTTTAACGAATACTCTGACCTTGGATAAGAGTTCTCTTCTTTATAGTATTTCTGTGTGGTCTACATAATGTTTTTTTTTGTTGTTGTTGTTTTTTTTAATGCTATAATCATTATTATGTCATTGTTTTCTGAAGAGGTTAGTTGATCCATAGTTTTACATTTCTATACATGGCGTCAGAAACAAATCAGATCATTGCAAAGGTTTTGCTGAGTCATCCAGCAAATGTTCAACCACTAGCTGGACATGCTAATGACAAAAATATTACCCAACTTGAATTTTACAATCAGCTGCTGTCCTTTAAAAACCCATACACATTCTTAAACACTGATTCTAAGTGTTAGCAAAGGAAAATAAGTGAACTCCTGGCAACACCAATATGAACCAATAGGCAACTCAGGAAGTTACTTAATAATTATTTTTATTCCTTTTTAACGATTAGCATCAATTCACTTCAAGAATTCATTTTCTTAAAAATTGAGAAGATCATTATCATTAGAGGCCCTCTGGGGATGCTGCTACCAACAGCTTATTATACAATAAAGATCTTTACCACTTCTACCTAAAGAATTGCAATGACTGTAACGTCACGTTTTCCTGATGCTTTTCTTAGTATGACAACAGTGGCATCTAGTGGAGGTTTGCAGCCATGGAAGAAAACATATTTGCTGTCATCTACAAAGTCAATGTACAGAGTCAGTGATTAAGAATTTATTGTACGAGTTACACTGCAGTACAGTTCCAGCCTCATAAGTGATATGCACAAAGACAGGCATTGTGGTCTTTTGGTTGTGAGGAATAATTCACATAGACTCTGTAGTTGGTCTGTATATTTAGCTTGTGAATCAGATCTCTTAGGACAGAAATGGAGCTCAAACTGGGTGGATCCAAAACCACTAAGCGCTTAAGATGTGACATTTGTGCAAGCTGCAAAAACTCCATCTCAGGAACGTTGATGTGTCTGAAAGAACAAAAGCATGCCAAGATTAAACAATTACAGAACATAAGACAACCCTGAATTCCATTAGCCATGACTGAAGATGGATCTCTCACCTAATTTTCAGGCCCTGCAGCTTAGGGAAGAGCTGAGGAACCACTGCAACAAAGCTTGATCTTTCGTGCCAGCACAGGTCCAGGTGAAGGCAAAAGAGATTGGGTACTTGTTGAGCCATCTCCCTCAAAGCCTTCAGTTCTGCCACCACTCCTTTAAGTGACAGAAAGGAAATGCACAAACACAGAGCTAGGAGCAGCGTAGCATCCCCAACTCACCTGATTGTGCGTCTACAGTATCACAAAATATTGAATCGTAACCCCTTTATCACCAGATTTTTGCAAATTCACAGCCCTAATGGTAAGAGGACCTGATAAATGTGGACAATGAGTTTATCACTCCAACGATTTTGCGTTCCTTTACTTGCCTCCTAGCTCCAGCAAAAAAAAAAGGCGTGAAGGTGCTACTGGAGAGAGTACGGGGTCCACGTAGTTCAGCAACTCCAGACTCGTCAGGCCCAGGGCACCACACAATGGCTCACCTGTGGTCAGAGGAACAGTCAGAATCGTCTCATATAATCATCAGGCATCATAAACGCCTTACCCATTCCTGAGCAATACCGTTTATAACTTGTACCTACCAGATATGTGGTTTGCCTCTGCAGGACAGAAGTAATCAGTGGGCAGAGGAATCTGGTTTGCTTCCATTTTTAAAGACAGATGTTTTAGATTAGGTAGGCGTAGGAGGATGCTGTGAAGACTCGCTCCAGGAAGAATTTTATTCCTTTCATGGTAGTGAAGTGATGTGAGATCAGTGAGCTGGGAAACACCATTAATAATGTCAGTTCTGGGCGCCACCTCACATAAGCTGATATGTGTCAGCTTGCCCAGTGATTTTAGTGAAGCCATGAGGCTTGGACAGCAGCACTGCCGAATTTCAAGCCTCCTCAGCTCCTTTAAACTACTGAGTGTCTCGAGGTAAACCGTGCTGTTTCTCCACAAGGCGGGACGGTCTATCACTCTCTTAAAAAGCTTGCAGCTCGAGCGAACGCTCAGCTTGTCATGCGGAGAGAGAAACTCAAACACATGATACCACACTTCCTCCGGTAACCCAACGACTGCCATGGCTCTCTCCAGCTCTTTATTCACAGCTGACTAAACGTGCCGGTTTCTTCGTGTGACTAAATTCCAAATGTCTTTAACTGTGATCAAGCTCTTTGACACGACCTACACACCACCGGGGCAACGGCAGGAGACTTCCTGTGCATATGACAAACTCTTGAATCTTGAGTTTTGATTCTGAACTTATGAATATACCATGCGTATATGTTGTTTTTCTCAACACACAAAAAGATCTATTAAAAACCATTTAATGTTTATGCACAAACCATGTTTATACACCACATCAAACTTATTTTGATTCCGTGATACGGGGCCTTTAAGAAATTCTTTGATTCGGTGGACTCCAACACTCTTCAAAACAGAGTATGATTCAAATGATTCTGGTTCACAAAAGTGAGTCGTAAAAACGGCTCTTCTTCCTCAAGCGGCGGCGGGAAAATTCAAATCCGCTGTGAAACGCAAACGCGTTCCAGTCGCGTGTTTGGCAGGTCGCTGACGGAATATGCCCAAGCCTAGTTTGTTTATAATGAGCGACCGTTAGGCTTACGGGGTAAGTGTTCTGTTTACTTGTTAGCCAGAAGGCTAGTTAAATCTGCACAGGGGTAAGATTCAAGTGTGTTTGTGTTTCAGTGCTTCGTTGTGTTGTGATAAAATAACCGAATTTTTGTTTGTTGTATAAAGTAGCTTCATGGTGTCCAGCGTTAACGACATTACAGTAACACTAACACAAAACGGCTTGTAGAAGCTCAAACCTGCGGATGAATTTTACTGCGTAGTTCATGTCCCTCGTAAATGAATGATTTTGAAAAGCGTTGGTCCTGTTTGGCTAGCATAGATCCCTTAGAGTAGCAGCGGGTGTTTCCCATTAAATGGGGAGACTAATTTTCTCGGAGGATTGTTAGTATAACCTAAACACTGGATACAAGCAGGCATACTGACGGGTTTAGGTAACTTACTCGATGTAACTTGATCATTTGGCGTGTTAAGGCGAATAAGAAACTGGCGAATAAGGAACCAACTTGAGCCTCGTGTGTTAAGGCAGGAGTTAGCGAGCTAGCTAGCTAGCTAGTGGTAGAGTTTCATTAGCTCACACACGTGCGTGTAGATCATTTGCTTATTTGTGTCTGTAGTTCTCTAGCTTCTTTCTATCTGTATATAACTATATGGCATGCTTTTTCAGCCTAAAACATGTCTACCCTGACTACATAAAACATGTTCTGCAGTAATACACCTCTCTTTAAGTAAATGTTGCTTTTGTCCTGACTGTTAGCCAATGATCTAGAACCTAAAAATTACATCTGTCTTGCCAGCATTAATTATATAGCACTCGCCTTAGTTATCTAAGTTTCCCTTTAACTAATCTATTGACCTCTGACTTGTACTGTATATAGGGAAACAATCATTGTGGGTTTTTATTGTTTGTTTGTTTATTTGTTTGTTTTTCCCCTCCATAACCTCTTGTTAGGGCTTTGCAGATGAATCACCAAATTCTTGACTGAGCCAGTCTGTCCGCTTTGCCTCGAAGATGTATCATTTACCAGCAAACGTTTATCATGGCACTCCTGTTCGGCAGTCCTCAAGGCCAGTCCATGATCGTGACATGGAGTCTCCGTCAGAAATTCTTGTGCCGGACAGAGGAGCTGGACCTTTGCACGCCTTGGTACTGAACTCGACTGTACAGCATGCGGTGGAATCGGCACCACACATTCCCTGTGAGATGAGCAGTATCAATGTTACAGCAGCAGAGCACCAACTTCCCGAGCAGCAAGCTCCATCTGTTCTTCCTTCAAGGCTGCTCACCGACACGCCTGCCAAAGTATTTGCCAGGCTAAAGGCAAAGGTTGAACAGCAAAACTTCAAGGAGTTCAGTGATGTTGCACAAAACACACAGATGGATAACAGCAATTTGTTACACCTGAAAATGCAGCAGTCACAGTCTGAAGATACCATACAGGAAGGCCAAGAAACATATGTGGTCTTACTTTCACCTCCCAAGTCCCAGAATATTACCTGGCAAGTAGGAGACTCGCCACGAACGGCAAATTCTGCCACAAATGTGGATGAAGAACGAGAAGGAAAAGTAAAAGGTAAAATCAGTTTGTGTCTATATTGTTTAGAAGAGCCCTAAGGCCCAATGATTTGTGCTTATTTTATTATTACACAGCTTGTGGTTTTGTTAGTGTGGTGTTTGTTTTCTCAGTGCCAGTTATTTTGCTGGAGAGGCTGCCCTGTGTGTGTGTGTGTGTGTGTGTGTGAGATACTTGTCCATTTTGTCTAATCCAACTTTATGCATGTCATGTAGGCCTGTGTGTGTTACTGTGAATTAAGCACAGGGAAGGATGTTCTGAGACGTGATCCCAAGCCTCCCTGTCAGAAAATGACAGTAACATGCGACCTTACATCATCATTTAACATCAGGAATTCAGTAATGCTGTACTGCAATTTCCAGAGCCATATGTTTTGCTGGATCGTCTGTCTTCTGAGGAGTCACCTGGTCAGATGGAACGGTGGAAGCAGCTGCAATTTATGAATTGTGTTAGCAAATCACAGCACATCAGAAATAAAGGTAATTTATCAGAAAATGGGCATTATTTTGTGGAATAAAGAATAAAAATTGTTAACTATTCCACAAATTCAGTCATGCTTCTCAATCTTATTGGACTGTAGGCTACCGAGGTGTGTTTGGTGAGATGAGTTTAAAGGATAACTTGGAATCTGAAACCGAAGTTGAAGAACGTGGTACGGTGGATGATGGCCACAACAGCCTAGAGTTGCCAAGTCTGGAGCGTGTGGAGAGTATCCGAGGTGGGCCGCCACCACTTCAGGCCCTTGCTAGCCTTATGGACGATCTTCTCCTGCAACTTTCTCCTCACATTTTAATACCTCGAAAGGAAGCTACAGTCTTTAAATCTAAGCAACAGAATGAAACGGAAGAAATGGATGCAAGGACCAGTGTGGTAAGTGATGAGCTGGAACCCCTTCTGTTAACTCATTCTACATATGTATCAATTTTTAGATATTTGTTTATTGTTTTGTCTCCTTCTGGAATTTCAGGTAAAGGGGATTCACTTGAGAGACTGGATCTTAAAGTTGCAACAAAACAGAGATCTTCTTGTTGATGGTATTCGTGTGTAAGTTGACTTACAAAAGCTATAGTTTAGAAGTTACACCAAAAATCTCATAGATCTTGTCGTATCTCATCTGTCCAGTCTGTGTTGATCAGAAAATGATGATGAAATAGAATGCTGATAAAAATGTGTCTGCACTTTCTAGATGTTGAAAGGTTTTTTTTTTTCCTGCTTTATTGAAATGAATTGGTAAAAGAAATTTTGTTGTCCAGGTATATTTCTTTAGATTTATTTATTTATTTATTTATTTTTATCATAGTGACAACAAGGTACCTTGGCACAGTAGCTGCATCACTGAACGTGTTTCGAGTACTGTGGTTAAATCTGCATCTGGCAGCACCTATGTTCTTATTGGAAAGATGTCGCACTGCTACAATTCACGTAAGCTGTATTCAGTTTTTTGTCAGATTTCATGTCATTTCTCACTGCTTTCATAATGTAATTTTCTTTTTCTTTCCAGCCTTTCCTTTGTGGTTTTTGAAGAAGTTTCTGTTTGGGTTTCCAGAAAAGTGGAAGGAATACTTGAATACATTTTTGGCTAACTGGGGAGAGTATGTTGCCTCTATGTTCTCTCTGCATTGTCTTACAGACTTCTTATAAAGTTTGTTGATTGCAATATTACTGTGTCAGTAAAGCTTCATGTATAATTCATTTCAGGTCTGAAACAAGCCAAAAGAGGAACAACTCGACACCTTGTGAAGAACCAAAGTGGCCCTCAAAAAAGCAGATTTCCAAACGTCCAAAGCCTAAAAACAGTGTAACCTGTGAGTGCCCTAACTGAAAGAATTTCAGTGGTGAACTTCTGGAGTTGATTATCCTAATCCTTATTTTCCGTACCTGTGGCATGTTGGATATTATGCACGTGTGTGTAATCTCATCACCAAGCAAGTCTGTGCATGTTATGTGTTCATAGTAGTTCAGTGTGATGTACAAAGTCTGGCTTTAATTGTCTGGATTTGTATTTATATTGTAAAGAGAGATTTGAAAAATGAATGGATGTATTCTAAAAGTGTCTCTTTTTTTTCATGAATTAATCAAATATGATGATTCTTTCTTTGTTTTAGCTTCGGTCAGTCCTGCTGGAAATATCCAGTATTCCCGTAGTGGCCGACTTATCAAACCTCCTTTGGACTACTGGAGAGGAGGAAGGGTCATTTTAGACTCTGATATGAACGTTACTATACATGAGGATTATGCAGCCACTGCAGATTTACTACCGGTAATGGGTTATTGTTAATCTAGAATTGTATTTGTTTGTTTCTTTAGAATTTCACATCATTGATATTTCAGAGTGATGCTATTGAATACAAATTGAATGTTTTCTTTTTTTTCCTCTTAGAAGAGAAAGTCAGTGGTAATTGCAAAGTCACAGACAAATTCAACAGACCAGCTAGTTGTGTCCAAACCTCCAGCGGAAGGTAGGCTTTGTGGTTTTTTTTTTGTTGTTTTTTGTTTTTTTAGTCCAACATACTATATTCAAATAGCTTCTTTCCCCCCTCCTTTTCTACTGCTCTATACTACATTAAATCTGTTTTTTTTTTTTCTTTTCTTTAAAGTGCCTGAGGTTGACACAGGAATTTCTGCAGTGGGGTCTACGCTTGGTTCACATGCTCGGTTATCACCGGTAGATGGTAATTTTGCGCTGCAAGACCTGGAGAAACAACAAAAAACCAGGCTGAACACAAAGCCTTTTAAGAGAGTAATTCAGAGTGAGCTGCCTTCAGTTTCGTTCTCTGATTCTGACGATGCTAATTCTCCTCGCACGCGCTCCAGAGTCCGGAAAAATGCAAATTCCAAACATGCATTCACCCTTCCTGACCCTCCAGAGGCACACAGCAGACAAATATCAAAAGCAGGGCAGAAAAGCGAAAGGGTTCCATCTAAAAGTCCTACTCCAGAGGCAGAGGTCTCTGACGTTCAACTGAAAGAAAAAAAGATGAATGTAGAAAAAAAATCTCGGAGACGAGTTCCACAGAAACACGAGGATGACATTTTGCATACAGGTGATGTTGACCCTGGACCTTCAGGACTTGGAAGACGAGACGAAAAGAAGACACCCTCTATGCCAAAGAGGACAAGACCAAGAAAAGTTTCAGGAACTTCTAAAAGAGAAACACCCGAATGGACTTCACCTGACGGCACACATTCTGAGCAGTCAAAGGAGCGGGATGATACTCAGTCGAAACAGAGGGCATCCGTGAGGGACAAAGCGGGAAACAAGAACAGTAGGCAAAGTGGAAAACGCAGTGGGAGTGAGGAAGATGCTGCAAATGGAAAATGGACGGAGAAAGAACTTCAAAAACTTCAAGAGTAAACCTTTCTGTTGTCTTTATTTACAATATGGATGTGTGTGTGTGTATATATATACTAAGTATAGTATTGTATTGACAATGCAAGACTGTCAGAGTTGTAACTGTAATGGCCATCTATGGTTTAGTTACTGGGGTGGTCTGTAGTATATCACCTCTTTTCAAGTTGATTGTTACATATCTGCAACATTTTATGCACACAAGTGCAGATATGGCTGCTAACATGTCTTCTCTGTCAGAAATGCCTACAAATCTAGTATGTCTAGTACATAGGGGATACATCTGATCAAAAGTTGAGATGTGTGAAGTATCCTGTGTCCTCTACAGCAGTATTTCTCAATCCTGAGTTTAAAAACAGAAAAGTTGAAGCTGTGGAGTGCTATCACTCTCCAGGAGCTGGATTGAGAAATTCTGCTCTACAGGATTTGTACATCAAGAATGTAGAAAAATGAAGATCAAGCTGTGATATACCTCCAAGAAGACATGGTTACTACAGTGTTTAGCAGATATTAACTCACCCAAATTAAAGGACATCATCTTTTTTCCCAGGGCTGTAAATTCATTACCGAAGCACAAGCGTGGCTACTGGGTAAATGTAGCATTGGTAGTTGGCACCCGCTCAGCTGAGGAGTGTCAGGAACAGTACACTGCACATTGCCAAACGCGTGGAAGACCAAGAAGAAAACAAAAGGAAAACTCGTCTAAACCACATGAACCAGGTCTTGTTAATATTTTTAAACTAATATTATACGACTTGTTAAACAGAATGACATTTTAAATAAGGTGTAATATATAAGTTATCATTTATGTGTAACGTTGTTGTTAATGTGTATTACTTTAATAGGAAAGGAGACTGCTCAAATCACTGCCAAGGTTGGAACACTAAACAAAAAGAAACAGATGTGGGAGTTTTTGGATCACATGCCCAAAGATGACCATGATGCTTTCTTTACTGGCTCACCAATGTGCAGTAAACAAATTAAGGTGAATAGCATTATTATGTAGGCTATAGCATTGTTATATTGAGCTGCTGGTCTCGGCCCTGTGTCTCAATTAAGGCCATTTAAAAAATGTGCGTGTGCGCGTGCGCAGATGCCTGTGTGGTCTGCAAATGGAGATGAGCCAGACTTTAACCAGCTACAGGAGCCACAGACCCCCAGCTCGAGCATCTTCCCAACAACCAAAACTCCTCAGTGTTTGCACATTACCCCGGGAATGCTGGGGTCTGTTAACAGGTAGGTTGTCCTACATCACTGCCAAAATCGATGCTTACATATAGAGTAGATTATAGGAAACATCACTGTAGGTCTAAAAAAAAAAAGTGTGGGGCATAAATAAAACAAAACATGAATCCTTTTGAGAGAACAGAATATTCTAATAAACTGAGACAGTTAACGTCCGCTTGTGGTGAGGGGAGGGAATGATTTTTGTGTACATCTCGAGTTGGAGCATACGGTTTCAAAATCTTCAAAATGTTAAATACTGTCTCTGGATTAGATATTGTCTGCAAGATTAACAAGGCATGACCAATTTGCTAATCTTTTTGCCTGAAGGGTTTGATCTAATGCGTCCACCATGCAGAGAGGGGTATAGTTTGGGCTGAATAAAAACTAATCTGCTTCTGTTATTATTCAAGGAACAACAACGATAAGTATATCTACCAACTACAGAAGGTGAAACGACAAGGCAACCATGGCAGAAAGGGCAGCCCAAAGGTGTGTATGACTGAGAACAAACTGTCAGATCTACTTGGCCTGGCTTTAAGTTGTCCTGGAATTTAAAACACACTGTTTTTGGAGTTGTTTGTTTTTTTTTACTTGATGCTCTTTTTATTATATGCTTTATTTCAGTAGTGATGTGTGGGTTTTTTTTTTTTTTTTCCTTGAACAGGAAAAGTTTACTCCTGTTCCATCAGTGAGGAAAACAAAGAAGAGATGTGTTGGTATGTGCAGTTTTGCTATAGAAAATGTCATAAGCATTGTTACCTGAGGATTAGTCACAAACACCTAGAGTGACCTTATCTATTGTTCTGCAGCTGAAGATGATGACTTTGTTGTATGGAACATGCTGTCTGACAAGGATGTTCCTTCAGGAAGAGGGGAGGATGAGGAGGATGAGGAAGATTATTACTTCACTGATGAATATTGAGGACGTTCTGCAGAAGAAAAATGTTCCCTTCCACCTTGGATTTAACCTTTTGCCTCATTAACAGTTCTCTAAAATAATGTTTGGGTTTTTTATATTTAAAAACAAAAAGGTTTTTGTAGAGTCCAGTTCCAAAAACTTGAAAAATGTGTGTAAAATAGTTTGTTTTTTTTTCTGGTGTGAGGTGTGATTTAATGTTTGCCTTTTCTATGCTTTAGTTTGCTGTTTGAAATGTTTAAACTTCATTGTTGGAAGTAATTTAAAAAAGAATAAATCAGTGTGAACGGTCATTGTCTTCTTTAATATCAATAGCAGGCAGACATATTAGAAATACCCAATAGAGAAATATTGGGTGATAATCAGATGTTGCAGATTTATTAATGCCAGAGGCAATAAATAGTACATATTCTGCTCAGTGAACAAACTACATAATAAAGATTCAGATGCCAGTGTTCAGCAGTACAGCTTAAGTACCCATTCACACTATCTAGGTCTCATGGCCCTGAATCCAGATCCTATTGCTACCCCCACATTGTTTTGTCCCTGCTCTCTATTCTTATGTGCTCTGGGGCCTGACTGTGTCAACCTGGGCCTGAGATCATAGCACCATAAACCTGAAAGTAGCACTATCACAACTGTTGTTGGTGTGGTAGCTTTTGTTCTGTGCTGATGTAACAACACTGCATAACACCCTGTATTAATTTCCTGGAACTAAACAGGCAGTGTTAGTACTGAATTAATGCAGGTACCGTCTTAAAGGGCCTTTTTGCACACAATGTACTGCTGCTGATTTCTCTGTCCATCAGCAAAAAATGTACTATGGCTTCTACATTATCATGAATCAGAAATGCAAGAATTGTGATGAGATTGACTACCAATGAACTTCAGAGCACAGACTGATACACTGTCAGATTTCATTTTACTCAAAAACATGAACAGGCAAATTACAGCTAATAACATATACACCCAAATACAGCTAGCTTAAGTGCAGCAATTATATTTTTTTAAATTAAGCATCACCAGTACTAACAAGGAGTACCTAGCCCTAACCTAAGACAAGACAACCATCTTCAGTCCCTTAATGATTAAAACATTCACAACAGAAAAAAGAAAAACCACATGGCAACAAATTGTGGTTGAGATGTAGACCCTCCTCACCCTGTGTTTAATGCTCTTTGTGAGGTGTCCTTCAGTTTTAAGACTGCTTTTTTGCTCACTGTCTAAACAGTGTACTAGCGATGTATCAGCAGGGCTTCATGTGTTCTGTGTTACGCTAAGACCAAAAATAGCAGTCCTGCCTTTGTGAATCCAACCATCGAGCTCCTCTGTGTTTTGTTCATGTCTGAGGGTCTGTGTCTTAGGAGTTGTCACCATGCCCGTTCTCTAATGTACTGTGTGAATGTTGTAGCCGTTGAGGGACTGAAGACTTTTGTGAGGGAATTGTCCTTTTTTGTCATTGGCCAACTACTCCTCATGACGTTGTTGGTGCTAGTTTTTTTTTTAGATTACAATAGATTCAACTTTGTCATTGTGCAGAGTACAGGTACAAAGCCAAGTGATACACTTTTAGCATATTTCCATGTTAGCAAAAAAAAATAAGTGAACTCCTAGTTAAATCTCAAAAGAAAGCACTGCTCGTAGCTTGGTGTTCATGGTGATGGATGAACTTGTAGACGACTCAGGAAGTTACTTAATTATTTTTATTCCTTTTTAACGATTAGCATCAAATCACTTCAAGAATTCATTTTCTTAAAAATTGAGAAGATCATTATCATTAGAGGCCCTCTGGGGATGCTGCTACCAACAGCTTATTATACAATAAAGATCTTTACCACTTCTACCTAAAGAATTGCAATGACTGTAACGTCACGTTTTCCTGATGCTTTTCTTAGTATGACAACAGTGGCATCTAGTGGAGGTTTGCAGCCATGGAAGAAAACATATTTGCTGTCATCTACAAAGTCAATGTACAGAGTCAGTGATTAAGAATTTATTGTACGAGTTACACTGCAGTACAGTTCCAGCCTCATAAGTGATATGCACAAAGACAGGCATTGTGGTCTTTTGGTTGTGAGGAATAATTCACATAGACTCTGTAGTTGGTCTGTATATTTAGCTTGTGAATCAGATCTCTTAGAACAGAAATGGAGCTCAAACTGGGTGGATCCAAAACCACTAAGCGCTTAAGATGTGACATTTGTGCAAGCTGCAAAAACTCCATCTCAGGAACGTTGATGTGTCTGAAAGAACAAAAGCATGCCAAGATTAAACAATTACAGAACATAAGACAACCCTGAATTCCATTAGCCATGACTGAAGATGGATCTCTCACCTAATTTTCAGGCCCTGCAGCTTAGGGAAGAGCTGAGGAACCACTGCAACAAAGCTTGATCTTTCGTGCCAGCACAGGTCCAGGTGAAGGCAAAAGAGATTGGGTACTTGTTGAGCCATCTCCCTCAAAGCCTTCAGTTCTGCCACCACTCCTTTAAGTGACAGGTTCTGCACTGTTCCAGGCATTGAATTAGCATAGTCACCAAGCTGAAACCCCACTGGAAAACACAAACACAACTACAGGGAATGCAAAAGAAAAACTGGACTGTAAAAGAGAATCTGTTGTTAGTTAACTTCTGAAAGTAAGAAAAATTTAGCCGACTCTCTTTTTCATCCCAAATGGATTTCATGCTTAATAGGGCTAAAGATTGTGACACTCCTTTCTACTCCAATGGGCCTACAGCTCTCCTCAGCAAGCCAACATTTGCTCTTAGAGAAAATATCCTAATTCATCCTCATATCTCACACCTTCTTAACCACTTTGTCCTTCTGGGTTGTGGGAAAGGAAGGGGTTGCTGTTCCTATTCCAGCATTCAACAGATGGAAGGCAGGAAACACCCTAGACAGGCTGCCAGTCCATTGCAGGGGAGAAGGAAATGCGCACACCAACAGAGTTACGGGCAATATAGCATCCCCAACTCACCATTGTGTGTCTACAGTATCACAAAATGTTGAATTGTAACAGCCCTAATAGTAAGAGGACCCATTACTTGCCACCTAGCTC
Source organism: Prochilodus magdalenae (assembly GCA_024036415.1). NCBI lineage: Eukaryota > Metazoa > Chordata > Actinopteri > Characiformes > Prochilodontidae > Prochilodus > Prochilodus magdalenae. Next base: position 314,998 of record JAMWET010000837.1, read on the forward strand.
CAGCAAAAGAAAAAAAATTACACACCAAATGTCTTGCTCAACTGTGTTTGTTAAATATTGTCTTATTTAACAAATATACCGTGTTTTACAGATCTCAGAGCCTATTTTGAATGCTTGTGTCCTAATACTCACTAGAAATGCTGAGCTCGGAGAGGAGGGGCAGCGTTAACAGCCATGTTTTGAGATGACAAGGGCGTGAATCTTTAACCCAGTCACTATACTGCACAGTCAGGCTTCTGAGGGAGGGGATGCCCTGTAGGGCTACTGGAGAGAGTACGGGGTCCATGTAGTTCAGCAACTCCAGACTCGTCAGGCCCAGAGCCCCACACAATGGCTCACCTGTGGTCAGAGGAACAGTCAGAATCGTCTCATATAATCATCAGGCATCATAAACGCCTTACCCATTCCTGAGCAATACCGTTTATAACTTGTACCTACCAGATATGTGGTTTGCCTCTGCAGGACAGAAGTAATCAGTGGGCAGAGGAATCTGGTTTGCTTCCATTTTTAAAGACAGATGTTTTAGATTAGGTAGGCGTAGGAGGATGCTGTGAAGACTCGCTCTAGGAAGAATTTTATTCCTTTCATGGTAGTGAAGTGATGTGAGATTAGTGAGCTGGGAAACACCATTAATAATGTCAGTTCTGGGCGCCACCTCACATAAGCTGATATGTGTCAGCTTGCCCAGTGATTTTAGTGAAGCCATGAGGCTTGGACAGCAGCACTGCCGAATTTCAAGCCTCCTCAGCTCCTTTAAACTACTGAGTGTCTCGAGCGCCTCGGGATCACGGCACAGCTGTATAGTGAGTGAGGCAAGCCAGGGTAAGCGGCACGCTAGCTCCTTCCACTCCTTCACCCCGCCCGCCTTTAACAACATAACCGAGCTGATCTTCCTCTTACAGAGAGTCCTCCAGAAATGAGACCTGTATGAAGTTATTTTTTCCAGGTAAACCGTGCTGTTTCTCCACAAGGCAGGACGGTCTATCACTCTCTTAAAAAGCTTGCAGCTCGAGCGAACGCTCAGCTTGTCATGTGGAGAGAGAAACTCAAACACATGATACCACACTTCCTCCGGTAGCCCAACGACTGCCATGGCTCTCTCCAGCTCTTTATTCACAGCTGACTAAACGTGCCGATTTCTTCGTGTGACTAAATTTCAGATGTCTTTGACTGTGATCAAGCTCTTTGACACGACCTGCACACTTCACAAACAGCCATGCGAGTCGTTGACGATTCGTTTATTTGCATCGGTTCTTTTCAACAAACCTATCCAATCGATTCAGGTGTTTAAACACACTGAACCAAACATCACATATAAGGTAAACCAAGATGGCGCATGTAGTTCCTGCTCAGGTTTGCGAGAACGGCTTCGCTCCGCCCCGCCCGGTCTCCCAACGACTTTGTCCAAACCCGAAATAAAACTTTTTTTCTTCAAATTAGTTTGTGTTAATAGTCAAGATACTCGGAATTCAGTTAAACATCTCCCGTAATCTTAAAGGGGGTTAATAATAGCCAGAACTGGTTGAAGTGATATTAACGACGGGTCGAGTATCTGTTGTCTGCTTAATGGAGATGGGGTGAATGAGTCCCTTCTTTCTGCTCTCAGAATCACATGACCGCGTTCGCGGGAATCATCATTTTTTTCTATCTTGTAACATCTAAGCAGTGATTACACGTGTGTCAGAAGTTAAAGACTTCATTTGAATTTACATTTTGGTACTGCGTGTTAATGTAGTGCTTCTCAACCCTGGTCCTGGAGGCTTGTTGATGCGCTAATAAGTTGAATTAGGTGTCTGGGGAGCAGAGAAAGCACTCAAATGTGTAAGGCAGGACCAGGTTTGAGAAACAATGGCTTAATGTATTGAGTAACACATTTACCCAACCCCGTTTTGATTTTCCTTTTATACTGTGCATTTAAGCCTGTTATATGTAAATAAACTTTCTCCTGGCTACCTTCTACTGTGCATTGTTTGAAAAATAAACCCGGGCTGAAGCAGTCTTTATAACTTAATCATGAATGGACAGCGCTAAACCATTTAGCTTTATGGTCATTTGCCACCAGGATCTGACCAGTAATGTAGTTCATGCTCAGTCCTCTCTTCTATAGCTGCTAAGTGCACAAACTGCACTTTTTCACATACACTTGTGATTCAATATAACTACTATATAAGGTTTTTTTTTGCCACTTTTATTATTATAATTATTATTGTTGTTGTTGTTGTTGTTGTTGTTTAACTGCATATGTACACTATGTGTCTAATGCATGTGTTGTCATTGATTTCTGAGTCTATAATTGGCTGCTGTTGCACATTACTGTCATTTGCACTGATATTGCACACTGCACATATATCTCCTTTTTTTCAGATTTGCATTGGATACAGATGCACATAGACTGTATAGTAGGTAACATTTCTAGTGTACATTTTTATTTATATACATGCATATATTTCTTTTCATCTATTCTTCTTTTGTGCTTCTTTACTTAGTATTCATATTGTAGTTGTTATATTGTTTATATTTTTTACTGTTAGTCCATGATGTAGTGCAGTGTAAAGAACTTCATTGTACAGTGCAACTGCTTCTTTCCTGCTTCCTGTGCATATAACAAACTCTTGAATCTTGACTTTTGAATCTAAACTGCTGAATATACCATGTGTAAATATGTTGGTTTTCCCAACATCACAAAAAGATCTATTAAGAACCATTTAATGTTTATACACAAACCAAGTTTATACACCACATCAAACTTATTTTGATTCCGCGACACGGGGCCTTTAAGAAATTCTTTGATTCGGTGGAATCCGACACTCGATTCTTTAAAACAGATGATGATTCAAATGAACCGGTTCACTAAAGTGAGTTATAAAAACTTTCTTCTTCCGCAAGCAGCGGAGGTGACGTCACTAGCATGAAGTGGGAAAATTCAAATCCGCTGTGAAACGCAAAAGCTTTCCAGTCGCGTGTTTTGCAGTTCGCTGACGGAATATGTCCAAGCACAGTTTGTTTATAATGAGCGACCTTTAGGCTTACGGGGTAAGTGTTCTGTTTACCTGTTAGCCAGAAGGCTAGTTAAATCTGCACAGGGGTAAGATTCCGGGGTGTTTGTGTTTCAGTGCTTCGTTGTGTTGTGATAAAATAACCGAATTTTTGTTTGTTGTATAAAGTAGCTTCATGGTGTCCAGCGTTAACGACATTACAGTAACACTAACACAAAACGGCTTGTAGAAGCTCAAACCTGCGGATGAATTTTACTGCGTAGTTCATGTCCCTCGTAAATGAATGATTTTGAAAAGCGTTGGTCCTGTTTGACTAGCATAGATCCCTTAGAGTAGCAGCGGGTGTTTCCCATTAAATGGGGAGACTAATTTTCTCGGAGGATTGTTAGTATAACCTAAACACTGAATACAAGCAGGCATACTGACGGGTTTAGTTATCTTACTCGATGTAACTTGATCATTTGACGTGTTAAGGCAGGAGTTAGCTAGCTAGTTGGTAGAGTTTCATTAGCTGAGTAACCAGCAAGTGCGTGTAGAACGTTTGCTTATTTGTGTCTGTAGTTCTCTAGCTTCTTTCTATCTGTATATAACTATATAGCATGGCGTTTCAGCCCCGAATATCAGTGACTTTTTACTAGTAAACTAGTAAAAACTGAATTATGGATTATGGAAGAGCGAATTCCATGCAAGTCAATGGTAACGTATTACTTCTCTAAAGGGCATTGTGTATATGCCATCCTGACAAAATGACTAGTCAAAATCGGTTCGTGTAAAAGAGTTTGTGATATTATAACTAGTAAAAAAAATAGTTTATACTATTAGAAACTTCATTATAGAGCTTTTGAATGTACTTGTTTTGGGCTACTATAGCTTGCCATAAGCACATACTGTTAATGTCGGGGATCCTAATTTGTTATAGTTGCCATGTTCTAGTATGTGTGTCATTAAGCTTTCTCGAGGCAAAATAATATAATTGTCTGGTGTAAAGACTGTGAGACCTTCACAATTCGGCTGTCTCTTAAACTGAAAGGCAGTGGTTTTGATGCCATGCAGTTTGTGCGGTTTTCTTGTAAGGCAGAGTTCTCCACTAGTTAAGATCTGGTGTCATCTGTTTTTCTTTTTTTTTTCCCCTAACCGAATCTTTGCTGACACTTGCCGAGTTTTATGGTGTGTGTAAGGCAACAAGGGATGCGTCTACCCTGACTACATAAAACATGTCCTGCAGGAATACACCTCTCTAAATTCGTATTGCTCTTGTCCTGACTGTTAGCCAATTATCTAGACCATAAATATTACATCTGTCTTGCCAGCATTAGATATGTAGCACTCGCCTTCGTTATTTAAGTTTCCCTTTAACTAATCTATTGACCTCTGATTTGTACTGTATATAGGGAAACAAAATCATTGTGGTGTTTCTCTCTCTCTTTCTCCATAACCTCCTGCCAGGGCTTTGCAGATGAATCACAACATTCTTAAGTGAGCCAGTCTGTCCGCTTTGCCTCGAAGATGTATCGGTTACAAGCGGACGTTTATCATGGCACTCCTGTTCGGCAGTCCTCAAGGCCTGTCCATAATCGTGACGTGGAGTCTCCGTCAGAAATCGTTGTGCCGGACAGAGGAGCTGGACCTTTGCACGCCTTGGTACTGAACTCGACTGTACAGCATGAGGTGGAATCGGCACCACACATTCCCTGTGAGATGAGCAGTATCAATGTTACAGCGGCAGAGCAGCAAGCTCCATCTGTTCTTCCACCAAGGCTGCTTGCTGACACACCAGCCAAAGTATTTGCCAGGCTAAAGGCAAAGGTTGAACAGCAAAACTTCAAGGAGTTCAGTGATGTTGCACAAAACACACAGATGGATAACAGCAATTTGTTACACCTGAAAATGCAGCAGTCACAGTCTGAAGATACTATACAGGAAGGCCAAGAAACATATGTGCTCTTACTTTCACCTCCCAAGTCCCAGAATATTACCTGGCAAGTAGGAGACTCGCCACGAACTGCAAATTCTGCCACAAATGTGGATGAAGAACGAGAAGGAAAAGTAAAAGGTAAAATCAGTTTGTGTCTATGTTGTTTAAAAGAGCCCTGAGGCCCAATGATTTGTGCTTCTTATTTTATTATTACACAGCTTGTGGTTTTGTTTATGTGGTGTTTGTTTCCTCAGAGCCAGTTATTTTGCTGGAGAGGCTGCCCACTGTGGAGGTATTCACACAAAATGAGACACAGCAAAAGAAAAAGTGGATGAATCGCTTCAGGAATTCTAAAGATCTAAACACTGATATGAGTAAGATTGTGATTACTCTACAGTAATTGGAGTCTGTTGATAAGGGCATTTGTGCATTTTGGAAGGGTATTTTGGTTGCGGTTGTGCCTGATGCCCTTTTATTTAGCATTATACCCTATTAGCTAACAGTCAAGTATGTTCTTCTGCTCACGTATTTCAGAATCTTAGCTCAGATTTGCATAGCACTGTTGCATTGCTTGCCTATCTAAATCCCCATGTCAGCATTGAAGATACCTGAACATCTTTGTCTGTGTCTGTAATCCAACTTTGTTATGCATATCATGTAGGCCTGTGTGTGTTACCGTGAATTTAGCACAGGGAAGGATGTTCTGAGACGTGATGCCAAATGACAGTAACATGCGACCTTTCATCATCATTTAACATCAGGAATTCAGTAATGCTGTACTGCAATTTCCAGAGCCATATGTTTTGCTGGATCGTCTGTCTTCTGAGGAGTCACCTGGTCAGATGGAACGGTGGAAGCAGCTGCAATTTATGAATTGTGTTAGCAAATCACAGCACATTAGAAATAAAGGTAATTTATCAGAAAATGGGCATTATTTTGTGGACTAAAGAATAAAAATTGTTAACTATTCCACAAATTCAGTCATGCTTCTCAATCTTATTGGACTGTAGGCTGCCGAGGTGTGTTTGGTGAGATGAGTTTAAAGGATAACTTGGAATCTGAAACCGAGGTGGAAGAACGTGGTACGGTGGATGATGGCCACAACAGCCTAACAGAGTCGCCGAGTCTGGAGCGTGTGGAGAGTATCCGAGGTGGGCCGCCACCACCTCAGGCCCTTACCAACCTAATGGACGATCCTCTCCTGCAACTTTCTCCTCGCATTTTAATACCTCGAAAGGAAGCTACAGTCTTTAAATCTAAGCAACAGAATGAAACGGAGGAAATGGATGCAAGGACCAGTGTGGTAAGTGATGAGCTGGAACCCCTTCTGTTAACTCATTCTACATATGTAACAATTTTTAGATATTTGTTTATTGTTTTGTCTCCTTCTGGAATTTCAGGTAAAGGGGATTCACTTGAGAGACTGGATCTTAAAGTTGCAACAAAACAGAGATCTTCTTGTTGATGGTATTCGTGTGTAAGTTGACTTACAAAAGCTATAATTTAGAAGTTACACCAAAAATCTCATAGAAGATCTTGTCATATCTCATCTGTCCAGTCTGTGTTGATTAGAATATGATGATGAAATAGAATGCTGATAAAAATGTGTCTGCACTTTCTAGATGTTGAAAGGTTTTTTTTTTCCTGCTTTATTGAAATGAATTGGTAAAAGAAATTTTGTTGTCCAGGTATATTTCTTTTTATTTATTTATTTATTTATTTATTTTTATCATAGTGACAACAAGGTACCTTGGCACAGTAGCTGCATCACTGAGCGTGTTTCGAGTACTGTGGTTAAATCTGCATCTGGCAGCACCTATGTTCTTATTGGAAAGATGTCGCACTGCTACAATTCACGTAAGCTGTATTCAGTTTTTTGTCAGATTTCATGTCATTTCTCACTGCTTTCATAATGTAATTTTCTTTTTCTTTCCAGCCTTTCCTTTGTGGTTTTTGAAGAAGTTTCTGTTTGGGTTTCCAGAAAAGTGGAAGGAATACTTGAATACATTTTTGGCTAACCGGGGAGAGTATGTTGCCTCTATGTTCTCTCTGCATTGTCTTACAGACTTCTTATAAAGTTTGTTGATTGCAATATTACTGTGTCAGTAAAGCTTCATGTATAATTCATTTCAGGTCTGAAACAAGCCAAAAGAGGAACAACTCGACACCTTGTGAAGAACCAAAGAAGTGGCCCCCAAAAAAACAGATTTCCAAACGTCCAAAGCCTAAAGACAGTGTAACCTGTGAGTGCCCTAACTGAAAGAATTTCAGTGGTGAACTTCTGGAGTTGATTATCCTAATCCTTATTTTGCTCATCACCAAGCAAGTCTGTGCATGTTATGTGTTCTTAATAGTTCAGTGTAAGGTGATGTACAAAGTCTGGCTTTAATTGTCTGGATTTGTATTTATATTGTAAAGAGAGATTTGAAAAATGAATGGATGTATTCTAAAAGTGTCTCTTTTTTTTCATGAATTAATCAAATATGATGATTCTTTCTTTGTTTTAGCTTCGGTCAGTCCTGCTGGAAATATCCAGTATTCCCGTAGTGGCCGACTTATCAAACCTCCTTTGGACTACTGGAGAGGAGGAAGGGTCATTTTAGACTCTGATATGAACGTTACTATACATGAGGATTATGCAGCCACTGCAGATTTACTACCGGTAATGGGTTATTGTTAATCTAGAATTGTATTTGTTTGTTTCTTTAGAATTTCACATCATTGATATTTCAGAGTGATGCTATTGAATACAAATTGAATGTTTTCTTTTTCTTTTCCTCTTAGAAAAGGAAGTCAGTGGTAATTGCAAAGTTACAGACAAATTCAACAGACCAGCTAGTTGTGTCCAAACCCCCAGCTGAAGGTAGACGTTATGCTCTTTTCTTGTTTTTTAACTGCAACATACGGTATACTACTTTTATTTATTTATTTATTTATTTATTTATTTATTTGTAATAAATCACTAGATTCACATGTTGGTGAAGAATTGGTGTTGGTGCCAAGGACACGTTCAAAACAGTATAACAAGTCTCAAAAGGGAAACAAAGCTTTGAAGAAGGATTTGCAGAAGAAATCCCTTAATGCTGCCTCCAGTTCTGACTCTGGTCCTGACTGTAAATCTACACAGCCCACTACTCAACAGGCACAACCTGAGAAGATTTATTTGAGACGAGGTCGGTCATATTCTAGAGGAACCTCTACTGGCTCAGAGTGTGAAGTGCCTGAAGTTGACGCACGAATTTCTGCAGTGGGGTCTACGCTTGGTTCGCATGCTCGGTCATCACCTGCAGATGGTAATTTTGCGCTGCAAGACCTGGAGAAACAACAGAAAACCAGGCTGAACACGAAGCCTTTTAAGAGAGTAATTCAGAGTGAGCTGCCTTCAGTTCCGTTCTCTGATTCTGATGATGCCAATTCTCCTCACACGCGCTCCAGAGTCCGGAAAAATGCAAATTCCAAACATGCATTCACCCTTCCTGACCCTCCAGAGGCACACAGCAGACAAATATCAAAAGCAGGGCAGAAAAGCGAAAGGGTTCCATCTAAAAGTCCTACTCCAGAGGCAGAGGTCTCTGACGTTCAACTGAAAGAAAAAAAGATGAATGTAGAAAAAAAATCTCGGAGACGAGTTCCACAGAAACACGAGGATGACATTTTGCATACAGGTGATGTTGACCCTGGACCTTCAGGACTTGGGAAACAAGACAAAAAGAAGACACCCTCTATGCCAAAGAGGACAAGACCAAGAAAAGTTTCAGGAACTTCTAAAAGAGAAACAACCGAATGGACTTCACCTGACGGCACACATTCTGAGCAGTCAAAGGAGCGGGATGATACTCAGTCGAAACAGAGGGCATCGGTGAGGGACAAAGCGGGAAACAAGAACAGTAGGCAAAGTGGAAAACGCAGTGGGAGTGAGGAAGATGCTGCAAATGGAAAATGGACGGAGAAAGAACTTCAAAAACTTCAAGAGTAAACCTTTCTGTTGTCTTTATTTAAAATATGGAAGTGTGTGTGTGTGTATATATATACTAAGTATAGTATTGTATTGACAATGCAAGACTGTCAGAGTTGTAACTGCAATGGCCATCTCACCCAAATTAAAGGACCACATCTTTTTTCCCAGGGCTGTAAATATATTACCCAAGCACAAGCGTGGCTACTGGGTAAATGTAGCATTGGTAGTTGGCACCCGCTCAGCTGAGGAGTGTCAGGAACAGTACACTGCACATTGCCAAACGCGTGGAAGACCAAGAAGAAAACAAAAGGAAAACTCGTCTAAACCACATGAACCAGGTCTTGTTAATATTTTTAAACTAATATTATACTACTTGTTAAACAGAATGACATTTTAAATAAGGTGTAATATATAAGTTATCATTTATGTGTAACGTTGTTGTTAATGTGTATTACTTTAATAGGAAAGGAGACTGCTCAAATCACTGCCAAGGTTGGAACACTAAAGAGAAAGAAACAGATGTGGGAGTTTTTGGATCACATGCCCAAAGATGACCATGATGATTTCTTTACTGGCTCACCAATGTGCAGTAAACAAATTAAGGTGAATAGCATTATTATGTAGGCTATAGCATTGTTATATGGAGCTGCTGGTCTCGGCCCTGTGTCTCAATTAAGGCCGTTTAAGGTGTGTGTGTGTGTGTGTGTGTGTGTGTGTGTGTGTGTGTGTGTGTGTGTGTGTGTGTGTGTGTGTGTGTGTGTGTGTGTGTGTGTGTGTGTGTGTGTGTGTGTGTGTGTGTGTGCGTGCAGATGCCTGTGTGGTCTGCAAATGGAGATGAGCCAGACTTTAACCAGCTACAGGAGCCACAGACCCCCAGCTCGAGCATCTTCCCAACAACCAAAACTCCTCAGTGTTTGCACATTACCCCGGGAATGCTGGGGTCTGTTAACAGGTAGGTTGTCATACATCACTGCCAAAATCGATGCTTACATATAGAGTAGATTATAGGAAACATCACTGTAGGTCTAAAAAAAAAAAGTGTGGGGCATAAATAAAACAAAACATGAATCCTTTTTGAGAGAACAGAATATTCTAATGACAGTTAAAGTCCGCTTGTGGTGAGGGGAGGGAATGATTTTTGTGTACATCTCGAGTTGGAGCATACGGTTTCAAAATCTTCAAAATGTTAAATACCGTCTCTGGATTAGATATTGTCTGCAAGATTAACAAGGCATGACCAATTTGCTAATCTTTTTGCCTAAGGGGTTTGATCTAATGCGTCCACCATGCAGAGAGGGGTATAGTTTGGGCTGAATAAAAACTAATCTGCTTCTGTTATTATTCAAGGAACAACAACGATAAGTATATCTACCAACTACAGAAGGTGAAACGACAAGGCAACCATGGCAGAAAGGGCAGCCCAAAGGTGTGTATGACTGAGAACAAACTGTCAGATCTACTTGGCCTGGCTTTAAGTTGTCCTGGAATTTAAAACACACTGTTTTTGGAGTTGTTTGTTTTTTTTTACTTGATGCTCTTTTTATTATATGCTTTATTTCAGTAGTGATGTGTGGGTTTTTTTTTTTTTTTTCCTTGAACAGGAAAAGTTTACTCCTGTTCCATCAGTGAGGAAAACAAAGAAGAGATGTGTTGGTATGTGCAGTTTTGCTATAGAAAATGTCATAAGCATTGTTACCTGAGGATTAGTCACAAACACCTAGAGTGACCTTATCTATTGTTCTGCAGCTGAAGATGATGACTTTGTTGTATGGAACATGCTGTCTGACAAGGATGTTCCTTCAGGAAGAGGGGAGGATGAGGAGGATGAGGAAGATTATTACTTCACTGATGAATATTGAGGACGTTCTGCAGAAGAAAAAATGTTCCCTTCCACCTTGGATTTAACCTTTTTTGCCTCATTAACAGTTCTCTAAAATAATGTTTGGGTTTTTTATATTTAAAAACAAAAAGGTTTTTGTAGAGTCCAGTTCCAAAAACTTGAAAAATGTGTGTAAAATAGTTTGTTTTTTTTTCTGGTGTGAGGTGTGATTTAATGTTTGCCTTTTCTATGCTTTAGTTTGCTGTTTGAAATGTTTAAACTTCATTGTTGGAAGTAATTTAAAAAAGAATAAATCAGTGTGAACGGTCATTGTCTTCTTTAATATCAATAGCAGGCAGACATATTAGAAATACCCAATAGAGAAATATTGGGTGATAATCAGATGTTGCAGATTTATTAATGCCAGAGGCAATAAATAGTACATATTCTGCTCAGTGAACAAACTACATAATAAAGATTCAGATGCCAGTGTTCAGCAGTACAGCTTAAGTACCCATTCACACTATCTAGGTCTCATGGCCCTGAATCCAGATCCTATTGCTACCCCCACATTGTTTTGTCCCTGCTCTCTATTCTTATGTGCTCTGGGGCCTGACTGTGTCAACCTGGGCCTGAGATCATAGCACCATAAACCTGAAAGTAGCACTATCACAACTGTTGTTGGTGTGGTAGCTTTTGTTCTGTGCTGATGTAACAACACTGCATAACACCCTGTATTAATTTCCTGGAACTAAACAGGCAGTGTTAGTACTGAATTAATGCAGGTACCGTCTTAAAGGGCCTTTTTGCACACAATGTACTGCTGCTGATTTCTCTGTCCATCAGCAAAAAATGTACTATGGCTTCTACATTATCATGAATCAGAAATGCAAGAATTGTGATGAGATTGACTACCAATGAACTTCAGAGCACAGACTGATACACTGTCAGATTTCATTTTACTCAAAAACATGAACAGGCAAATTACAGCTAATAACATATACACCCAAATACAGCTAGCTTAAGTGCAGCAATTATATTTTTTTAAATTAAGCATCACCAGTACTAACAAGGAGTACCTAGCCCTAACCTAAGACAAGACAACCATCTTCAGTCCCTTAATGATTAAAACATTCACAACAGAAAAGAGAAAAACTGCATGGCAACTACTTGTGGTTGAGATGTAGACCCTCCTCACCCTGCGACCTTATATCAATGTTGAATGCTCTTTGAGGGCCTGTGTCTCACGAGCTGTCACCATGCCCCTGTTCTCTAATCTACTGTGTGAATGTTGTAGCCGTTGAGGGACTGAAGACTTTCTTGAGGGAATTGTCTTTTTTTGAGAGAGTAATGCATGAGGGATTTTCCTTGTGTGCCATGATTTCCAAATAAAATTTCAGATCTCTGAGCGTTTTGCTGGATCATATTTGAGGGAGTGGAAGGCAACGCATTATTCTAACAATTAATATTTCTGCCTTGTGACGCATGTTATCGGATATTAATGTTGCTGAGCCTATTCCAAGACCATTTTTGTTGGCATCTGGAAACTGTCTAAAATTCAGTGAGGTGAATTAGGTTTGTATGGTTCACTTATTAGAGAGATATATATTCAAAGATTTGTGGGATGCAGTTGTTTATTTTGTGTTGGGTTTAACTCTTCATGTGCGGTGTTGAAATCTATCCTCAGCCAGGTACTGTAATGACACACTGCTAACATTAGCATTAGCAACCAATACTGAATTTTTTTTAAAGTATTTTATTTTTAAAAAATACAGTTTAGTATATTGCAGTGCTTACAATGCATACTGTGTTTCACAGACCTCGGAACCTATTTTGAATGCTTGCGCCTAATACTTATACTGCACAGTCAGACTTTTCAGGGAGGGGATGCCCTGGAGGGATACAGGAGACAAGCCTGAAGCAAGTTATTTATTCATACCCTCTTATTCTTTTGGCTTCGTATTCGCAGTGCTTTATTCGCCGGCTGAAGTTATCTCCTTATTAGGGGCCTCTGATTCGGCAAATGGTTGTACATTAAAGGTAGTGTTCACGATCATATACTGTATTACCATGTGCAATTTACATTATTGCAAATTTTTTAAAATAGTGATGAAGAAATTAGCAATATGTACTATGTTTGTCCTGCCACTATGAATGTAATGTGACTGAGATATTTAATTCACCAGATATGTGTTGTTTATTTAGTGTATTTTAACTATATTTCATTGCCAGTACTTTCCAGTAAAAACCTGATGTTGGTGCCCACAGAATATGAATAGACAGCTGATGTTCCATGTTACCATGGGTCACATAAAATTTAATATCCCAGATAGAGAACCTGCCTCCCACTGTAAGGAAAACCTATTTTTATTCTGACCCAAGGTGATTTAATACATGAAAAATAACTGGCAACATGGCACATAGAACTGTAATACACCCAGGCCAATTGAACAGAAAGCTGAAATTCCAAAATGATTTTAATGATCTTCTTTACTTTGAGCCAGAGTAATTTCATATCCTATAGAGAGAATCAGTCTTCCACTGTAAGGAAAGTCTGGTTTTGATCTGGCCCAAGGTGATTTAATGTGTAAAACATTACTGGCAACATGGGACATAGAGCTTTACTGCACACAGGAAAATAAATTGTAAGCTGAAATTCCAAAAAGATTTTCATTACCTTGTTCACTTTGGGCCAGATCAATTTCATAACCCAGATAGAGAACCAGCTTTCACTGTAAGAAGAAACTGGTTTTAGTCTGGCCCAAGGTGATTTAATACTTGGCACATAGATTAGTAATGAACACAGGCAAATTAATAGGAACTTGATGTTCCTGTTACATGTAAATAATCATTCTTCTGGCTTCCTTGTACTGTGAATTGTGTCAAAAGTAGTCTTTATAACTTTAATTTGAATAGGCAGCGCCAAACCATTTCACCACACGCTCCTTTGCCACCAGTATTTGACCAGTAATGTAATGCTTAGTCCTCTCTTTTATAGCTGCTTAGGTGCACAAACTGCACCATGCACAAACATACAATGTGCAAAATGTATAGCTTCTAAGCACCTTTATTATTATTATTGTTGTTGTTGTTGTTGTTGTTGTACTGCATATGTACACTATGTTAGAATGCATGAGTTCTAATTAGGAATTTCTATATATAATTTATAATTTAATAATTTAATTTAATTTATAATTTATTCTGCTCCTCTTTCTTTCAGACCTACATTGTATACAGACGCACATAAACTGTGTAAATAAGTGTACATTTTCATTTATATACATGCATATATTTATTTTCCTTTATTCTTCTTTTGTGCTTTTTTACTTAGTATTCATATTGTAGATATTATACTATTTTTTATGTAGTTTTTATGTAGTGATGTAGTGCAGAGTACAGAACTTAATTGTACAGTGCAACTGCTTCTTCCTGCTTCCTGTGCATATAACAAACTCTTGAATCTTGACTTTTGAATCTAAACTGCTGAATATGCCATGTGGAAATACTGTATGTTGGTTTTCCCAACATCACAAAAAATATCTATTCAAAACTGATTTGCAGCTTAGTCGCTATGTATGAACCGCATACATATACACTACATCCAACTTATTTTGATTCCGTGACACAGGGCCTTTAGAAAAACTCTTTGAATCGGTGGAATCCGACACTCGATTCACACTCATTAATGCAGATGATTCAAACAAATCGGTTCACTAAAGTGAATCCTAAAGACGTCGCCTCTTCCTCAGCGGCGGAGGTGACGTGTTTAACATGTAGAGGGAAAATTCAAAAGACTCGGTGAAATGAAGGCCTAGTTGGTCGAGAGTGTAATTAGTTAAAGTCACGGTTTAGTTAAAATATTAGCAGAAGCTTTCCAGTCGCGTGTTTGGCAGTTCGCTGACGGAATATGCCCAAGCCTAGTTTGTTTATAATGAGCGACCGTTAGGCTTACGGGGTAAGTGTTCTGTTTACTTGTTAGCCAGAAGGCTAGTTAAATCTGCACAGGGGTAAGATTCAAGTGTGTTTGTGTTTCAGTGCTTCGTTGTGTTGTGATAAAATAACCGAATTTTTGTTTGTTGTATAAAGTAGCTTCATGGTGTCCAGCGTTAACGACATTACAGTAACACTAACACAAAACGGCTTGTAGAAGCTCAAACCTGCGGATGAATTTTACTGCGTAGTTCATGTCCCTCGTAAATGAATGATTTTGAAAAGCGTTTGTCCTGTTTGACTAGCATAGATCCCTTAGAGTAGCAGCGGGTGTTTCCCATTAAATGGGGAGACTAATTTTCTCGGAGGATTGTTAGTATAACCTAAACACTGGATACAAGCAGGCATACTGACGGGTTTAGGTAACTTACTCGATGTAACTTGATCATTTGGCGTGTTAAGGCAGGAGTTAGTTAGCTAGCTAGCTAGTTGGCTGAATTTCATTAGCTGAGATACCAGCAAGTGCGTGTAGATCGTTTGATTTGTACTGTATATAGGGAAACAAAATCTTTTGTGGGTTTTTTTACTCTCTCTCTTTCTCCATTACCTCCTGTCAGGGCTTGCAGATGAATCACAACATTCTTAAGTGAGCCAGTCTGTCCGCTTTGCCTCGAAGATGTATCGGTTACAAGCGGACGTTTATCATGGCACTCCTGTTCGGCAGTCCTCAAGGCCAGTCCATGATCGTGACATGGAGTCTCCGTCAGAAATCGTTGTGCCGGACAGAGGAGCTGGACCTTTGCACGCCTTGGTACTGAACTCGACTGTACAGCATGCGGTGGAATCGGCACCACACATTCCCTGTGAGATGAGCAGTATCAATGTTACAGCGGCAAAGCAGCAAGCTCCATCTGTTCTTCCACCAAGGCTGCTCACTGACACGCCAGCCAAAGTATTTGCCAGGCTAAAGGCAAAGGTTGAACAGCAAAACTTCAAGGAGTTCAGTGATGTTGCACAAAACACACAGATGGATAACAGCAATTTGTTACACCTGAAGATGCAGCAGTCACAGTCTGAAGATACCATACAGGAAGGCCAAGAAACATATGTGCTCTTACTTTCACCTCCCAAGTCCCAGAATATTACCTGGCAAGTAGGAGACTCGCCACGAACTGCAAATTCTGCCACAAATGTGGATGAAGAACGAGAAGGAAAAGTAAAAGGTAAAATCAGTTTGTGTGTATGTTGTTTAAAACAGCCTTCAGGCCCAATGATTTGTGCTTATTATTACACAGCTTGTGGTTTTGTTTATGTGGTGTTTGTTTCCTCAGAGCCAGTTATTTTGCTGGAGAGGCTGCCCACTGTGGAGGTATTCACACGAAATGAGACACAGCAAAAGAAAAAGTGGATGAATCGCTTCAGGAATTCTAAAGATCTAAACACAGATATGAGTAAGATTGTGATTACTCTACAGTAATTGGAGTCTGTTGATAAGGGCATTTGTGCATTTTGGAAGGGTATTTTGGTTGCGGTTGTGCCTGATGCCCTTTTATTTAGCATTATACCCTATTAGCTAACAGTCAAGTATGTTCCTCTGCTCACGTATTTCAGAATCTTAGCTCAGATTTGCATAGCACTGTTGCATTGCTTGTCTATCTAAATCCCCATGTCAGCATTGAAGATACCTGAACATCCTGAGTCAAAAAAAAAACAAATTTCAGTACCTTTTAGTAAATAATGACTCGTGGTATCCCAAACAGAATTTGCTGCCTCTCTCTCTCCCTAGTATATTATGTTATGTATATTGGTATAAGCACATCTGGGGCAGTAGGCTGCATGGCGTGCTAAAAATCAGAAGATAGAGTTCTTATAACAATGATTTAGACACATTTAAATGGTTGTATCTAGATTGTAGTTTGTGCAGTTGGTCCAAAAACATTTGACAAATTGTGGATAATTCATCTGTCATCTCCAAGCATTTAAGCAACATTTACTGCTTTCAAGTTTTGAGTAAGTTATCTTACAGAAGAGGGCACTGACAGAACATTTCAGAATTATTTATTGGACATCTTTACAGAAACGAATGGGTATTACATCGAAATGCGTTTCTGAGCACAAACCTGAGCATCTTAGTTATTGTCAGTACTGGAACACTGAGTAATTACATAAGCCTTTTTGAATTGTTTAATTAAACATTGATTATAAATACACAGATCGGGCATAACATTATGACCATCTTGTTGTATCTACACTCTTTATCCATTTTATCAGGTCCACTTAACTCATAGATGCACCTTGTAGTTCTAAAGTTGCAGACTGTAGTCCATCTGTTTCTGTGCATCCTTTGTCTCTGCATACTGCTGTCTCTGATTGACTCGCACAACACACTAACACACCACCAACATGTCTGTCGTAGTAGTGCTAAGAGTGATTCACCACCCGCATTATACCTGCTCTTTGGTGGTCCATGTTGTGGTAGGTGGAGCTGCTAAAAGTGTGTGTAGATTTAGGTGGTAGTAATTGTATGCCTGATTGGTGTATATGTAGCTATAGTACAGTGTATATATGATGCATATATTGGAAAATTAATGTAACATACGACCTTTCATCATCATTTAACATCAGGAATTCAGTAATGCTTTACTGCAATTTCCAGAGCCATATGTTTTGCTGGATCGTCTGTCTTCTGAGGAGTCACCTGGTCAGATGGAACGGTGGAAGCAGCTGCAATTTATGAATTGTGTTAGCAAATCACAGCACATCAGAAATAAAGGTAATTTATCAGAAAATGGGCATTATTTTGTGGAATAAAGAATAAAAATTGTTAACTATTCCACAAATTCAGTCATGCTTCTCAATCTTATTGGACTGTAGGCTGCCGAGGTGTGTTTGGTGAGATGAGTTTAAAGGATAACTTGGAATCTGAAACCGAAGTTGAAGAACGTGGTACGGTGGATGATGGCCACAACAGCCTAACAGAGTCACCAAGTCTGGAGCGTGTGGAGAGTATACGAGGTGGGCCGCCACCACCTCAGGCCCTTACCAACCTAATGGACGATCCTCTCCTGCAACTTTCTCCTCGCATTTTAATACCTCGAAAGGAAGCTACAGTCTTTAAATCTAAGCAACAGAATGAAACGGAGGAAATGGATGCAAGGACCAGTGTGGTAAGTGATGAGCTGGAACCCCTTCTGTTAACTCATTCTACATATGTAACAATTTTTAGTTATTTGTTTATTGTTTTGTCTCCTTCTGGAATTTCAGGTAAAGGGGATTCACTTGAGAGACTGGATCTTAAAGTTGCAACAAAACAGAGATCTTCTTGTTGATGGTATTCGTGTGTAAGTTGACTTACAAAAGCTATAGTTTAGAAGTTACACCAAAAATCTCATAGAAGATCTTGTCGTATCTCATCTGTCCAGTCTGTGTTGATTAGAAATCCCCCCCCTCCCCCCCCCCACCCCCCCCCCCCCCCCCCCCTTCCTGCTTTATTGAAAAGAATTGGTAAAAGAAAAAATGTGTCCAGGTATATTTCTTTAGATTTATTTATTTATTTATTTATTTATTTATTTATTTAATTTGATCATAGTGACAACAAGGTACCTTGGCACAGTAGCTGCATCACTGAACGTGTTTCGAGTACTGTGGTTAAATCTGCATCTGGCAGCACCTATGTTCTTGTTGGAAAGATGTCGCACTGCTACAATTCACGTAAGCTGTATTCAGTTTTTTGTCAGATTTCATGTCATTTCTCACTGCTTTCATAATGTAATTTTCTTTTTCTTTCCAGCCTTTCCTTTGTGGTTTTTGAAGAAGTTTCTGTTTGGGTTTCCAGAAAAGTGGAAGGAATACTTGAATACATTTTTGGCTAACCGGGGAAAGTATGTTGCCTCTATGTTCTCTCTGCATAGTCTTACAGACTTCTTATAAAGTTTGTTGATTGCAATATTACTGTGTCAGTAAAGCTTCATGTATAATTCATTTCAGGTCTGAAACAAGCCAAAAGAGGAACAACTCGACACCTTGTGAAGAACCAAAGAAGTGGCCCCCAAAAAAACAGATTTCCAAACGTCCAAAGCCTAAAGACAGTGTAACCTGTGAGTGCCCTAACTGAAAGAATTTCAGTGGTGAACTTCTGGAGTTGATTATCCTAATCCTTATTTTGCTCATCACCAAGCAAGTCTGTGCATGTTATGTGTTCATAATAGTTCAGTGTAAGGTGATGTACAAAGTCTGGCTTTAATTGTCTGGATTTGTATTTATATTGTAAAGAGAGATTTGAAAAATGAATGGATGTATTCTAAAAGTGTCTCTTTTTTTTCATGAATTAATCAAATATGATGATTCTTTCTTTGTTTTAGCTTCGGTCAGTCCTGCTGGAAATATCCAGTATTCCCGTAGTGGCCGACTTATCAAACCTCCTTTGGACTACTGGAGAGGAGGAAGGGTCATTTTAGACTCTGATATGAACGTTACTATACATGAGGATTATGCAGCCACTGCAGATTTACTACCGGTAATGGGTTATTGTTAATCTAGAATTGTATTTGTTTGTTTCTTTAGAATTTCACATCATTGATATTTCAGAGTGATGCTATTGAATGTTTTCTTTTTTTTCCCTCTTAGAAGAGAAAGTCAGTGGTAATTGCAAAGTCACAGACAAATTCAACAGACCAGCTAGTTGTGTCCAAACCCCCAGCTGAAGGTAGACGTCATGCTCTTTTCTTGTTTTTTAACTGCAACATACGGTATACTACTTTTATTTATGTATTTATTTATATATTTTTAAAAAATTACTTCCCCCCCCCCCCCCTTCACTAGATTCACATGTTGGTGAAGAATTCGTGTTGGTGCCAAGGACACGTGCGAAACGGTATATTAAGTCTCAAAAGGGAAACAAAGCTTTGAAGAAGGATTTGCAGAAGAAATCCCTTAATGCTGCCTCCAGTTCTGACTCTGGTCCTGACTGTAAATCTACACAGCCCACTACTCAACAGGCACAACCTGAGAAGATTTATTTGAGACGAGGTCGGTCATATTCTAGAGGAACCTCTACTGGCTCAGAGTGTGAAGTGCCTGAAGTTGACGCACGAATTTCTGCAGTGGGGTCTACGCTTGGTTCACATGCTCAGTCATCACCTGCAGATGGTAATTTTGCGCTGCAAGACCTGGAGAAACAACAGAAAACCAGGCTGAACACGAAGCCTTTTAAGAGAGTAATTCAGAGTGAGCTGCCTTCAGTTTCGTTCTCTGATTCTGATGATGCCAATTCTCCTCGCACGCGCTCCAGAGTCCGGAAAAATGCAAATTCCAAACATGCATTCACCCTTCCTGACCCTCCAGAGGCACACAGCAGACAAATATCAAAAGCAGGGCAGAAAAGCGAAAGGGTTCCATCTAAAAGTCCTACTCCAGAGGCAGAGGTCTCTGACGTTCAACTGAAAGAAAAAAAGATGAATGTAGAAAAAAAATCTCAGAGACGTCGAGTTCCACAGAAACACGAGGATGACATTTTGCATACAGGTGATGTTGACCCTGGACCTTCAGGACTTGGGAGACGAGACAAAAAGAAGACACCCTCTATGCCAAAGAGGACAAGACCAAGAAAAGTTTCAGGAACTTCTAAAAGAGAAACAACCGAATGGACTTCACCTGACGGCACACATTCTAAGCAGTCAAAGGAGCGGGATGATACTCAGTCAACTGTTCCAAACAACAGTGATAAGAAACAGAGGGCATCGGTGAGGGACAAAGCGGGAAACAAGAACAGTAGGCAAAGTGGAAAACGCAGTGGGAGTGAGGAAGATGCTGCAAATGGAAAATGGACGGAGAAAGAACTTCAAAAACTTCAAGAGTAAACCTTTCTGTTGTCTTTATTTACAATATGGATGTGTGTGTGTGTATATATATACTAAGTATAGTATTGTATTGACAATGCAAGACTGTCAGAGTTGTAACTGTAATGGCCATCTATGGTTTAGTTACTGGGGTGGTCTGTAGTATATCACCTCTTTTCAAGTTGATTGTTACATATCTGCAACATTTTATGCACACAAGTGCAGATATGGCTGCTAACATGTCTTCTCTGTCAGAAATGCCTACAAATCTAGTATGTCTAGTACATAGGGGGGATACATCTGATCAAAAGTTGAGATGTGTGAAGTATCCTGTGTCCTCTACAGCAGTATTTCTCAATCCTGAGTTTAAAAACAGAAAAGTTGAAGCTGTGGAGTGCTATCACTCTCCAGGAGCTGGATTGAGAAATTCTGCTCTACAGGATTTGTACATCAAGAATGTAGAAAAATGAAGTAATCAAGCTGTGATATACCTCCAAGAAGACATGGTTACTACAGTGTTTAGCAGATATTAACTCACCCAAATTAAAGGACAACATCTTTTTTCCCAGGGCTGTAAATTCATTACCGAAGCACAAGCGTGGCTACTGGGTAAATGTAGCATTGGTAGTTGGCACCCGCTCAGCTGAGGAGTGTCAGGAACAGTACACTGCACATTGCCAAACGCGTGGAAGACCAAGAAGAAAACAAAAGGAAAACTCGTCTAAACCACATGAACCAGGTCTTGTTAATATTTTTAAACTAATATTATACGACTTGTTGAACAGAATGACATTTTAAATAAGGTGTAATATATAAGTTATCATTTATGTGTAACGTTGTTGTTAATGTGTATTACTTTAATAGGAAAGGAGACTGCTCAAATCACTGCCAAGGTTGGAACACTAAAGAGAAAGAAACAGATGTGGGAGTTTTTGGATCACATGCCCAAAGATGACCATGATGATTTCTTTACTGGCTCACCAATGTGCAGTAAACAAATTAAGGTGAATAGCATTATTATGTAGGCTATAGCATTGTTATATTGAGCTGCTGGTCTCGGCCCTGTGTCTCAATTAAGGCCGTTTAAGGTGTGTGTGTGTGTGTGTGTGTGTGTGTGTGTGTGTGTGTGTGTGTGTGTGTGTGTGTGTGTGTGTGTGTGTGTGTGTGTGTGTGTGTGTGTGTGTGTGCGTGCAGATGCCTGTGTGGTCTGCAAATGGAGATGAGCCAGACTTTAACCAGCTACAGGATCCACAGACCCCCAGCTCGAGCATCTTCCCAACAATCAAAACTCCTCAGTGTTTGCACATTACCCCGGGAATGCTGGGGTCTGTTAACAGGTAGGTTGTCCTACATCACTGCCAAAAGCAAAAAAAATACTGTTTTTAATAAAAGAATGTAAATGGAATAAAACACACCTCACTTTTTTTGTTTTCTTTATAATATAATTAGTATAGGAGGATAAGAACAGAATTCCTTTGTGTGGCCATACATTCTAATAAACTGAGACAGTTAACGTCCGCTTGTGGTGAGGGGAGGGAATGATTTTTGTGTACATCTCGAGTCGGAGCATACGGTTTCAAAATCTTCAAAATGTTAAATACTGTCTCTGGATTAGATATTGTCTGCAAAACTAACAAGGCATTAAAGGATGGCCTGTTTGATAATTTTGTCTCAAAAGATTGATCTAAAGTGTCCACCATGCAGAGAGGGGTATAGTTTGGGCTGAATAAAAACTAATCTGCTTCTGTTATTATTCAAGGAACAACAACGATAAGTATATCTACCAACTACAGAAGGTGAAACGACAAGGCAACCATGGCAGAAAGGGCAGCCCAAAGGTGTGTATGACTGAGAACAAACTGTCAGATCTACTTGGCCTGGCTTTAAGTTGTCCTGGAATTTAAAACACACTGTTTTTGGAGTTGTTTGTTTTTTTGTTGTTGTTGTTGTTGTGTGATGTGTGGGTTTTTTTTTTTTTTTTTTTTTTTTCTTGAACAGGAAAAGTTTACTCCTGTTCCATCAGTGAGGAAAACAAAGAAGAGATGCGTTGGTATGTGCAGTTTTGCTATAGAAAATGTCATAAGCATTGTTACCTGAGGATTAGTCACAAACACCCAGAGTGACCTTATCTATTGTTCTGCAGCTGAAGATGATGACTTTGTTGTATGGAACATGCTGTCTGACAAGGATGTTCCTTCAGGAAGAGGGGAGGATGAGGATGAGGAAGATTATTACTTCACTGATGAATATTGAGGACGTTCTGCAGAAATATTTTTTTGCATTAACCTTGAATTTAAGTTTTTGTCTATTTAACGGTTCTCTAAAATAATGTTTAGGCTGTTAATAAAAAGGGCATTTCCAGTTCTGACAACTTTAAAAATGTAAGTAAAACAGTTAAGTTTTTTATTCTTTTATATTTTTTGGGGGGGGCACTATTAGGCACTATACTAGTCTACTCCATGTTTTTAATTTGCTGTTCAAAATGTTTAAACTTAATTGTTGTGAATAATTTAAATAATAAATTAGTGTGAACAGATTGTCATTGCCTTCTCTCATATCCATGGACAGAGAATTTTTGGGTGAAACTCAAATGTTTTTATGGTTTTGACAATGCAAATAAATACATACATATTCTCAGTGGCAAATGTCAAAAAACACATTATAAAGAGGAACAGTGGTTGCAAGAAATGGAAAAATGAGACACTGTTAAGCCTCAGACTCCAGGGTTCAGCAGTGCAGGTTAAGTACTGATTCTTAGTATCTAGATCTCATAGCCTTGAACTGTCACACATCACGTGTCCAGAAGGCCTTCTATCACTCTTCCTCTATGCCTGCTGCAAAATCAGCAGGAAAATATTTAAGCTGCAGGGGATGGATTATCGCAGGACACCTTTAGCAACCTGTACAACTCCATGCCAAGACATGCCATGTTGCATTGACAAACATGGTGGCCTGACGCCATACTGACAGACACCTCTTCTGTATGTATATATCATTAAATATTGCCCATAGCTGTTTAAATTTGATCTGTCTTCTGAATAGCACTGCAACTCTACACTTTTGTCTGGAATTATATTTTTGATGATGCATATCCTTCCTCAAGCGTTTAGGCTTCCATGCCAATTTCTCTTCTCTAAACCTGTTTTGTAAACTCATTCTGCGTGAGGAATCCAGAGTTAATTTTCAAGTTGTTCCAGGATTTACTTTTTGGAAAATAACCTTTTTTTGTTTTTTATATCTCCGATTGAAAAAACAAATATGACATCAGAACACTGACATTCACTTCATGACAGTCTGGCCTGCCGCCATTACAGCATTTGGCGAAGCTGACGTGGTGTTAAGGGCAGCCATTGTAACAGTCTGCTAGCACTATCAGGGTAACTTCTGAAGGGCATCAGTGGCTGAATGTCCATAGTTGAGCCTGTTGGGGCGATCCATCGGTTCTCCCTGTCCATGGTTTGCGTAGGTGTCTCAGATGCTTCGTGTCACTGATGCGTGTCTTGCTCTATCCGCTGCCACCAATAGCGTGCTATGGTAATTTCCACACAAGCGGTATGGCCCTCAATAACTGTCCTCCAACTGCTCGATTTGATGTTACTGGTAAAAAATAACAAATATATTCAACCCCAGACATTTCTAAGCCAAACCAGTTTGATTTAGTGGCATACGTTCACCTTACAAGCTTCATTGCTCAATCCAGTCACACCAAGCAGGTGGTTCACATTCTCGAAGGTAGTGACTCTATATTAATATGTATTAATACACTGCTCAAAAAAATAAAGGGAACACTCAAATAACGCATCCTAGATCTGAATGAATGAAATATTTTCATTGAATACTTTGTTTTGTACAAAGTTGAATGTGCTGACAACAAAATCACACAAAAATCATCAATGGAAATCAAATTTATTAACCAATGGAGGCCTGGATTTGGAGTCACACACAAAATGAAAGTGGAAAAACACTACAGGCTGATCCAACTTTGATGTAATGTCCTTAAAACAAGTCAAAATGAGGCTCAGTATTGTGTATGTGGCCTCCACGTGCCTGTATGACCTCCCTACAACGCCTGGGCATGCTTCTGATGAGGTGGCGGATGGTCTCCTGAGGGATCTCCTCCCAGACCTGGACTAAAGCATCCGCCAACTCCTGGACAGTCTATGGTCTATGGTGGTTGGTGGATGGAGAGAGACATGATGTCCCAGATGTGCTCTATCGGATTCAGGTCTGGGGAACGGGCGGGCCAGTCCATAGCTTCAATGCCTCCAGCCACATGAGGTCTAGCATTGTCCTGCATTAGGAGGAACCCAGGGCCAACCACACCAGCATATGGTCTCACAAGGGGTCTGAGGATCTCACATGGAGGGCTGTGCGGCCCTTCAAAGAAATGCCACCCCACACCATTACTGACCCACTGCCAAACAGGTCATGCTGAAGGATGTTGCAGGCAGCAGATCGCTCTCCACGGCGTCTCCAGACTCTGTCACGTCTGTCACGTGCTCAGTGTGAACCTGCTTTCATCTGTGAAGGGCACAGGGCGCCAGTGGCGAATGCCAAGCATCCTGCATGGTGTTGGGCTGTGAGCACAACCCACATCTGTGGACATCGGGCCCTCATACCATCCTCTTGGAGTTGGTTTCTAACCGTTTGTGCAGACACATGCACATAAGTGGCCTGCTGGAGGTCATTTTGCAGGGCTCTGGGAGTGCTCCTCCTGTTCCTCCTTGCACAAAGATGGAGGTAGGGGTCCTGCTGCTGGGTTGTTGCCCTCATACAGCCTCCTCCACATCTCCTGGTGTACTGGCCTGTCTCCTGGTAGCGCCTCCAGGCTCTGGACACTACGCGGACAGACACAGCAAACCTTCTTGCCAGAGCTCGCACTGATGTGCCATCCTGGATGAGCTGCACTACCTAAGCCACTTGTGTGGGTTGTAGAGTCCGTCTCATGCTACCACGAGTGTGAAAGCACCACCAACATTCAAAAGTGACCAAAACATCCGCCAGAAAGCATAGGTACTGAGAAGTGGTCTGTGGTCCCCACCTGCAGAACCACTCCTTTATTGAGTGTGTCTTGCTAATTGCCATTTATTTCCACCTGTTGTCTATTCCATTTGCACAACAGCATGTGAAATTGATTGTCAATCAGTGTTGCTTCCTAAGTGTTTTCATAGAAGTTTGATTTACTTGAAGTTATATTGTGTTGTTTAGGTGTTCCCTTTATTTTATTGAGCAGTGTATGTAGAAAAGTAGAAGGATCATTATCTGCCAAGATAATTACCTCTGGTCAGATCTCAGCTGTTTATTATTGGATCGGGATGGGAAAAAAAAGGGAGATCAGTGTTGCATATTTGGCACTCCGGTTGTAAGGGTAATTTAAAAAAAATCTCAATTACGTCCTATGCTAAATACATATGTTCAAAACACTACACTTTTTAGGCATATCACTGGATCCTCGAAATTAGAGTCGTTAGAGTTGAAATTTGGCTACATCTAACTGACGGCCACAATAAGCCTGTCTCTACTACTGATTATGGAATTTATGGTACCTTGAGGGTAGCATTAATGCGCAGTAGCGTTAGCTTTTATGTAGCAATAGGCTTATGACTCCTTAACGACCTCGTAATTCAGAGGGAAATTACATTTGGGTGTCTTCAGCTCTAATTCGTGATTTAAAATTGTAATCTAATAGTACTGAGATATTGAGAACTGTCTCTGTTGTACTGTTGCTTAAAATTTGTGAATAACTTAAATTACGTATAGGATATGTGTTTGGGGGATTCCCCTCGGTAATATTTTCCTGAGGATTCCCCTCACGCACTCTAGTCGAGGAATGAATGGATCCTCTATGGCAGGTTTCCCCCTGGCGGGCATGCTGGATCTGTAAGGGGTTTGTCGCCTCAGTTTGAAACACACTTTCACCCTGGACATACGCTGCCTTCAGCGGTCGGTTTTTGTGTGGTTACGGATGTAGAGTGAGTCGCATTAAATGCAGAGGTTTTGTAGCTGTCTCTTTCCCCAGTGGAAGTGGTAATAAATCTGGCAGGTAACAGACCTTCTCTTTTGGTTTTTATTTAATTCCCAATAAACAAAACCTCGTATGCTAGCTAACTAGCGCTTAGCATACTCCATCAGCCCTATGAAACTCAACTATGGCTATGGAGTAACGTCTGCTTAGCTCTCGCGATACAACGTTAGTGGGTGTTTGGCTGGTCAGTACTAATCGCAGCGGACTCAATATAAACACATGAGCTTAGTTACCTGGATGATTTAATGTAATATTCCACTGACAGGTGTATATTTTTTGTTAGGAGACTTAGCAGACAGAAACTTTTTTTTCGTAGCTAGGGAGCTAGCCTGCCGTGTGGGCGTCTGAGGACACAGACACCAAGTGTTGATACACCTGCAAGAAAACAGACTGTTCTTGCTAAATTGTTCCGCTTCCTTAGTTTGCTGTTTCATACCTAAGTAAGGTGTGGTTTAACCATGTTAGTATTGTACAGTAAAACCAGTGTATGGTTTATCTGACTGATCAGTGAGTGTAGTAACTCCAGTTGATTAGTATGCCGGTGTCAGTACGTCACCGTGGTCATATACAAACCCTCTGTGATTGAACCAGCTGAGGTGCTAATTACATCCCCTTTAATTTAAGTGTAAAATTGTGTGGAGAGTAGCTTTTCTTTATTTCCTTCGCAGTGAGATGCCTTCATTGTGTTTAGGGTTTACATTGATTAATCTTATTTTAAAATGATTACTATTTTGTTAGGCATTGTGTGAGTTAATGCTGCAGTGCTGCAGTGTTATGTGGAAGTCTGCTTGGCATATTGCATTATTCATTGCTGCAGCAGATAGGTTTACATTCTGATTGGTCAGAAGGCTGACAGTCTAGGTCCCTTACAGAATGTAATTCACACCTTGACAGGTGACTCCGGTTTTTACTCTATATGCACAATTGGACATTTCTGAAACCTGAATATTACTGCAGCTTTGTGCCTTAAGTATTGTCTTTGCCAGCACAACTCTCCACTGCTTACACACAAAAAACGTGTCCTCAAACATGGCATGAGCTTGATCTTAGGCCTTGTAATCCATTCTGCATCTGTGGATTGCCTTCTGACTGGTGTCTTTCAGGGATGATGCAGTGAGGACCAGTGCCAGGAGGTTTGACTCAGCAGGTCTGAGTTCAGTTGGAGATCTATAGACAGACGGAGGATGGAGCAGGCCCACAGTCTGCTGCTAAACGAGGATGCCTGTGGCTGCCTGGGAGAGCACCAGAGGGCTGAGTTTGTCTTTGAGTGGCTGCGTTTTCTGAAAAAGCTGCTCCCCACTGCAAACAGGGTGAGTGGAAGACAATCAGGCTTGCCTCGACAATGAGCTCGCTGTTGGGCAGACTTGCAGAGTCTCTTATTCTCTCTCAAATACTCAGTGACAAAAGAGAGCAGACTGTTTTGCTCCCTGTTTTTCACTAAGCCAGCCGTCTTTTAAATTGAGTCTGTGTCTGTATGTATGTATGTATGTATTTGCTTGTTTGAGACAGTGAATGGATTTACTTCAATATGATCTTTGTAATACACTTTATTCATTTCATGAATCAGGCGATTAGTGTTAGGACAGAACTGACATAAGACAATGGTGAACGAGGCAATCTGGCCTGAAACCAACATAGTAAAGGTGTAGTGTTTAAGATTTAGTGGGTCTGTTCGTAGAAATGTATACAATGTTTGTTTTTATTATAATCATTAGTTGAGGGTTTATACCTTTTACTATGAATTACTTTTTCAGATCTACATAGTAGTGAGGCCTTTCCCCACAGGCCACCATGCTAGTGCTGTAGTCCTAAACAAACTAAACACTGGCACCTACCTTCTTTTTTTTTTTTTTTTTTTTTTTTTCTTTGAAGTGGTGCACTGTTTTTCTTTTCTAAACATTTTTGTCCCCTACATGATATTGGTAAAATTCAAGGTACTGGTTCAGTTTTTTAATTTTGTCTTGGATACTAATTTTAATGGTTTAATGAATTCAACCAGCCCTGGGTTACAAAAACAACGGACACCTGCTGTTGGCTAAGCACATTAAATATATGCTCTAGTGCTTTTCAGCCTAAATTTATATCAGTTGTATCTGTAGTTAGTCTAGCGTTGGTTATCATGGCACAATAATTTTAACATCCTTCCTTGTACTTGGAAAAATATTCAGAAGGCATAGGGTATTTTCTGACAGTAAGTACTTGTATACTCTAAAAAAGCTTAATTAAAATTGCTGTTTGTGGTAATCAGCGGTATGATACAGGTTCATGAATGATTGGTCAAAAAAATACTGTAATATTCCTTGTAAACAGCATTGTGTTTGTCTGTCTGTGGGTGCCAGGTGGATGTTAAGCGCAACCAGAAGCGGCTGGTGGAGCAGCTGATGGCCATTCTGACGGGTTCTCCAGGCCCCTCCACACGCTGCTTGTTGGCCCACTGTCTGGCTGTGCTCTACCACGTGGGTGACTCATTCACCTCTAGCCTCACAGTGGATCGCTGCAATGACATTATTCGCAGCAAGGATGATTCACCCAGCTTCCTACCCACTAGACTGTAAGTGCCGTTTGTCATATATTATTCTTCTCCCACCCAGTCCTTACTATACCATATGCACACACACACACACACACACACACACACACACACACACACACACACACACACACACACACACACACACACACACTCTCTCCCAGGCAGTGTCCCACAAATCTGGCCTGAACTGAAAATGGGTTTCTGTGACACTTTCACTGCCTTGCCCTGATTTGTCATTATCTGTTTGTGTGTTATTCTGGGGCTTTAAATATTCACCTTCAGAACCTCACATGAATTTCACTATCAAAGAGTAGACAAGAGGTGGTTCTGTGTTGAAAGAAATCTCAAGATTAAAATCTGGTTAGTGCAGCTGTGTAAGCAGTCCAATTCCAGCTTTACTGCCTGAAAATCGGCTCCATCTTAATCTGTCTGAAACTGAAAATAATTTAATTTAGTAGCATTAACAAATGAAATGGTTTTTATCCACACAGTGCAGCTGTGGCCTGTCTGGGTGCGATGTATGAGCAGCTAGGCCGCCTTCTCATCAGCTCCTTTAAAGAAACAGTGGCAAACCTCCTGAAAGCCTTGAAGGGAGCAGAGGTAAGAATTTCAATTTAGTCCCCTTTAAAATAAACCTTTAAGCATTTAGTTACAAATCTAGTATTAAAATCATTTTTTTAAAAATACATTAAATTTCTTTAAGCTTTATCATCTGTCTTTAAATCACTTTGAGTTGCCATTGATATGAAAACTATAAATAAAGACAAAACCTGACAAATAAAGTGGTGGTGATGGCAACCAAAGGTCTCAGTGTATGTAATGCAAATATAGCATTTTTATTCATTTATCTGTAGATTTTACCAGTTTTTTTCTCAAAAGCATTTTTCCCAGCAACACTCTGCATGTGACTCTTCATGATAAATGCAGTTAAAGAATGTGTTTTAAGCTAACAATTCATGTCAAAACTATTGTAAAACTCTGTCTTAGGCAGCATAGTGATATCTTCCTCGGTTATACCACCACCACTGTGAACAATTACAACATTGAATTTCACATCAAATTCTGTTTACATCTTAACCATTTTATCATGTTGAATTTTTGAAAATCAGTGGAATCTTACATTTGAAATGTTAAAATGTTGGAACAAAGCAGCATAATTGATTGACATATCTAGAATAACAGTAAGTTATTAACAATTAGTAACGATATAACATTTAACTTTGAATTTGTTTATATGATTTACTCTTTTTAAAGTGTCTGAAGTATCTAGTAAATTATCATCACCCTTTTATGCATGTAGTACGTTTTACAACTTGTGTGTCCCAAGTCTGGTTCCAGAATTGTAATAAGTAAGCTGAGGGTGACACTGGCAGCAATACTTCCTGAAAGTATCAGGCATGAGCAACCAAGACTTGAAAAGGTTTCACCTAGGAATAGGTTTCTTCTAAGTTTCACCAAAAAATATAGTTTACAGAGTAACAATGGCACTGATCGTAAAGACAAAGTCTAGTTATTTAGAACACAGTCTGGAAAAGTTAGAATGCTGGTTTTGGTAGGCTTCTGTATGTTGAATATGAGAACATGGTAGGTAAAGAGCTCAATGTGAATGTAAAGCCAGAATTCAAGTTAAAAATGTCCTGGTGTTTCACAGAAATGGTAAAGTTTTTTCAATAGGCTTCTGTTGTTATGTTGACTTTTTAAATTATATTTATTTATTTATTTATTTACTTAAAAAGGATGAAAAAAAACAACAACATTGTTCAAAAACATAACCAAAACACCATCACATAAAACATGAGGAAGAGAATCTGGATTGACTTTGGTTTTGTGTGTGTCCAGTCTCAAGGGCGCTACGAGATCATGTTGTGTGTAGAGAAGATTCTTAAAGGGTTGGGGGTGAGTGCTGTGCCCTGTCACAGAGACATCTACAAAGCAACACGCACATGCCTCACTGACCGTTCCATGGCTGTTCGCTGTGCTGCTGCCAAGGTATCTCCAGTGTTCATATTGGTATTGTCCTTGAGTGTCCTTTAGTATTTGTTGTATTATTTGGACAATAATTGTAAAATCTCTTGCAAACAGAGTTTCTTTGTCATTTTCCATGTAAAGTGGAATGTGTACTGTTCTGTGCTGTCAGTGCCTAATGGAGCTCCAGAGAGAAGCTGTGTTCCTGTGGTCCACTGAGCTGGAGAATGTAGCATCTCTCTGTTTCAGAGCCTTTGAGGGCTCCAACTATGATGTTCGCATTGCTGTTTCCAGACTGCTGGGCCACTTGTTAGCCTCTGCACTTGAGCCTAAACAAGCAATAGGTAGGCTGAGCTTATTTATTTCATTTCTAGTTGTAATTAAAATTCTAAATACAAAGCTTACAAATTAAATTACTATAAAGATTTGACAGGACAGTCCATTTTCACACCTGCATAGTCCCCACTGGACTAAACAACTTCACTCTGAGACAAACTTATCTAGGCCTCATGGTTAATTTCATGGCCACATTGTTATTATGTAACATTATATAATGCAGTTACAGGATACTCATATTTGGCATTGTGAACACCAGTCATTTTGTGAAATTGGTGGTTTGACCATTTTAATTTAGCCAATCTGGTCGCTAAAGCATGACCGATCTACATGCAACACTAAATACTGATACTAGCCTATTAATGATAATTGTCTGGGTGGTTAGTTTCTGAATACAGATATCTTGAGCAAATCTGTTGTTCATGTGTCATTATGTTTCTTTTATTTAATAGCTTTTTTTTGTTTTATAATTTTCCTTTCTCCTTATTTATTCTTCATTTCTGTTTCTGCAGCTCCCAGGTCAGGGTCCAGGCGGAGCTGTCTGGAAGAGGTGATGGAGCTGGTGTCCACTGGTTTCCTGCGAGGCTCTGCAGGTTTTCTTCGAGCCGGCGGGGATATGCTGAAGGGCACAAGCTCTGTGAGCAGAGATGTGCGTGTGGGCATCACACAGGTCGCTACCCATCTCTCAAATATCCTTATACCTCATATTCAGTCAGAACAAAACATTAGATCTTGTTAAAAGATTTTAGGTCTTTTTTGTAATATAAAGTAGTCTAATACATTAAGAACAGGTTTTTAAGAAAAATAGTGAGTGTGCAGACATCAAAATTTGGTCTCTTCTGTACCTTGTATCATGCCACATGTTTTTTGGATGTGTTCAGCGTTATATACTTTACTTGCAGTCTGTGCACATTCATTTGTGCACATTAACTTGCATACTTAGATTTTACACATTCTGGATTTTCCTTTAGGCATGTGTGGTATTCATATCTGCTCTGGGTGGGGCTTGGCTGGAGGCACATTTCTCTTCCCTCTTCTCTCTCCTCATGGAGCTGGTGTCTCACACACGGGCTACCCAAAGCCCAGTCGATGCTGTCTGCTGCCGACGGTGTGTCACCTTCATCTTGCGAGCCTCTGTGGGCACCCTTCTGGGAGAGAAGGCCCAGATAGCAGCTGCTAAGGAGATTTGCCAGGCTATCAGCAAACAGAAGAAGGCTGTAGGTGAGTGTGGAAAAGTGGAAGGAGTAAAAGATGGAAGGATATTATTTGGGTCCTGACTGTAATATAGATTGTGCATGGGGTGCGTTTTTTGGTTGATTGATTAAATATTGCAGACTTGGTTTTAAATTAGAGACAAAAAGAAAAGGCAATAATCTCACTATATGTATTTCTGTCAGACGCAGCCCTGTGTGAGGGAAACATAGAGACACGAGTGAGCAACACAAATGTGATGGCCAGTCAGCATGCACTGGTGTGTGCCCTGCTGGAGCTGGGCAGCGTGCTACAAGACTTGGGCTCTAGCGCCACCCCTCTGCTGCATGATGCCAGCACAGGTCTGTCTCACACACTGACCACACTTCAACCCCGCAGGAAGGATTTAAATATGTTTTATTTCCAACTGGGACACTCGGGTGGGACCTTTTTTATTTTAGTTTTATTTGACAAAGTTTAAAACTCTTTGCCCCCCTAATTCTGTAAATACATTTGATGTTGCTTTTAAGAATATCACTAATGATATCTCCAGAAACATCAGCAGATTTATCAGCAGTGAAGTAGTTGGTTCATAATAATGATGCCAATAATAATCATAATAACCAATGACGTTAAGACAACTAAACATTTATATATGAAATATTTATATATATATATATATATATATATATATATATATATATATATACATTGTTTTATCAGCTCTACTTGCTATATAGGAGCACTTTGTTGTTCCATCTTTATCCCAATCATCAGTGGTCATTTACCTCACAGGTCCATCAAAGTGGCAGTATTGTTTGGGTACTAGACTTACATAGATCTGTAGGAAGTACTGTAAAACCTGAGAATTTGTTTGATTGTCAGAATGTAGCATCTTAAGTAATGATATTATATATAAAGTTAGCTATAAGTGATTATTTTTTTTGTCCCAGAATTCTGAATTAAATTTATACTACATGTTAATAAGGTCATGATTGACTATAAATTAATGACTTGTTTCCTGACAGAATTCCTAAAAAGAAAGCAAGGTATTCTCAAGTGCTTGGTCTTTCTTGGTGTAATTTCTGTATAACGTAAAGATGAATAAGGGACTTTGTCTGGGTGTGAAGACCTGCATCTAGAGCACTTCTGGCCTCAGACTTTGCCCAAAAGCATCTGTCTGCTTTTTAATGGAGGTGTCTAAGTGTGGTCAGGATGATGAATTAGGAAAGAGAAAAGAAGGCCTACAGCACTGATTTACACATTCAGCTATGCTCCCATTAGTAGCTTGCCAAATAGAGACAGAGTTTCAGCTAATTCGTTAAGTCTTTAATGGAACATTAATCTAACCCTTCAGCTGCACGAAGATGAGATAGAGGTTTCCAAACTTTTCCATTTTGTGCCTACCTAGATTAATATCATTTAAAGCAATTTGTCCGCATCTGCTCAGCAGTAGCCTGTTTTTAAATCTTTGAAGGTTAATGTTTTTGATTTCACTGGGATATTTCTTGTTCCCACACTTGAGTTTTTCT
Organism: Prochilodus magdalenae; assembly: GCA_024036415.1. Lineage (NCBI taxonomy): Eukaryota > Metazoa > Chordata > Actinopteri > Characiformes > Prochilodontidae > Prochilodus > Prochilodus magdalenae. The sequence continues at coordinate 349,035 of JAMWET010000837.1, forward strand.
TTGCCTTTGAAATGCTCCTTTTCATGCACAAAAGCTTAGTAACCTATTGGTAATGATATTGTATCTCTGTCCTACCTCTTTTCACACTCTTACAGGAATGCTGGACACAGTGATTTCTGTGCTTCTTCACCCTAGTGTATCTGCCCGATTGGCAGCAGCTTGGTGCTTGCGCTGTGTTGCAATAGCAATACCTGCTCAGGTGGCTGTATTACTGGACCGCTGTTCAGAAAGGCTCAACGCCCTGAAGTCCTGCCCCGAGGCTGTAGCTGGGTACAGTGCTGCTATTGCTGCCCTGGTTGGTGCAGTACAGCACTGCCCGTTAGGAATACCACACGCCAAAGGCAAGGTATGAAATTTTTGTAATCTAAAGTCCTCTGTCATGCTGTACTGCCATGGGAATATAGATTTGTTCTTTTAATTGAATTTGTGTCACCGTGAGTTAGGGTTTAGCTTATTCAGACTAATAAAGCAGAGGAATAATTCTTGCATGCATTGGAATTGGAATAGGTGGTGATGAACCTGGCTGAGGATCTGCTGCGTTCTGCTGCCCAGAACAGCCGAATTTCCATCCAGAGGACACAGGGAGGCTGGCTACTACTCAGCGCTCTGATGACCTTGGGTATGCGGGCGCTAACTGCACACCCATGCTTAGAGCATATGTAAAATGTATTAAAACAATGTTCTGAGATAGTATTTTAAGTCATAATTATCATCCAGCAAAAAAGTCTTTCACAAAATGGTTAAATGAATATGACTGCTGAATGTACTTGTCAGCCATGCGTCCTAATTCTTCCTAATTTGTACCTGAAATTGTACCAGTGAAAGAAACATGAAAAATAAATATATCTATTGTCATAGTTTAGGGATTGACAATCAAAAAACACCAATCAGCCATAATATTAAAACCACCTCCTTGTATTTACACTATACCATTTTATACGTGTTTGTGTTGATTGCTGCCCGCAGGATGCTGTTGGCTTGATAGGTTTGGTTGGTGGACTTTTCTCAGTCCGGCAGTGATACTGAGATGTTTAAAAGCTCCAAAAATCCATCAACCACCTATATATATATATATATATATATATATATATATATATATATATATATAATAATCTCATGTTAGGAGTTAAAACTTAAACTCAAATAGAACCTAGGGTCAGATAGACGACCGGCAGTGTGATTAGGGCTGATCTATATGACTGTGTCTATATGTCTTTAAATTGTGATAAATTACTGAACAATATGGTTTTCTAATCGTGTCATAGCAACACTTTGCAACTGAGTGCCTAAAGAGGGCATAAGTAGTCGTGTTTAAACATTTTTATTGTAGCATAATGTGTCAAATATAAATAATTGTATATTTAGATTTGGATATTTTTCATGTGACACTGCTTTGTCTTTTTCGACTTATCTAATGCAAGGAAAAACAAATAATGTAATAGGTTGATGTCCATACAAATTTCTGTGATCTTTGTTTTCTCAGCACACTTAATTTATTTGTTTGCTAGTATATCGAGGCTGTAGTGTATTGTTCAGTGCATTCTAAGGGATTTTTCTCTGTATTGCTAAAAATCTAGAATACATTAATTTTAGCAAAATATAAATAACATTACGTTAACAGCAGTGATTTGCACTGGAATAACTTTTTATTATATTTGTTCATTTTTTTAATGTCTGTTCAATGTTGTGACTAAAACATTTTCTTAGGACCCACCGTAGTGGAGCACCACCTGCCTAAAATGCTGTTGCTATGGAAATGTGCCTTCCCTCAGTCTGTTAAGGAGTTGGACAGTGAACTGAGGCGTGGAGACTCATTTACCTGGCAGGTGACCCTGGAGGGCCGTTCAGGAACGCTGTGTGGTGAGTGGGTCATGTCCATATGTGACATATTGGGACATATTTGTGCCTTCACGCCTAATACCCTAAACATGACTGCATTTATTAGGTAGGTAATTAGCAGATGCTAGAGCGACTCAAAACCATACTTAATGTTCCGTTGGATAATGTGTTCTAGCTAGTACTTGAAGGTTAAAGTCTACCCAGTAAACATTTGAGATATATATATATATATATATATATATATATATATATATATATATATATATATATATATATATAAAGTAAAAAGAAAATTAGCTTGGAATCACATCTTTATAGTACTTAATTGAGTAACTAAAATGAAAGAAAAAACAGAAAACCTTTCATCAAAGCAAGTACAATAGGTGATTGGGCTGGGAAGCACTGATCTACCTGTTACATCTGACCCTTAAGACCAGACCCATCAACAATATGGATCAAAAAGTCTGTCTCGCAAAAAAATAAAAAAACTGTGATCATATCTGTGGATTTGTATGTGTGTTTCGTTTTCTTTCTAGCTATGAAGAATCTGGTGGTGCACTGCAGGGATCTTCTTAGTGATGATGTCATTTGTCGAGTGCTTCCTCTCCTTTCCTGTGCTGTGGCCCTGCTGACACAGTAAGATATTTATTAAGTCACCTGACTTGCATGAAAAAAAAAATAGACATTCACCTTTTATGTACAAATACTTGCCCAAGTAGTCACACAAAGTAGATGCTCTGCTAAGTTTACATAGTTATGTATGAAAAGATCAGTTATCAGATAAGTCTTGATAGGGAAGTTGTGTGTTTTTTTTGGGTTTTTTTTGAGTTGCTAAATGAGATTTTATTGTACTTTTTTATATTTAAGGTTGCCTTCTCTGCTCAAATCTTATGGAAACCAACTAAAAAATGTTGTCACTGTTTTTCGGCTGAGGGTGTATGAGATCCTTGCATTGTTGCCGCCCAAGTCCTATGAAGGTAAAACAAAAGGAGCTGTTTTTGTTATTTACTGTTATGTTGTATAAACTTGCTTAATGACAAACCAGTTTTCTTAAGAACATGTTGGAGTGATCGCTAGTGTAATTACACTAGCTTGGCATTCTTCTGAACTAAGATAAAGCAAATTCTGCTATGGCAACCGGTTATGTCTACTATCTAGCTAGCTTAATGCTCTTGTGCACCGCTAAAGTAGATGGATGGATGGATGGATCCCAGAGGGAAATACAGAATTATAACCTAGCCACAAGTAATTGACTGAGTAACCAATCAGTGGTTGATTGTGCATTGGCTGAGATCTGAATAGGAAAGAAATCCTAATTCAAATTCTATTATGTTCCAGCAAGAAAATAGTTTCTGAGAAGCATTGTCTCCACCTCAATATCTAGATCCAACACTCAAGTATATCCCAGTAAAAAGTTGTCATTGCTGGCACTTCATGAGTTTTTACCACAAAAAAGCTTCCTATTTCCTTGTGGCATGGGTTCAAAAACAAAATACTGTGCAAAATACTGTTCTTGTTAGAACAGTATTTTGCATTCCCTGCAGTTTTCATGCATGCATAGATGTTGTGAATCTCCTTTGCCTCATCCCAAAGGTGTTCTTTTGGGTTGAGACCTGAACGTTATGCAGTTAAATGCTGGTTATACATTATATTTGGGTTTTTTTTGTTGTTGTTGTTGGTTTTTTTTTTTCTCTTCCAAACTTACATGAGAAATCTGCCTGTGTGAAAGACATGGTGACCTTTACACTGTTTTATTCCCACTGATTTGTACAGAAAGTTTTGGCACATTGCTGAAACAATTGCTGAATGACTTGACTGGTCCAGAAAATATGTCATGTGCTGAGCTTAGCCTCCTGCCCCCCCTGTGCCACAAACAGGACCTGGCTCTGCTGGGTCCTGCTCTTCAGGACATGGACCAGCAGTACATCGAGGAGCAGGTCAGCTTCAGGCTAAGCACTGTGTGCTGTCTATGCTGCAGATGTTTATGAATTTTTGTTATTATGCCATATATACGTTTGTAATTTGTTGTTTCAGATTCTATACCATATTGGCTGACAAAAAAAAGAATATTGAAAAGAATAATAATTTCTGGTTCTAAAATACTCCTGCAGCATACATTTAAGTGTTCTACATTGATTTAAAAATTTAAAAGGACTAGTGAAACATATGGAGTTGAGCAGGGGAGAAAAGTACATGATTGTGTGACAGATTTTTTAAATGAATAAACATTACTCTGGTGTTTCCCACTGCTGTGAGGTAAATCATGATATTCTATTGTGTTTGTCCATCCACAGCTTCATGGAGGTGTTATAGGAGGAGGAACATTGGAGTATGACATTTTCACCATCTTTGAAAAAGCTCAGGTGATACCTGCACCCCTTCCACCGTCAGCTGCCCTCACTGCTGCTGCAGTCCAGCTGTTTGGGGTCATTTTCCCTCACCTGGCTGTCCACCAGAGGTACAATATACCCACTATCCCATGTTTTACAGAATTTCTGTACAAAGCTGTACAAGGCAATGGTAATGCCTAAAATATGTGGTAAATGATATACTTGTACAATGGTCCCTTACAACATTGTATAGTATCAATGTACAACTGTCATTACGTTGCTGGGGTCTGACCTGCAAGGTTATTGTGGGCATGCGTTCCTTTGGTACAGTCTTGTGACTCTGTATTAAAGTGCTGTGAGCTCGGGCACAGGAACAGTTCTGGAAAAACGCGTGTTTCTGCCTTTTATTATAGGGCCCAAGTGCTGGAGCAGTTTTGCGAGTGTGTGAGAGTGCTGAAGGGAGCTCGGCAACAGACTGTTCACATCCATGTAACAGCAGCTTTTTGCTGTTCCCTGAAGGTAAACCTACAGTGGCTCAGAGTCAGTGTAACTGCAGCTTCATTCATTTCCTTTTGTTTGTTGTGCTAATTGGTATGTTGAAATTTTAATAAGACTTGATTTTTTTATTGTTTTATATCATTTTTTCAGTGTTTGTCTTTGAGTCATGAAACGTTGGGTCCAGAGGAAGTACAGAAGCCAGGTCGCACTCTTCTCCTGGGGGCGCTAGAGAGTTCAAATCCTCTCCTGCGCTGTGTTGCTGCAGAGGGTCTTGCCAGACTAGCACAGGTCCTCAACGAGCCCAATTTCACTGTCTCCTTGAGCCTTATGAGCTTTGACAAGTAAGTGCCTGCTGCTGTAAAGCATGTTTGACAGTCTAACTTCCTATTTAATGCCTTCTTAAATGAGCTTTTTCCTTTGAAATTCCCAGTAAATATTTTTCTCTTAGCTGTAAATTTTTTTTTTTATTAAAAAAACATTAACTTATTATAAAACATCCTGATGTAGTGACCTATACACAATGTGCACCTTTCAACAGCACCAGTTTACTCTAGAGTAATGATTCCATGCCCAGACTGTTGATTAATAAGTAAAGAGTATAGAGCTGTGTAAGGCTGAAGCCAGAACTTCTTTCTTCTTCCAAGGTTGAAGACAGCACGAGATGCCAACACACGAACTGGTCATTCCCTGGCTCTGGGTGCTCTGTACCGCTACTTGGGGGGCATCAGCTCCCCCCAGCACCTTAGTGCCTGTGTTGGGGTTCTCTTTACGCTCTCTCAGGACAACACCTCACCAGAAGTCCAGGTGGGACACCGGAACCCTTTTGGAGTCAGGGATAGCAGTGTTTTTTTTTTTTTTTTTTTATATAAATAAATCTCTAAAGAACCTGATAGCTTGTCGTGGTATTTTGCCCCCAGATTATAAAAAAGAATGTGGGTAAAAGCATGGATATACATTAGTCATTACATTAATTATTAAATACATTTGATTAAGAGTGTCTTTACTACTGCGCAAACAGCAATCCTAGGTTTATTAGTGGAGGGTTTGTAATTTTGACTTGTCTTTAAAGGGTGGTGGTGTTGATGTGTATGTGTATTGTAGATGTGGTCTCTTCAGTCTTTATCCATGGTGGTGGACCTAGCAGGGCCTCTGTATCGTGGTCACATTGAGGCCAGCTTGACTCTTGTGCTGCGGCTGCTTCTCTTAACACCACACACACAAGTGGAGGTGCAGCAGAGCCTGGGCCGCTGCCTTAACGCTCTCATCACATCGCTGGGGCCTGACCTGCAAGGTTATACATATATGCATGTTTAAACTCTCACAAATCCTCACAGTTTCTTCTGTTATCAGTTCCAATTATGATATAAGGACATTTTGTAGTTCTGCAACTACAGACTGTAGTTCATTTATCTGCATTATATATTAGCCTTTCTTGGTCAAAGACTCATCATCAAAAAAAAAATTTACCCAGGATGATGTGTGTTGGATTTCAATGCTGTTCAGAACGAAGATCATGATTACCAGGAACAATAAATGAGAAAAATTGTAATCAGTCCATGTAGGCCTGCAGCATGCAACTGTCTGTTAGTGCTGTTGGCACTAACAGGATGACTCATGACAGCCATCACTGCATCACCTGCAATCATGAAGGTCACTCTGCACATGTTGGGCAATTTGTCAGTTGGACAATTTGTCTCTCCATGGTTTGTGTAGGTCTCCAGATGCATGCCACCTCCTATCCACTGGCACCAAAAGCATGCTACTGTAGTATCCGGAGCCCCATGATGCGACCCTTCTCTCTTTTCTGAGGCATATTTTGCTTACAGTAGATACTTCCAACACAACAGGATGAGTCAGAATAGAAATTACGTGTAACAGGATGACCTTAATCAATCATTTAGGTACAGATATGGCCTGTCCTAAATAAGGTGCCATTTTGCTGATTAAAGATTGTATTCATTCATTTTAGTATTCAGAATTTTTATTGCATTACTGCCACAAATGGTGAACGTCAGTAGTGTATTGTGCACATGACATGGACTGGCAAATGAAGTGATCCTAATTCCAATTTTTGTGTGGCATGTGCTTGTGCATTCTGTTTAGGTGAGGGTGCAAGTGTTTGTGCAGTGAGGACATCATGTTTAGTGGGTTGCGCAGTAATGCAGGACAGTCCAGACTGTCTTGTTCAGGCTCAAGCCATCACCTGCCTGCAACAGCTGCACATGTTCTCACCCCGACACGTCAACCTAGCCAGCCTGGTCCCCAGCCTTTGCGTGAGTGCACACAACACACATGCTTCTATCTCTCTCTTACTGTTTCATTTTCAAGAACCCATACTTTCTCACAGGGATAAACACACTCACAACAGTTCTGAATGTTCACACTACACAGTATACAGTTGTACGCTAGTTTAAACATCCTCATTTATATTTTATAGTTTTATTTAATGAAGTTAATACAACTTAACACATCCTTTACAGAGAACACGCTTAAATATTTCCTGCATATTCTAGGGCACTATATCTGTTATTTAGTTAAGCATTGTACTCTGTTGTTCCATGTTGCACCTTGTTCCTGGAAAAACATAATTTCACTCCACTGTGTACTTGTACATGGATTGGAATGACAGTAAAAGCCTCTTGACTTGACTTGGGGAAAAATTAAAACAAAATAAAAATTTGTTTTACACAGGCTACGTTTAATTGCTTGTAAAGTAAATAAATTCACCAAATAAGCTGTTACTGTGGATTAAAATGTGCAGAAAGGTGTTCTCTGTAGAGGATGTGTATAGTTTTTTTTATTTTATCAATACATGTAATTTGAAATGTTATAAGATTGGTCTTCAGTAGTGCTTAGTAATAGTTCTCAGATATGGATCCTAAACTGTGGTGTTCCAAGCTGCTTGAGTTGCCCTCCTGTGTCGTGATTATGCTGTTCTCTATTTTCCCGTACAGGAGATGTTGTTGGATTATTCTGTGTTGGTAGGTCACCCACCACGGGCTGCAGTGTGAAATTCTGTTTGCTTTTTTCTTTTTTGCAGTGTAATTTGTTCCTCATTAGCCTGGCTATCTTTATTTTCTCTTCCACTCAGTCTCCCTCTCTTTTTACCTCTAAATTGTTATGTTCACATTTTTCTTACTGCAGACTAACCAAACAGGCCTTCTGGTTTTGAGCATGAGCTGATGGCCTTTAATTGCTGGGCTAATGCCAGGGATTATTATTCACAGGGCTTTTGCATATGTATGTACACACACACCAACTAACTAATCATGACTCAATGCAGAAGTTAAGTTAAAACAATATTTATATATATATATATATATACAGTGGGGAAAATAAGTATTTAGTCAGTCACCAATTGTGCAAGTTGTCCCACTTAAAAAGATGAGAGAGGCCTGTAATTGACATCATAGGTAGACCTCAACTATGAGAGACAAAATGTGGAAAAAAATTGAGAAAGTCATTTTGTCTGATTTTTAAAGAATTTATTTGCAAATAATGGTGGAAAATAAGTATTTGGTCAATAACAAAAGTTCATCTCAATACTTTGTTGTATATCCTTTGTTGGCAATGACAGAGGTCAAACGTTTTCTGTAAGTCTTCACAAGGTTGGCACACACTGTTGCTGGTATGTTGGCCCATTCCTCCATGCAGATCTCCTCTAGAGCAGTGATGTTTTGGGGCTGTCGGCGGGCAACACGGACTTTCAACTCCCTCCAAAGGTTTTCGATGGGGTTGAGATCGGGAGACTGGCTAGGCCACTCCAGGACTTTGAAATGTTTCTTACGAAGCCACTCCTTTGTTGCCCTGGCAGTGTGCTTGGGATCATTGTCATGCTGAAAGACCCAGCCACGTTTCATCTTCATTGCCCTTGCTGATGGAAGGAGGTTTGCACCCAAAATCTCACAATACATGGCCCCATTCATTCTTTCATGTACACGGACCAGTCGTCCTGGTCCCTTTGCAGAGAAACAGCCCCAAAGCATGATGTTGCCACCCCCATGCTTCACAGTTGGTATGGTGTTCTTTGGATGCAACTCCGCATTCACTTTCCTCCAAACACGACGAGTTGTGTTTTTACCAAATAGTTCTACTTTGGTTTCATCTGACCATATGACATTCTCCCAATACTCTTCTGGAACATCCAAATGCTCTCTAGCAAACTTCAGACGTGCCTGGATATGGACTGGCTTAAGCAGGGGGACACGTCTGGCACTGCAAGATCTGAGTCCCTGGCGTCGTAGTGTGTTGCTGATGGTAGCCTTTGTAACGTTGGTCCCAGCTTCCTGCAGGTCATTCACTAGATCCCCCCTTGTGGTTCTGGGATTTTTCCTTACCGTTCTTGTGATCATTTTGACCCCACGGGCTGAGATCTTGCGTGGAGCCCCAGATCGAGGGAGATTAGTAGTGGTCTTGTAGGTCTTCCATTTTCTGATTATTGCTCCCACAGTAGATTTCTTCACATCAAGCTGCTTGCCTATTGCAGATTCAGTCTTCCCAGCCTGGTGCAGGTCTACAATTCGGTTTCTGGTGTCCTCCGACAGCTCTTTCGTCTTCACCATAGTGGAGTTTGGAGTGTGAGTGTTTGAGGTTGTAGGCAGGTGTCTTTTATACTGTTAACGACTTCAAACAGGTGCCATTAATACAGGTAATGAGTGGGGGAAAGAGGAGCCTCTTAAAAAAGAAGTTACAGGTCTGTGACAGCCAGAAATCTTGCTTGTTTGTTATTGACCAAATACTTATTTTCCACCATTATTTGCAAATAAATTCTTTAAAAATCAGACAAAATGACTTTCTCAATTTTTTTCCACATTTTGTCTCTCATAGTTGAGGTCTACCTATGATGTCAATTACAGGCCTCTCTCATCTTTTTAAGTGGGACAACTTGCACAATTGGTGACTGACTAAATACTTATTTTCCCCACTGTATATATATATATATATATATATATGCACAGTGGGGTGCGAAAGTTTGGGCAGCCTTGTTAATTTTCCTGATTTACCTTTATAAAGCATTGATTGTTTGGATATTTGAGAAGTGAAATGAAGTTTATATGATTTACAGAAAGTGTGCAATAATTGGTTAAACAAAAGTAGGGAGGTGCATAAATTTGGGCACTGTTGTCATTGTATTGGTTTCAAAACCTTTAGAACTAATTACTGGAACTCAAATTTGGTTTGGTAAGTTCAGTGACCCTTGACCTCCATACACAGGTGACTCCAATTATGAGAAAGGGTATTTAAGGGGGGCAATTGTAAGTTTTTCTCCTCTTTGCATCTTCTCAGAAGAGTCGCAGCATGGGAATCTCAAAACAACTTTCAAATGACCTGAAAACAAAGATTGTTCACCGTCATGGTTTAGGGGAAGGATACAGAAAGCTATCTCAGAGATTTCAGCTTTCAGTCTCCACTGTGAGAAACATTGTGAGAAAATGGAAGACCACAGGCACAGTTCAAGTCAAGGCTGGAAGTGGCAGACCAAGAAAAATCTCGAATAAACAGAAGCGAAGGATGTTGAGTCAGAGTCAACCCACAGACCAGCACCAAAGGCCTACAACATGATCTTGCTGCTGATGGAGTCACTGTGCATCGTTCAACTATTCGGCGCACTTTACACAAGAAGATGCTGTATGGGAGAGTGATGCAGAGGAAGCCTTTTCCCCGCCCACATCACAAACAGAGCCGCCTGAGGTATGCTAAAGCACATTTGGACAAGCCAGCTTCATTTTGGAATAAGGTGCTGTGTTATTTGGGCATAACAAGGGCCGTTATGCATGGAGGAAAAAGACCACAGCACTCCAAGAAAAACACCTGCTACCTACAGTAAAATTTGGTGATGGTTCCATCATGCTGTGGGGCTGTGTGGCCAGTACAGGGACTGGGAATCTTGTAAAAGTTGAGGGACGCATGGATTCCAATCCATATCTGCAGATTCTGGAGACCAATGTCCAGGAATCTGTGACAAAGCTGAAGCTGCGCCGGGGCTGGATCTTCCAACAAGACAACGACCCTAAACACTGCTCAAAATCTACTAATGCATTCATGCAGAGGAACAAGTTCTGGAATGGCCATCTCAGTCCCCAGATCTGAATATTATTGAAAATCTGTGGTGTCACTTAAAGAGAGCTGTCCATGCTCGGAAACCATCAAACCTAAATGAACTAGAGATGTTTTGTAAAGAAGAATGGTCTAAAATACCTTCAGCCACAATCCAGACTCTCATTAGAAGCTATAGGAAGCGTTTAGAGGCTGTTATTTCTGCGAAAGGAGGATCTACTAAAGTTTTTCTTTTTTTTTTTTTTTTTGTATGCACCTGCCTACTTTTGTTTAGACAATTATTGCACACTTTCTGTAATTCATATAAACTTCATTTCACTTCTCAAATATCACTGTGTTTGTCCCCTATATGATATATTTAACTTAATTTTTTTATCCAAACAATCAATGCTTTATAAAGGTAAATCAGGAAAATTAACAAGGCTGCCCAAACTTTCGCACCCCACTGTATATATATACACACTGTACACACATACATACATAAATACATACACACACTCACACACACACACACACACGTGGACAAACTTGTTGGTAGCCCTCGGTTAATGAAAGAAAAACCCACAATGTTAACAAAAAACAGAATTATGTAAAAAAAAAAAAGAACTCCTGAAACAGGCCTGGACAGAAATGATGGTACCCTTAACTTAATATTTTGTTGCACAACCTTTTGAGGAAATCACTGCAATCAAACGATACCTGTATCTGTCAATGAGACTTCTGCACCTCTCAGCAGGTATTTTGGCCCACTCCTTATGAGCAAACTGCTCCAGTTGTCTCAGGTTTGAAGGGTGCCTTTTCCAGACGGCATGTTTCAGCTCCTTTCAAAGATGCTTAATAGGATTTAGGTCAGGACTCATAGAGCCATTTCAGAATAGTCCAGTGTTTTCCTTTTAGCCATTCTTGGGTGTTTTTAGATGTGTGTTTTGGGTCATTATCCTGTTGCAAGATCCATGACCTGCGAATGAGACCAAGCTTTCTGATACTGGGCAGCACATTTATCTCTAGAATTCCTTGATAGTCTTGAGATTTCATTGTACCCTGCACAGATTCAAGACACCCTGTTCCAGGTGTGCCTTGCCAAAAAGTTCAATTTTTGTCTTTTGTCTTATCTGTCTATAGGACATTCTCCCAGAAGCTTTGTGGCTTGTCAACATGTAGTTTGGCAAATTCCAGTCTGGCTTTTTTATGTTTTGTTTTCAGCAATGGTCTAAAATACCTTCAGCCACAATCCAGACTCTCATTAGAAGCTATAGGAAGCGTTTAGAGGCTGTTATTTCTGCGAAAGGAGGATCTACTAATGGTGTCCTCCTTGGTCATCTCCCATTAAGTCCACTTTGGCTCAAACATTGACGGATGGTGCGATCTGACACTGATGTTCCTTGAGCTTGAAGTTCACCTTTAATCTCTTTAGAAGTTTTTCTTGGCTCGTTTGTTACCAATCGTATTATCCGTCTCTCTGATTTGTCATCAATTTTCCTCCTTTGCCACGTCCAGGGAGGTCGGCTACAGTCCCATGGATCTTAAATTTCGGAATAATATATGCAACTGTAGTCACAGGAACATCAAGCTGCTTGGAGATGGTCTTATAACCTTTACCTTCAACATGCTTGTCTATAATTTTCTTTCTAATGTCCTGAGACAACTCTTTCCTTTGCTTCCTCTGGTCCATGTTGAGTGTGGTACACACCTTGTCACCAAACAGCACAGTGACTACCTGTAGCCCTATATACAGTATAGGCCCACTGACTGATTACAAGATTGTAGACACCTGTGATGCTAATTAGTGAACACACCTTGATTTAACATGTCTCTTTGGTTACATTTTTCAGGGGTACCATCATTTCTGTCCAGGCCTGTTTCAGGAGTTTATTTGTTTAATATATATATATATATATATATATAATTCTGTTGAAGCATGGTTGAAAAGCAATGTCTGACTTTCATTTGTTCATTTTCATAGACTTTTTATTTATTATTACTTTTGTCAGATTAAAGTTATTTTTCTTTCATTAACCAAGGGGTACCAACAGTTTTGTCCACATATATATATATATATATATATATATATATATATATATATATATATATATATATATATAGGTAGGCCACTATACAACATACTTGGAGATTCAGTTTGAGGTGTAGGGAGTCAGTTGGAAAGTGGAAATATCTATGGTGGATATACCTCAAGAAACTTGTAGAAGAACACCTTTGTAATGATACCTGTGCTGCACAACCTTCCTCGAGCAGATTAATGTGTTTGTTTAGCTTGTGGGCAGCTATGGTTGCTGTTTTGAAGTATCAGTAAATAATATTTATTTACAGCTTCTGCTGATCATATCATTTTAATGTGGAAACAAACCTTGGCAGTAGCCCTGCTCCCTCACTTACACTTTCCTTCTCAGTCCAGAAATTGGATTTGTTGGCAATTGGTTAAGTATTGAAAGATTAATTGCATCTTGGCTACCTGCTGTCTGTGGCAGGCCACTGACACTTCTGTTGCTGGTGTTTTTATGTTTGTGTATTTGTTGGTCACAGTTTTGCAAGTGCCAAAATACTGCACTGTCCAAATGTCTGATACCACACTTTATTATTATAAATATTATTATTATTATTTTCAATTTACAGTTTCCATTCAAAATAGCTATTTAACACATCGGTAACACATCTGTTTAACAAAACAAAAATCTTGGTAACTAATTAGATGTTTTCAGAGTATGGTTTCTGCTTCCATTTATTTATTTATTTTTGAAAGACTTGCTTTTTTAGGTTTGCGTCCGTCCAAGTTCAGTTTTAGAAGTTAGTTGCATTACGGGTTCTACACATCCTTTCAGACCCATATTGTTCTTCCCCATGTCTAGTCTCTCAGAGATTAAGCCTTTAAGTGTTGTTTAATTGATGTTTGGCCGTATACCAGCTCCTGCAAGGTTGTTAGGAAATCCTGTTTATCTACTATATATGTTTCAATAATTTGGGAACCTTCTGTTTTCGATAATTTTCCTTACACGTCCTCACCCTTAATGTAAGTTTCTTATCTCCTCAAAAATATTGTCAGAAAAATTCTTAACAATGTGAAATACCAAAAAAAAAAAAATTTTTTTTAGATTTTTACACAGCACTGAATAGAATTCCAGAATATTTTGAGAAACCGGATCATGTGTGTGGTGTATGTGCAGGTAAACTTATGCAGTCTGTACCTGTCCCTACGACGAGCAGTTGTAGCATGCTTGCGGCAGCTGGCCCAACGTGAGACTGTAGAGGTGTCTGAGCATGCTGTGGCTTTGGTGAAGGAGCTGCCTCGAAGAGATAACACACACTTGGGTGAGTCAACACCACTAACACCTGTTATCTATTTTTTTTTCTTACATGTAAAGGAAACAAATCTATTACTCAGTGGTGTCTGAAGTGTAGGAGTTCCCTAAATTTCTCTAATACTCTGCTTCCTGTACTTTTAGAGCAAAAGGTGAAAGGAAAAACGTTTGGTTTTAGGATTCCTTACAAATGATTTCACAGAGCCATCATTGACTCCCTTGGCAGTGTTGGCTTCGCCAGAGTAAATATACAACCTGTTTTGGTCTATATTTTGTTTTTTCTCAAAGATGTGACAATTAAAGAAGTAGGTCTGGAGGGAGCTTTGTTCAGCCTGCTGGATCGGGAGACGGACCCCAGGCTGCGGCAAGACATAAAGGATACATTGGTCCACATGATGAGCTCCGCTGCTGAAAGTGAACTTGCTCACTGGCTAAAACTCTGCAAGGATGTGCTCTCCGCCTCCTCAGGTGAATCCATTTATCACCACAACATGTTAAGGGAAGAAAGACTAAAGAAGAATTTTAGAGGAGTATGTCTGTCCAGTCTTATTCACAAAGGGCTGCAAGTTTTCATTCCAAACAGGCAAGAGCACACAAGATTCCACTCTAGTGGAAGATAGTGGGTTTTTTCACAAGCAGTTGATGATTTAAGCTCCAGCTATGTAAGTATGCTCTTGCTAATGGCATCAGCTTTTTGTATGGAGCTAATTTGATTTTGGGGAAAGCACATTTTGTTATTTAAAAAATATATTTATTACAGTAATCTATTGTTGTTGTTGTTGTTGTTGTTGTTGTTGTTGTTGTTGTTGTTGTTGTTGTTGTTATTTTCTTACTCAGACCCCTCAGTTTATCTTCTGATGATGTTAATTGCATTTTTGTTCTTTTGGTGAGATATAATGAGCAAGATGGTCTACTTTTACAAGTTCATCTTAAATCTGCACAATTTGTAAGAAAAATGTGAAATTAGAAGCCCTCTCTGGTGGAATCTGTAGTTTGGTAATGCTGGTTGTGCTTTGGATTTTGGATAAATCTGATGTTTTTGTAAGCGTGTCAAAAGAGACCTTTATGCTGAATGATATGCCTTCTATTAATGTGAGTGAATTTTGTGCTGCTAAATGTTGAGCTGTGCATGTGACATTAAAACAGAAAAAAAGTAATCTGAGAAGTCAGGTGTTACAGACTTGTAGTATCAAACGAACACCACATAATTTGAACACTGTTAAAAAGAAATATTGCATAGTGTCTTACATACAAGTAAAAATAACTCATTTTAGAGTGTAGTAGTTTAGGAAGCAGAAAAATCAGGTGCGTAAATGCACAAGACCATTGGTGAAAGCTGCTTCATGTCAGAAAAAAATCCTATCGTCAATTCTATTGTCATTATGCTGCTGGGTTCATGTTCCACTGACTTTTTGTGAAAGAAGGATTTAGTTGTGTGGTTGTGTTTTTTTTTTTTGTTTTTTTTTTGATGGTCAAAGAAGACAGACCCCCTTATATAAAAAGTTTGCCACCACTGCTCATTATTGCATTGTCATTTCTTATTCTCTCTTGTTCACATTCTGCCAGATTCTACAGCAACTGCCCTGGTGGAGACAACCCAGGAGGAGGATACTGACGACTCATCTGCCTTTCATGCCAAGCGTGAGCACAGTGGACCCTTTAACAACCTGCGGTGGTCTACACGAGTGTTTGCTGTTGAGTGTGTATGTCACATCATAGTGCAGTGTGAGAGTGGAGATCCGGCTCACTTTGACATGATGTTGGCTCAGGAGCAGCGCTTGCATGAGACCACAGGTTAGGCTGTTCTGCCAGATGTGATCTCTTTGCTCTAAAAGAATTGATGCAAACTTCATATAATTAACTACATAATTATCAATCTTTAGGTGTTGCTCTGGTTTTCCTCTGTAGATTTCCTGGTTCTCCATTTGTCAGATCTGGTGCGCATGGCCTTCATGGCAGCTACAGACCACAGTGAGCAGCTCCGACTGGCCGGCTTACAGATGCTGCTGGTTATCATCTGCAAGTTTGCCAGTGTTCCAGAGCCGGAGTTTCCTGGGCATGTCATTCTGGAGCAGTACCAGGCCAATGTAAGAGTCCCAGTAATCTCTGGATAGAATTGTGTGCTTTTCCTCCCTGCATGTTCAGCTTAGGATGTATCTGTCTTGGCTGCACATCTTTGTCATGGGTTACTTAAGCTCTAGTGCAACACAGACATACACAGTATTTAGTGTTTTTTGAAAATGGTTAAAACTGAAATTAGTTTTAGAAAAAATGCAAATATAAAAATTTACAGTACTCTGAATATGTAATCGGGGGCTTTTGGGGGAGGAACAGCCCCATAACATCACAGCTTCACCCCCATATTACACTGTGGGAATGAGTTACTTTTCAGCAATGCTTGAGTGTTTTGTTGTTGTCAAAAAGCCTGTTTTAGTCTCAGCTGACCAAAGCACATGGACTGAAAGTTCAAACAATGCCTGGGAAGCTGTAGGTACTTCTTTGTTGACAGCAGAGGCTTAATTCTGGCAATCTGCCAAGCCAGTTGTTGTCATGGGGGCCCATCTGATTATAGTATGGGAGACATTCTGACCTAATGTCTGCAGGTCTCTAGCTGTAATTCTTGGTGATACCTTGGCCATTTATCTCACTGTGCTTAGTATCAATATAGACACACGTCATTTTCCTGGCAGCTTCTTAATGTCTTGATAGTGGAAGTGGGCATTTTAAACTGTTTGGATATTTTCTTGTAGCTAATTTCAGAAATTTTTTATGTTGATGGTTGACTAAGAGAATTCAGACTATTCATCTTTTTTTTTTTTATTTAATATTTTTAATAGTAGTTATGTAATGTATGTTATGTATATACACAACCTGGCCAACAAAAAGGTCACTACCTGAATATAACTTAAGCAAATAGGTAGGAGCCCACCATCGGATAATTACTGTTTGGCCGATTATGTTTCAGCTGGCAACAAGTTATTTAACCTGAACTGATGCAGTGAGTAGCTTCTTGTTTGTTAAACAACCATGTCAAAAGACACATCCTGTGGTGGTGGAAAAGATGTTAATCTGTTTCAGAAGTGTCAAATTATTGGCATGCATCAGATTGAGAAAACATCTAAGAAGACTGCTGAAACTACTAAAATCAGGTTAAGAAATGTCCAATGCATTATTAAAACGTGGAAGGACAGTGGAGAGACATCATCTTTGAGGAAGGAATGTGGTTGGAAAAAAATCTTAAATGATGCTTGTTAAAAAGAAATTGTAGAAAAACAACAATAGAACTATCCTTCATATTTTTAGTAGTGAGAGTAAGAGCATTTTCTTACACACAGTGAGAAGGGAACTCGATGGATTGGGAATAAACAGCTGTGTAGCACAGCTAAAAAACACAAAAAACACTTGTCAGTGAAGTCAACCTGCAAAAACGACTTCAATTTGCTTGGGAATATAAAAATGGGACTCTGGAGCAATGCAAGAAAGTCAAGTGGTCTGATAAGTCCAGATTTACCCAGTTCCAGAGTGATGGGCACACCAGGATAAGAAGAGAGGTGGCTGAGGTGATGCCCACATCATACTTAGTTCCTACCATACAAACCTGTGGGGGCAGTGCCATGATCTGGGTTGCTTCATTTGGTCAGGTCTAGGTTCAGCAAGGTTATGTGTCCAAAGAATGACGTCAGCTGACAACCTGAATATACTGAACGACCTGGTTATTCCATCAATGTTTTTTTTTCTTTCCTGATGGCACGGGCATATTCCAAGATGACAAAACCAGGATTCATCAGGCTCAAATTGTGAAAGAGTTTGGGGGGCTTGAGACATGAGACAGTGTAGTATGTATTTCTTGTGTTTTTGAATAATTGAATATGTTGTCTGTAGTGACAGTATGTCGTGTGCTTTCATTTAAAGGTGGGAGCTGCCCTGAGACCTGCTTTCAGTACGGATGCCCCGCCTGATATTACTGCTAAAGCCTGTCAGGTATGGTCCCTCAGTGCAGCTTAAGTAAAACACATTGTGTTTATGCTCCATTTTAAAAAAGTCTCCTCTTAGCTAATTAATTGATTCTGATTAGCTCAGAGTTGGAAGATTTGGATGTCATAAAAGCTGTCAAAGCTGTTTGCAATGTACGTGTCATGTGAAATGATGTAGCTAGTATGTAGACTTGGAACCCTCAAAGTAATTTTACAAACAAGGCACTGCAGCTAGTCTCCTTCAGTACGATGTCGTGATTGTTTCTTAGAATACGCGTGGGGTCTGCTTGACCCACTTTTCCCTGTGAGTCTTAGCTGTTTACCACAGGCTTTAAAAGAGGTTTTCACAAGTTGCCCCGGGAGAACTGAGTTCTTTTTTTTTTTTTTTTTTGTTGTTGTTGCTGTGCAGGTTTGTAGTGCATGGATCGCCAGCGGGGTTGTTAGTGATCTCAGGGACCTGAAGAGGGTGCACCAGCTTCTGGCGTCCTCGCTGGTCAAGGTTCAGGCAGGACGAGATGTGCCCAATCTCTTCTATAATGAGAGCACTTTTACCATGGAGACACTGGCTGTGCTCAAAGCTTGGGCAGAGGTGAGAAGGACCATCAAGCTAAACCCAGTGTTTCACTGCAGCCTCTCTGTGAATTCTCTCTTGGTTGCCAAATAGGCATATCGTCAGAGATCTTTAAAAGTAGATCTTTAAAAGCTTCAGCCTGATTTGGATTCTACTTTCTGTTTCCTGTATCTGTGAGTTCAGTTTCCTGAACTGTGCCCACAACTCATCAGAACATATTAATTTGTTTACAAAATAATTATTGGGGAAATGGCCTTGTGGATCAATTCAGAACATTTTTCTAAATTCAGCATTTACCAGCACCTTGCTGTAGGTTTTAAGCAATTGATACGAGATATGCATAATAATATAGAAATTATATAGTTATCGACAAATTATTGTTTGAAGAAAAACTAATGCTTAGAACTGTTTAAAAATGTATGGAATTATGTAACTGTGTGGGTATAGAGTGACAGATTTGTCCCAGAATTTACATTATAGTGCATCTCTAAGTACTTTCTTTGTTGATAGCTGCTAATATGTAGCATGATCAGTCAAATAAAAAAAAATCCATAGACATGAAATCCTAAATCCTACATTGAACATGTTATAAAATGGACATTTTGAAAAGGTGCCCTAAAAAATTAAGCATGTAATTATGTTAAACAAACTGAGAATTTGGTTTAAGGTTCATGCATTTATGCATGAAAAGATATTAATAGATATTTAATAATGCCCTATTTGATGTAGTGTTTTTGTATTGTATGTATTTTATGTAGTGGAAGCTATTAGTGTTACTTTGTTATTCTGTTGAGAATTATTGGATTTGCGCACAAAAATTTTAACTACCAGAATGCACATTCTATACGTGGCCTGTAGAAGTTCACATGTTGTTTAAACATTTTCATATATATAGCAAAGTTATAATACCGATTTTTTTACTACATCTTGTATTTTAGGTGTATATTGTGGCAGTGCAAATCACAAGGCAGAAAGAGAATCCTGCTGGAAACCAGGAGCAACAACAAGATGAGTGTGAAGATCTTGGGCCTGTAGAGACAGCAGGAGCTGGCCTACTGGGGCTGGTGCAGGGTGACCTGGCTACGTTGAGCCGCCTGTGGCTGGCTGCACTGCAGGATCATGCTTTGCTCACTCTGCCTCCAACTTATGCTAGTCCGCTCCCCACTACAGGTTGTTGTGTGGTTAAAGTGGTGTTAAATCAGTAGATGTTTAAAACTGTGAGGCTATATATAAGAGATTCGAATGACACACATTCTCTCTATACCCAAGGGGGCTCATTCTATACCGCAGAGACAGTGGAACAGGCTCGTCAACATTACTGTTTTGCCTGGGCTCCTATCCTTCATGCCACTGCCCTCTGGCTCAACAGCACAGAGTTTATCATGGTGGACGAAGGACCGGCCAACCTCTCCAGACCCGTCACCCCAACCTCCATGGGCCAGTCCACCACTCTGGTCAGCATTAAATCACCAGAAGATGTCAGCACTGATCGTCTTCATCTTATTCTGGGTAAGGCATTTGTCCAGTTTTTTCTTTGTTCTGTTTTTTTGTTTTTTTATCTACAACCCTAATTCCCTAATAAAAAGTTTAAACACTAAGTAAATAAATGTAAATTCAAACAGAATGCAATGATTTTGAATTTTCAAATCTCATAGACCCATAAAGACCCACATCAGATGTTAAAAGTGAGACATTTTACCATTTCATGAAAATTATTAATTCATTTAGAACTTAATGCCGGCAACGCATTTCAAAAAAGTTGTGACTCTTCTTGTAACAATAGACTGTAAACGTCTGGGAGGTAGGAGACCAATTGCTGGAGTTTTGGGAGAGCAATGTTGTCACATTCTTGACTGATGTAGAATTCTAGCTTCTCAAAAGTCCTGTGTTGTATTTGCCGTATTTTTTGTTTCATGGTGTGCCAAATGTTTTCTGTTGGTAAAAGGTCTGGACTGCAGGCGGGCCACTTCAGCACCTGGACTGTTCTTCTGCAAAGCCATGTTGTTGTGATGGATGCAGTATATGGTTTAGTCTTTTCTTACTGAAATATCCAAAGCCTTTTTTGAAAGAGATGTCTGGATGGGACAATACACTAAAATTATTCACTCACTCATCCAAATCATTGAATTCAGGTGTTCCACTCACCTCCATGGCCACAGGTGTTTAAACCCAAGCACCTAGGAATGCACATAGCTTCTACACACATTAGTGAAGGAATGAGTCGCTCAATTCCTCTGTGAATTCCAGCAGGGTACCGTGATAAGATGCCACCAGTGCAAGTCCAGTTGTGAAATATCCTTGCCACTAAATGTTTCATGGTCAACTGTCAGTGGTATTATAACACAGTGGAAGCGATTGGGAACAACAGAAACTCAGTCATAAAGTGGTAGGCCACAGAAAATGACAGAGTGGGGCCAGCGGATGCTAAGGCACATGCACAGAGGTCGCCAACTTTCTGCAGAGTCAGTCACTACAGACCTTCAAACTTCATGTTGCCTTCAGTTTAGCTCAAGAACAGTGCATAAGGAGCTTCATGAAATGGGTTTCCATGGCCGAGCAGCTGCATCCAAGCCTTACATCACCAAGCACAATGCAGGGCGGCTATTGCAGTGGTGTAAAGGACGCCGCAGCTAGACTCTAGAGCAGTAGAGACGTGTTTTCTGGAGTGACGAATGATGCTTCTCCGTCTGGCAATCCTAGGGACGAGTCTGCGTGTGGCTATTCTCAGGAGAACATGTCTGACTGCATTGTGCTGAGTGTAAAGCTTGGTGGCATCACCAGGGTTATGGTGTGGACTTGTTTTTCAGTAGTTGGGCTCGGCCCCCTAGGTCCAGTGACAGGAACTCTTAATGTTTCAGCATACCAAGAGCCAAACCATGTTTTTTATTCGTACCATTTGCTTTTCCAGCAAATGCTTACTTTTTTAAAAATACATTGCCATCGAGTTCTAAATGAGTTAGTCATTTAAATGTCTCTTTTTCAACATCTGATATGTTGTTGTATGTTCCATGGTAAATAAAATATGGGACACAAATATGGGATACATTATGTTTTTATCCCAACTTTTTTTGGAATTGTAATTGTAATTAAATACAAAGAAAAGTACTATAAAATTCTATAGTAGTTTAGTTGCAGTGATTAAAGTGTTCACACATGCTGTGTATGAAATGATTAATGTCTGGTTTCACATTTGTAGGAATCAGTGTGGAGTTCCTGTGCTCACCCCACTCTCAGAACCAAATGGAGAACATCAGCTCATGTCTTTATGCTCTGCAGGCCTTGTTTGATGTGCCTTGGCCCCGTTCAAAAGTGGGCAATGACCAGGTACTTCAACAGGATGCCCTAATTACTGCTTCTACGCAATAAGAAGCTCAAGCCCTTATAGTAGTTTGAGCCCTCGTTCATGTTAATCGTTTTGAAAAATGGCATTTGGTTACTGATAATGTTGTTAGAAGGCCTTGGAATGGAAAACTGTATTTACATTGGCTTAGTCGAATAAGAAATTTGTTGCATAGAAACCAAGAAGCTCAAACACTGTTGTTTACTCCTTCAGATACAAATTCTGCTTTTCCAAAATCCTGTTATGTAATAATCCTGACTCCTTAATATTTATGTGTCCAAAATGTACATGTGAGAGCAAAGCAACAGAAATGGCAGATGGTATAACTTTAGCTACTAGCCAGTAACTCAAGTAATCTCAAGTAACTATCGTTATCATAGCTTACTAAAAAGGGGATGACCTTTTTTTATTTTATCTGCCTGTGTCTACTGTGTCTGCTTTGATATGTTGATTCTGTACAATCAGAGTCTTGCTGTAAACCAGCAAATTGGAGAGCAGTTTATCAGAATTGTTTATGAGCTCAGTAAAAAAGGGAAAAACAGATTGTTTCATTCTAGTGTAAAACCATAGGGTTGTACATGGGTGGGTAGATGTTTGTCACTTGCCTGTGCTTGTAACTTTTCTGTGTGTACGTGTTTGTTTTGTCTGCAGGCACTGAGCGTGGAGCTTCTGTGTGTACTGCACAGGCTAATTGTGACACGCGAGTCTCCAGAAATCCAGCTGGCTGTGATGGAGCTGGTGCGGCAGGTGGTGTGTGCAGCTCAGGAGCATGTCAAAGAAAAACGCCATAGTGCAGAAGGTGAGAATTGATAATAGGCTCTGAGAAATACTAATATATCTGAAATAAGTATTAGTTAAAAGTTCAAGAAAGACTAACACTAAAAACCCTACCTGCTAACACCACTCATCAGTAGGCCTTCCATTATGCATGTAACATTGTTCCAGTTAATGGCTACTATCTGGCCACTGTAACATCACTATGTGTGTTTTTCTGCTACTTGATAAAACTGGTTTGTTGTTACTATGACACTATTGCCTCTGTGTGTTCTGTTTAGTGGATGATGGTGCAGCTGAGAAGGAGACAGTGCCAGAGTTTGGAGAGGGCCGAGACACGGGCGGTCTGGTGCCTGGGAAGTCACTTGTATTTGGAGCTCTGGAGCTTTGTCTCTGTATGCTGATTCGGAAGCTTCCACAGCTCAGTCCACAGCTGGCCGGCAGTCCCACTGGACCGGGGGGCTTACCCTGGTCCCTCACCGATATCGACTGCAGGCTAGTCACTTCGGCTTTGGGGATCCTTTCAGAGCTGCCTTCCATCTGCTCTCCTGAAGGTATAATTGATGCGTGAAATAGATGGAAAAGCAGAATGTAAGATTTTTACGACAAAACTTGTCATACACATTGGCATATTATAAATTATTGCCTATTTAAATCACATGAATCAGATAAGAGCTGCACTAGAAGTAAGAGGCAAGTGGCTTTTTAGCAGGAGCCATGCATAATTATTCTACTATTCATAATTATTATATTGGAATAAGTGTAGCATCAGAATTCAAATACTGTATGAGTGTGTTTGTCTGGCTAACGTTATTTACATCATAAGACCAGCCAAAATCACAATTATACAGTGCCTGGTGGTTGATTGTGTTTAGAATCTGTGTTTAAAATCTACCAATTCCTATTTTGTGCTAGTATCACCTATGAAACATTACTTTTTCTTTTCAAGAATCTTCTGTTGCTTTAACAAATTCCAAACCAGTCCAAAGAATCCAAGCCACCCTAATATTAAGGAAATCAGCACCATCTAACTGGAGATATTACATCAATAACAGCATTTTCTGTAATAAACAGAGTACTAGAGAGTACTGTAAAAGTATTTATGTTTGAAATTAGAAACTCTGATTATATAATCCTGAACTCTCATTTCTCAATTTTAGTGCATGTTTTTGGTTGATATGAATGTAATATGGAGAAACACTGTTGTTTCGTTAGGTAGTGTGTCCGTGTTGCCTACGGTGCTGTATCTGCTGCTGGGAGTGCTGAAGGAACTGGTGAGGGGGTCTGTTGCAGCTAACAGAGGAATACTGGTGCCTGGAGTTCTGCAAGCTCTACGCAATGTCTTGTCCTCTCCTATGAGCAGAGCCGAGAAAAGCCGTGCTGCATGGGTTGAGCTGCTGCGTTCTGCTCTCAGTACGCTGCTGGAGTGCTGGGATACAGGTAACACACACACATACATTCTCATTCTCTCTCTCTCTCTCTCTCTCTCTCTCTCTCTCTCGCTCTCTCTCTCTCATGCACTTACTCACACACTTACTCACTCACTCACTTCATATTAATCTGAATTTCAATACATGAATATATCTCAATTTGATATCTAGTCACATAGCTTGTAGAACACCACATACATTTTCATTACAAGTGTATTATACTATTTTAGGAACATCCTGGTAATTATATCTGTTCTTGTTTGGCTTATACAGATAAGATGGAGTTTGTTGTGGATGAGGTCACCTTGTTGACAGCACTCACCATCTTCCTGCTGTCTGCCAGTGCTGAGGTCACCACTGTGGAGCCACTGCAGTCACTCTGCATCAGCAAATTTCAAGCCAGCCTGGAGTCCAAGGACTCAATGGTGAGGAGGAGGGCAGCATAGCTTCCAAATTAGCAGAGAATACAGCATTTTCTCTATTTAGAAAAAGTAACAAGCCATAGTTGTTTTTAAAAGTTAAAGAATTAGTTTTCTTGTCACCAAGTGTTTCATAGAGTTTCATGAAGAAAGGAAAACAAAATAATTTGTTACAAGCAGACAATGTGACAACTCTATTTGAGAAAATGTAATTACAGTGGCAAAATTACACATATATTAGCTTAAAGGTTATGACCACCTGCCTATATCAACCTGCCCTTGTTTTACCTGATAACTGCAACAGCAGCCTAAATCTTTCTTTTCGCCTAGTTTACATACGTGCACCAGAGAGTGCTCTGTCATCCGATAATGGTCAACATCAAATAATGTTGTTGCATGTTTTAAATGGCAGAAAGTACATAGAAAAGATCTAAAATGCTTTTTGTTATAGTGTTGTGAGGAGTTACACATGCCTTTCACTGTAAAGTTTAAAGAATGTTACTTTTTGCTGAATGTCGTATCCAAATGTCTCCTGGAAAGTTGTCTACATCTACATTTGTGTGATCTGATCCCAGTATAACTTGCAATGTGGGGCTGCCACAGATCAGAGTTGATGTTCCAGCACATCCCTCAAATACTTGATCGGATTGAGATGCGAAAACGTTTGAGGCCAACACCATAAATTCTCATGTTCCCATTTCTGAACAGTGTGTGCAGTGTAACAGAGTGCATTATCTTGCTGCAAGAAACCAGTGTAATCGAAGAATTTCATTGCCATGAAGGGTAACCTGGTCCAGTATTTTTGCAATGCTTGTATTTCCTATGTAAACGCTCTTAGTGTTGGACAGGCGATTACATGGACATTTTGACCACCCTATTTGAAGCAGAGTGCAGTGCACTGGGTGTAGGGACATATTTCTCCTTTAACTATCAGCCTTGGATTCCCAAAACCTGTCACCGGTTCATGGTTATTTCCTCCTAAGATCACTGTTTGTATGCACTGACCACTGCTGACCAGGACCACCCCACAGGCCTTGCTCTTTGTCAAAGCTTCTCAGGTCTTCATGTCTGCCCATTTTTCCTGCATCCAACACACTGATTGTGAGAACTGACTGGTCACCTACAATGTAGTGCATAACAAACCTTGAGATATGTTGTTGTTGTAAAGGAAATTATTAGCCTCTATTGTGACCGGCCATAGTGGTTTGGCTTATGGGTATACAATAAAAATGTTCATATATAGTTGCTTAATGTTGAATATCCACAAACAGAGTATTTTATGTTTTATGTTTAATATTTTCTCTTCCCCACATTTATATGGTTATTTCCTCTATAGGTGCTGAGCAGGAGTTACCAGTTGTTGGCATCAGTATTTCAGGGCCCAACAGCAGTAACTGGGATGTTTATTCAGACATTGGGCAGACAAATAGTGCGTCATTTGCAGCAAGTGGAGAAGAGTCGGCCTCAGACCGCTGCTGAGCTCCAGGCAGTGCAGGATGGAGTCAAAGCCATGGAGGCACTGATGCTCGCTGCAGAGGAAACAAATCGTCAGTATTTCCTTCATACAATGTGCTTGAGTTCAGTTACATTATTAAAATACATACTAAAAATATAAAATACAACTAGAATGTCAGACATTTGCATTAGCTTTCCTTGTAATTACGCTGAGTCTCTGAGCACCCGAAAGCAGGCCTTCTATAGAGGACATCCTAGGATATATACAGTGAGGAAAATAAGTGAACAGCCTGCGACTCTGCAAGTTCTCCCACTTAGGAATCATGGAGGGGTCTGAAATTTTCATCTTACGTGCATGTCCACTGTGAGAGACATAATCTATAAAAAAAAACTACGTAAATCACTGTGTATGATTTTTTAATAATTGATTTGTGTGTTACTGCTGCAAATAAGTATTTGAACACCTGCCAATCAGCAAAAATTCTGGCCCTCAAAGACCTGTTAGTCCGCCTCTAAAAACTCCACCTCCACTCAACTTATTATTCTAAATTAGAAGCACCTGTTTGAGGTCGTTAGCTGCATAAAGACACCTGTCCACCCCACACAATCAGTAAGACTCCAACTACTAACATGGCTAAGACCAAAGAGCTTTCCAAAGACACCAGAGACAAAATTGTTGACCTCCACAAAGGGCTACTGGGCAATTGAAAAGCAGCTTGGTGAGAAAAGATCAACTGTTGGAGCAATTATTAGAAAATGGAAGAAGCTACACATGACTGTCAATCTCCCTCGGACTGGTGCTCCACGCAAGATCTCACCTCGTGGCGTATCAATGATCCTAAGAAAGGTGAGGAATCAGCCCAAAACTACACTGGAGGAGCTGGTCAATGACCTGAAGAGAGCTGGCACCACTGTTTTCAAGGTTACTGTGGGCAATACATTAAGACATCATAGATCTAAAATCAACACACGTCCAGACCCGTCTTAAGTTTGCCCATGACCATTTGGATGATCCAGAGGAGTCATGGGAGAAAGTTCTGTGATCAGATGAGACCAAAATAGAACTTTTTGGTCTTAATTCCACTCGCCGTGTTTGGAGGACGAAGAATGATGAGCACCATCTCAAAAACACCATCCCTACTGTGAAGCATGGGGGTGGAAGCATCATGCTTTGGGGGTGTTTTTCTGCACATGGGACAGGACGACTGCACTGTATTAAGGAGAGGATGACCGGGGCCATGTATTGCGAGATTTTGGGGAACAACCTCCTTCCCTCAGTTAGAGTATTGAAGATGGGTCGTGGCTGGGTCATCCAACATGACAATGACCCAAAGCACACAGCCAGAATAACCAAGGAGTGGCTCCGTAAGAAGCATATCAAGGTTCTGGAGTGGCCTAGCCAGTCTCCAGACCTAAACCCTATAGAAAATCTTTGGAGGGAGCTCAAACTCCGTGTTTCTCAGCGACAGCCCAGAAACCTGGCTGATCTGGAAAAGATCTGTGTGGAGGAATGGTCCAAAATCCCTGCTGCAGTGTGTGCAAACCTGGTGCAAACCTGGTGAAAAACTATGGGACCTCTGTAGTTGCAAACAAAGGCTACTGTACCAAATATTAACATTGATTTTCACAGGTGTTCAAATACTTATTTGCAGCAGTAACACATATTAGAAATTATTAAAAAATTATACATTGTGATTTCTGGATTTTATTTTTAGATTGTGTCTCTCACTGTGGACATGCACCTAAGATGAAAATTTCAAACCCCTCCATGATTTCTAAGTGAGAGAACTTGCAAAGTCGCAGGGTGTTCCAATACTTATTTTCCTCACTGTAAGCTGGTTGTTTTTTTGTTTGGTTTTTTTATATGTACATTACAAAACATTTTTGGTTATGAAAATTTTTACCTAAAAATGTCAAATTATGTTGACTGTTCTGTGACTAAACTTCAGGTAACTGCTCAAAAACGTTGCCTTTAGATTACATCATGGACAGGTCCAAGCCTGATTACATTGTCATGAACAATAACATGCATATTTGTTTAACATCAGTTTGAGGGCAGACTTGGCCTCAGGGCTCATTAGCAGTTTAGCCAGTTCAGGCACTTTTAGGCCTGAGCGACTTTAGTTTCTGGGGCTTTGATTCCCATAAAGCTGATCTGTATGGTTGCTTCAAGAGAGTACAGCTAACTGTGCGCACTCATTGGGAATAATATATAATTCACGGCTAGAAGTACTTTCTCTGTTTATTTGATTTGTATTTTAAGGGTTCCAGAAATTTATGCATTCATTTAAGATGGGAATTAACCATTGTCTTTTATTTTGTGAATAAATCTCTGATTACCTGTGTACTTGAGTAGCAAATTTAACTGACTGATTCGTGTTTTTATAATATGACTGTTTTCCTAAAATTAGTTTAAAAAGTTAAAATATATGGCCATGCTTAGTATTGTAGTTTTTTTTAATATATTGAAATGCAACTTTCTTTTATGATATGCATCATATCACCAGGTTATTGCAAATACACAGTCCAAATTAAGTGTATTGTAAAGTTATAAGGAATCAGTCCTGATGTGGAAAAACAATATTTGCTGCCTCATTGAGCAAAATGAACAAGATAAGTGAACTGTCTGCTCAGCAAAGTGCAAGCTGTACTGAACGAGGTGCTATCAAACTCCTACCAGTGTTTACAGACTGCAGTGTTGACAAATTGTCATGCTACACTGTTCATACAAAATAGGTAGGACAGCTTTTTCCTAGTAAATGCTTTGTAGATGATAACCAGTGCCTCCCCTCACCACCACTTGGATTGTGCAATCTGTTCTTCTGTTATTATACACTGTTCTGATATGCTGTATATTGTTGTTGGTGCAGGTCCCCAGCTAGTGGCTGTGCTGTTGCCCATTCTGGTCTCCTTCCTGCTGGACGAGAACGCCTTGGTCTCAGCACCTGCTGCTTCTCGCTCTCTGCATGAGTCTGCACTGCGGGACCTGATGCGTCTTGGGCCCCAGTATTCTGCTGTCTTCAAAACGCTCATGGCCTCCGCCCCCCACATGAAGGCCCGGCTGGAGGCAGCAATTAAGGGCAACCAGGAGAGCATGACCGCCAAAGCTCAGTCACCTCAGGTCTCCAGCAAGCACACACCCAGCATTCAGCTGAAGACCAGCTTCATGTGAATCATAAAACCCTGCCAAGACAGACATGATGTTGTTTTAATTGATCCTGGTTTTATGGCAGCAAGGGGTTGAAGTTGTCAGATGTTAGTATTGATTTTAAAACTGTATCAGCCTCTATGAGGAACTTTTGGAAAAGGAATAGAGACTACGCATTGAAAATGAAATACACTGTGCTTCACAGTTTTTGTGTTCTTTGTCTTTTTAGCTCTCACCTGCAAATAGACTTTACGCAGCATTTATAGTCTTCATCATATTAAACTGTAGCATTGAATATCTCGGTAAATATTAAATCAACTTCTTTAACTCAGCTAGGCGGAAGGTTGTGAGAAGTGTCTATGCTTGCATTAGCCCAGTACTTGCTAGTTGTATTTCTGGAGGCCTCCTACATGCTACGCTTTAGTGTTGGCTTTCATAACACACCACTATACGTTAATTTGCCTGTAAATGAAATAGGCATGTGAGACGAGGGAAAAACACTTCAAAAGTGCAGTACATGACCAGGATTAAGAAATACTGATGTTAATATAGATTAGCTGAACCTTATCAACTCACATCTTTCCATAAAAGTCTGATCCAGACATACTGCACATATTTGACTCACTATAGAACAAACAGGTTAACACAGAGCTCATTTGAAACTGTTGTTTAGCATAAGACTACTGTATGTGATTTACAGCTAATCCAGTTAATTTACAGTTAATGATGAAATGCACTTTTTTTTGTTCTTTGGAGACAGGGCTGCCACTAGTGGAATACTGAGCATTAACAATAAAGAATTGGTCCATGCTAAATGCATGGAAATATTATGACCTGGCATATGCTTTTCAGCTTGCATTGCTCTAGAACACCTTTTGGTAATGTCACTGCACTGATACTTGGAGTGCAACTTCGTATATATAGTCAGACATGGCATTCTGCTGTTCGTTCAGTACTTTAATGATGCATGGAAAACACATGACTTTTTACAAGTTTTAACATATTTTGCACTGCTTATTGTTGGCTAGATTAAAATGAAGGTAATGGATGGTGTTTAAAGGGAATACAGTTGTATAATGTATTAAGTTTACAACTATATTATGTTTCTGATGAGTTGGTACAGTGAAGACAGACATACTGCAAATGGTACTGAAGAAAAACTTTACTACGAACTAGATAACTGTGACCTTGGAACTGGTCGTTTTCATTTTCAGTATTTGAAGGGATCAGGTGCTGCTTCCAGTTTTTTCAGTTAGTCATTGGCACTTTTTCTGCAGTGAAAGTGTAAATTAATACTGTATTTGTAACCATAACACAGTTTTGTATGCTGTAAAAATAACAGATTTCTGGGGCAAAATTAACTGTTATTTTATGATTATATGGTGCAAGAATAAAACTTTTAATTGAAATTTTGTTAAGCAGTCTGTTGTTTCCATTTTATTTTTGGGTTTCTTGCTAAATGCTGCTGGTTTTTGATGTCATATGTGTTCACAAGACTCTGAGGGTCTTTCTGAGAAAAAGTTTTACGAAAGTCTGGACCCAGATGCCCTACAAAAAAGCTCAGGCTGACAGCTGCAGGGGAAAAAACTCTTCTTTATCAAAGACCATGAGTGGGATATAAGGAACAAAGTAAGAGACTTACACTGAAAACTTCTACTAAATTTGGGAATTAGGGAATTTAATATGAGGCATAATTTAAAGAATACATGATGAGTTAATTCAGTGATTGGAAGTCATGAAACTTATTTTAAATCATCACTGATGTTCCAGAGGGATGTGATAAATTATATTAATTTAAAATCTCAGAGGCCTCCAGGCTTTACATCAGAGCAAGAGGATGAATCACAAATACATCTGCTCTAAAGTCTTCAAGCATCATTAAAGGAGATAGCAGAGGTGCATTTACAGCAGGCCTGGCTGTAAGCGATAAAAGCGGGTAAAAGGGTCAAATGAAATTGTACAGGCAGCAATCTTGTTTTGTTAAATTAGTGATAGTATTGTAAAATTTTCTTGTGTACTTGTGAGCATTCTGGACATCCAAATAGCAAGGCATTACAGTAATTTCAATAAATCTAATCTGAGTCGGCTCAAGTAATTATTCTTAGCCCAATTCAGCATTCTCATTCCCGTCATATACAATACGAATCGGTTCAGTGAGTAAACCTGATGTTTATATGGTGGCTATTTTACCGAACATGGACTGCTTTTTAAAGGTCAAAAATCTTTCATTTCATTTGTTATTTTTTTAAACTTGATAATCGATTATAAATTGAATAGTGTTAGATTTTGTTGTTGTGGATAGCACAGACGCGCGTAAATGCTGTGTATATAATCCAAACCAGTTTGATTCGCTTGGATTTGTGAATCGGTTCGACCGATTTAATAAAAAGAGCCGACTCAAAAGAACTAGCCGTTCACGAGTCGGACAGCGATAGTTTTACACAGACGGAGCTTCGTTTCAGTTCGTATTTCGCCTCCCCCATTCACTGTGACCTCTACGTGTGTATATGAAAGAGAGGGGATGAGGACTCGTTGATTATTTTTTTTGTCTGTCGAAGCTGCATTTGGGGTCCGATTTAACAGCATCTGTTATTCGTTTTCTTCGGCTTTTGCTGAAAGACGGTGAGTGGTTTTAATCGCTTGGTTGTGAGGCCGCACGTTTCCTGTGAGTTCTGGCTGACAGAAGCGCCGCGGCCTCCGGCTTCACTCGGAACTTCACGCTCCGGGATCTCTTGGTAAACACAAGGCCGTGTTTGTTCGGCTTCTAAATTTATATTGATATATCGACGTTGTCATGTTTCCCGAGTGAGATATTTTAGGCCTTGGTCACATATTGTATGTGTTAGTAGTGGGGTTTGTTGAACTGGTGTCGCCGTAGTTCAGGTAGCGTTATCTTTTGGAGAGGCTGGGGAACGTTAATCCTACCAGGGAAGGTTAGCTCTTGACGTCCGGCTAGGTAGTCTAGTATGAGACTGAATCTAAATTGAGGCATTATGTCGAAGAAAAATGATGTCTAGTTATTTTTGCTGACTATGTGGCATATTACGAAAGAATAAATTGTGTCAATTAAAGCTAAAATCTAAAATTTGAGCGTCAGTGTTGCCGCAGACATGTAGCTACCTAGATAGTTTGCTAGCTAGCATTAGCAAAGGCCGGCCCGGCGTCGAGTTAGCTGTTATTACAATTGTTCCTCGACTGGGTTAAAATATTGAAAAGATTGAAGTCTGTTTGCATTTAGTTTTGTTTTCTTGTTTGTATAGACGCGTTATTCGCGATTTAATTACAAAATCTTGATTTTAACAAGGTGTAATGTAAGCTACCGTTAGCTAACGTTGCTGTATCAAGTGACAACTGTTTGTTACTCTGAACTGGCAGCTATCGGTACTGACCCTGTTTTAACTTGGCAGTGGTGGTACGTTTTGGTTGTATCTTTCTAAAATACTTTCTTAGTTCACCTTTCACTAATCTATCTTGTGGTCAAGAACAAGGTGAATTTTGTGTTTAAGTGCCATCTGACTGGTTGTAAGATAAAATTACTCATTAGAGATACTAAGTAGTTGTTTATAACTAGGGTTAGCGAGTTACTTGATAACACATTCAACGGTGTGACCTAATTTTAGGTCGTTACATATTTGTTGAACGGCAGCTCTCCCCGGCAGTTGAACTTTTTAAGACTACAGAATTAGTGTAGGACTAAAGTTGCAGCGCGGCGAGTTTAACAAACACTTCTGTTGAAATATCGTGTTAAACTGGTATGATGACAGCGGCTGCAATCATGTCGCTTGCTGACTCAAGGAGCTGGCTGATAGTGACATTGAAGTGTAGTTAGTTAATGTAGCGTCACCTGCCCGACACCAAAGGAGTACTAACCCTTTATCAGGCTCGTAGTGCCAGAGTTCGGGCATTCTGACCACACGATACTGGGTGACTTGGCTCTACCGTTGTATGTTCAGTTACTTGACATTTTCTGATTGGTGTTTTTGTAGTATTTTTTTTAAAATACTAAGAATAGCCCTAAGAATATCTGTTAAATAAAATGGTGAGATTCTACATATTAAACATGGGCTCAAATTTATGTGGCCATCTAGTTTCTAAACATTGAAAGGAAGAAAACAGAATGTAAAAAGTTGTTTTCAGTTACTTCATAACTTGAGGAATTATTCTAACCTGGTATCACATTCTGAAATGAATCTTGATATGGCTGCTGTTTGTTAGGATGAGTAAAGTTACTTTTTTGTGCTTTGTGTAAGTAAATATCATTAATTTGTTTAGTTTTCCTGTTGCTACTCTGTAATTAGAGCCCAGAGGAGTTGCTGGACAGAAGATGCTGTGAATGTCATTTGTAATGCACGTTACTTATCACATACTGTCTCCGTGGAAAAGGAAGAGGACTTTTATAATCTTTTCAACCCCTCTAGAATTTATCTGGTTTAATTATTAGCATTTTTGTGGTCGCCAAATATTAGTGTCTGGGGAAATTCACTGAAGAATTGTTGCTGTGCTTGTGGTATGCAATATGACTGAAAATGTAACCCTGCCAAAGAATAATTTTGAAATCAACTCCTAGTGTTTGCTTTATTACTACAGCTGGTGAACTGATGTCTAGTATCTGAATAAAAAAATTTCCCTGTTTATCATTTCGACTGTACTGATGGCAGTTTGGATGACCCAATATGTGACACAGCCACATGGAAAATTTGTCTGGTCAGGCAGCAGACCAACAAGATCCTATATGGAGCTCAGAGTTGGAGTATTAGGGGCTTAGGTGTTAAGGTGGTTGTAACTGAAAAGCTTAGCAGTTTATTTATTACCATTATTGTTTATTAATGTATTACACCTTTTTATTGATCCCAATGAAAGTTTCTGATGCACTTGAATACCTTTTATAGCAAATGTCTCATTACTACAAAAACTCAGTGAACCCCAAGAATTGTAAACTTATCAGCTTAATGCCATTTTTTAAAAATTATATTTATTTAAAAAAAAAAAAAGTTTGTTGTGTCAATTTCCTTCAAGGTAAAGCCTTCATGAGCCAACAAGAGGACCAGTGACTGCCCCCATTCTTTTCTCCTATTACTGGCGGATGCTGTGACTGGGTGTTGGGTGGACAGGGTAGCAGCGCGTCATGGCAGACGTGGACCCGGACACCCTGTTAGAGTGGCTGCAGATGGGGCAGGGTGACGAGCGTGACATGCAGCTCATCGCCCTGGAGCAGCTCTGCATGCTACTACTCATGTCGGATAATGTTGATCGCTGCTTTGAGACGTGAGTCGAAAGTAATTTTAATCTTACCTGCACTGGATGTTTGTATGTTATCTGTTGACTGTATTGTTTACTTCTCCAGCTAAGGTGGTCATATTGTTAACTTGGGGTTCATTTAAGAAAAACCTACTTAATTCATGTCTCCCTCTCCCCATTCTTTTTCATACTATGCCTCCAGGTGTCCTCCACGGACGTTTCTTCCAGCTCTATGTAAGATCTTCTTGGATGAAAGTGCCCCAGACAATGTTCTGGAGGTGACTGCCAGGGCCATCACCTATTACCTGGATGTGTCAGCTGAGTGCACGCGCAGGATAGTTGGAGTGGATGGGGCCATCAAGGCCCTCTGTAACCGACTGGTGGTGGTGGAACTTAACAATCGGACCAGCAGAGATCTGGCTGAGCAGTGTGTAAAGGTACTGCTCTCTCATCTAAGCCGAACCAAACTTTGAAATGGAAAGTGAGCTCTGGATTTGAAGGTGCCTGGGTCCATCTTGGGTTTAATGCTGCTTGTCTGTTGAATGTTCAAATGTTACTGTTATGTTTGACATGTCATCCTTATAAAAATGAGAAGCGGTGAATGAGGTGGTGACAAATGGGTGAATGACAAATTAAAATTAGTTAAACATGACTGCCTGTTTATCTTCTTAGGTGTTAGAGCTGATCTGTACACGGGAGTCTGGTGCTGTATTTGAGGCTGGGGGACTGAACTGTGTGTTGAGCTTCATTAGGGACAGCGGTCACTTGGTGCATAAGGATACGCTACATTCTGCTATGGCAGTGGTCTCTCGATTGTGCAGTAAAATGGAGCCACAGGACTCATCCCTAGAGACCTGTGTGGAGTCTTTGTCCAGTCTACTCAAGCATGAGGACCACCAGGTAACACCTGCCACTAGTAATAGGAATGTTCTTCAGAACTCTTAAATATCTCTCAGGATGTTCATAACCAGATGAACTGAAATGTAATAAATCATCACTTCACTTAACATTTTGCTTGAAGTTTGCTCTCACTGAAGACTAGTTAATTGTGTTGTACTTTGTTTGTGATATCAAAACTAAATAAAGACATTTAATTAAAAGCAGCTGCATAAGACTAGGAAGTGGATGTTAATTGTTGCTGTGCAATTACAGGTTTCTGATGGAGCCCTGCGATGCTTTGCCTCACTGGCTGATCGTTTCACCCGACGTGGGGTGGATCCGGCTCCACTGGCCAAGCATGGGCTTACAGAGGAGCTGTTGTCCCGCATGGCTGCAGCAGGAGGCACAGCTTCTGGACCCTCTTCCACTTGTAAACCTGGCCGAACCTCCACTGGAGCTGCTCCCTCAGCTGCGGACTCCAAACTCAGCAACCAAGTGTCTACTATTGTCAGTCTTCTCTCCACACTGTGCAGGGGGTCACCTCTGGTCACGCATGTAAGCAATACTGTACAACCTAATCAGACTTTCTGATTCTAAGTAGAAAATGCACAAGCATTTGACTAACCTCATATCATATAAGCAGAGTAAGGAGGCGCTCAAGTAGAGTGAGAAGAGATTCTCTAATTTTAATTGATTAATTTTCCTGTATGGATAAAATAAATATTGAAACATGCCACTAACTGTTGAGTTACATTAGTATAAAACAACTTAACAGTTGCAAAATAAAAGCTACTAAAAAATCTTTCATTTGTAAAACAAGAGTTGCTGCGTTTACTTGTAGGCAGTGGCCTTTAAGTTCTTTTGTTATTTAAGAAACTGCCTTTTCTTTTAAAATGCTGTTCTCTCTATGTCTGTCTGTCTAGCTGTCTATCTGCGTATCTATATAAAATATTTATTTATTTATTTTGCATGGCAATGTTGTATTGATACAGGGAGGCTAAGGATCAGTATTTATTTTATAAATAGGAAAGTTTCTGAAGAAGAGGGTATAGAGCGGTAGTTTTAACATTAAAAATGAACAAGAATATTCTAGTGGTAACATCTGAACAGGGTGCTGGCGAATACAAAACTTTCAGCCTTCTGTGATCTGTTTGCGTTTCTTTTCTTTTGGCAGCTTGTAAAAAGATGGCGCTGAGTTCTTTCTGAATATTTTCATACAGTCCCGTAACAGAACAATAGCTCTGTCACATTTAGAGGTTTTTTTTTTTTTCTACATTGTCAGTAATTGCTACCGCCGCTAGTCTTTTTCCCACTCGTTGGTCATAACTGCTTTGTCTTGCGCTAGCTGTGATGTCATATACATACCCTTTTATTAAAAGTCTAAAGGCTTCTTTAACTCGACTTAACAACAAAGCATCTAAGCAGCAAGTTTGTTTTGAGGGAGCTTGTTCTGATTTCATTTTACCACCAACAGTAGTTATCACTTCATACGTAATTATATGTACGTAACTTTGTTTCTATAAAATGTGAGAGAGGACCGTATGTTTCTTATGTCGTGAAAGCATAACCGTTAAACTGTGTTTGTTTATTTTTGGCCTTTTCAGACTAATGCATGTACACAGTGTCAGACATCTGTAGTGTCATGGGTACTAAATGAGTGGAATAAAACAATCTGCCATTTTTCATCAGGACTTGTTGCGCTCAGAGCTGCCCGACTCCATGGAGAGCGCCCTCCAGGGTGACGAACGTTGTGTGCTGGACACTATGCGGCTGGTCGACCTGCTTCTGGTTCTGTTGTTTGAGGGCCGCAAGGCCCTCCCCAAGTCCACTGCAGGCTCCACTGGCCGTATTCCGGGCCTTCGACGTCTTGACAGCTCTGGCGAGCGCTCTCACCGACAGCTGATTGACTGTATCCGCAGCAAAGACACAGATGCACTCATCGATGCTATCGACACCGGAGGTGAGTTTGTACATTGAGGACATTTTTGAGTGTTGGACAAACTGTGGTGACCTTTCCGTGTTGTTTTGGAGTTCTTATTCATGTTATTTCTCTTTCTGTCTCTGGTTTTTCTCAAAGCATTCGAAGTGAATTTCATGGATGATGTAGGGCAGACACTTCTCAATTGGGCTTCTGCGTTTGGCACACAGGAGATGGTGAGCTTTTCTGTTGATTTATAACTCCGTAATAAATTCAAATTCTACAGTATTTAAAATATTTTAAATTATAGTTTGTGTTCACTTCTTTATTTCAGTATCAATTCATTTAAAGTATATTTTAAGTGGTCAAATTAGACAATCTTATGGGTTAAGTGCAAATGAAATAATTAAGTAGACAAAAGTTTGAAGCTGGTTAACCACAGCATGTTATAAATACTATATAATCAGTACTAATGCAACCTGGTTTCTTGACCCTCTATAGCTAATAAAAGCATATGCAGGTCAGTGAAATAGAAGCAAGAAGGGTTTAATATTGTTATTGGGTAAATGTTAAGTCTCTGGCTGTGTTTCAGGTGGAGTTCTTGTGTGAGAGAGGTGCTGATGTCAACCGAGGTCAGAGGTCATCGTCACTGCATTATGCTGCTTGTTTTGGGCGGCCACAAGTAGCCAAGGTAAGAAGAGTTGTAATTGTTTATGTGCTTGCTGTACCACTTTTTTTAAAGCTTTTGTCTCCAGGAATTTGGGAGCATGTTTCATAATGGTTTTTATTCCTGTAGACTTTACTGCGCCATGGAGCAAACCCTGACCTGAGAGACGAAGATGGAAAAACTCCACTGGACAAAGCCAGGGAAAGGGGCCACAGTGAAGTTGTTGCCATCCTCCAGTCTCCTGGTAAGTCCCCCTGTCCCCATTTTGCACATAAATGTGGAATAAGAAGTTGCATTTTTATTCCTTTGTGATGGAATAGGCCCGTTTTAAATAGCTTGTCTTGATATTTTATTGCAGGAGATTGGATGTGTCCTGTGAACAAGGGAGATGATAAGAAAAAGAAGGATGTGAATAAAGAAGAGGAGGAGGGCAGTGAACCAAAAGGAGACCCTGAGATGGCTCCAATCTACCTAAAAAGGCTGCTTCCTGTATTTGCACAAACCTTTCAGCAAACCATGCTGCCTTCAATAAGGTTAATTAAAAAAATATATATTAGTGTGTGTATATATATATATATATATATATATATATATATATATATATATATATATATATATATATATATATATATATATATATATATATATATATATATATATATATATACTAGTCACTAAATTCTAGTACTACATAATCATGGCAATGGTTGTTATTTGTTTGCGAGAAGAGCTGTTTGGATAAGCGTTTATTTAATTTCAATTATATTAATGTCATTTTATAGCCACAGGTTGGTGTAATATACTTGTTGTCCCTTTGTTGCAGGAAAGCTAGTTTAGCACTGATAAGGAAGATGGTGCACTACAGTTCTGAAGTGCTGCTTAAGGAAGTGTGTGACTCAGACGCTGGACACAACTTGCCCACTGTCCTAGTGGAGATCACTGCTACTGTGCTGGATCAGGAGGTCAGTTTTGATTGTCGGCGCCAGTGTAGCCTTATTTCCAAACCAAACGTAATCATGCTTTCTATGAATTTCATAATTCTTGGATGTTGTACTGCTAACAAGATGTGAACTAAGTGATACTTTTTGTTTCTTCTAAGGATGATGATGATGGTCACTTGCTGGCACTGCAGATCATCAGGGATCTAGTTGATAAGGGAGGAGATGTGTTCTTGGACCAGCTGGCCAGACTTGGGGTAATAAATAAGGTGTCCACTCTGGCAGGACCCACATCGGATGATGAGAATGAAGAAGAAGCTAAGCCTGAGAAGGTATAAATGGATTAAATTTTTTGTTCATTTAGGTGCATCTTTATAAATCACAACCTGAATACTCATAATAACTAGAAGCACAGTAAATCAAATTAACTTTAATTAAATAACTGCAATGGATTTTAAAAGGCTTTTAAAAAAGTTTTTATATAAAGACAAAAACATAAAATCACATGCTTTTACAGGAGGACGAACCCCAGGAAGATGCTAAAGAGATCCAGCAAGGAAAACCTTACCATTGGCGGGACTGGTCCATCATCAGGGGCCGGGATTGCCTCTATATCTGGAGCGATGCTGCAGCGCTAGAGCTCTCCAATGGCAGCAACGGCTGGTTTCGTTTCATCCTGGATGGCAAACTAGCCACAATGTACTCCAGTGGTAGCCCAGAGGGAGGCTCAGACAGTTCAGGTAAGTTTCACATTTGTGAAATGGGATATTTTGAATTGCAGTGGCTGAGTATTTGGGAAATTATGAATTGAGAAGAATGGTTAAAAATGTTTGTAATGCATTTAAACACTGTAGGGCAGCAACTATTAATTATTTCTGTCATAGATTTAGCCTATTAACTAAAAGTTGATTAAACAATAAAAATAACTATTATTGTTTCCTTTAATAATTTTTTTTTTACTGCTTTTGGTACCCTTCAATGTTGTGTGTGATGAACAATGACATTATTATTTTGTTTTATTTCAGAATGTTTAAGTACTTGATGGACTTCACAAACTGTTTTCTTTTCACTAATTGCATTCATCTCTGCTTCTGTTAGAGAGTCGGAGTGAGTTTCTGGAGAAGCTACAGCGTGCCAGGAGTCAGGTGAAGCCAGTCACAGCCAGCCAGCCCATCCTGTCAACACTAGGGCCAACTAAACTGACTGTGGGAAACTGGTCCCTTACCTGCCTAAAAGAGGGTGAAATTGCCATCCACAACTCAGATGGACAACAGGCCACTATCCTGAAAGAAGATTTGCCAGGTTTTGTGTTTGAATCCAATCGAGGCACAAAGCACTCCTTCACTGCGGAGACATCCCTGGGTGAGTGTGTATGCGTGAGTGAGTGTTGGTCTGCCCAAGGCAGGTTAACTTGGTGGTCCTGTGATCTAGTAAATAACTTGGACACTTACATTGGGGCACAACACTCTTTGTGGCTAAACAACCAACAGGTCGAGGGCTTGAAAGGTTGGGCATCATGGTAGACTGGAACTTGGTGGTTGTAAAGTTGTTTGCAACTGTCTTGTATGCCCTTCATTTCTTGTTTCAGGCTCTGAGTTTGTGACTGGATGGACTGGAAAACGAGGAAGAAAGCTCAAATCGAAATTGGAAAAAACAAAACAAAAGGTAGATGTTAGCCATTTCTAGCCGTTTGCACAGTGTATATTACTTATTTGAAATTGTAGTATTTTAGGTCTGACCTTTTTGTGCTTAGTTTTATAAAGATGGAAACCATTTTTCTTTTAACTTGAATACAGCTTTATTTAGATCCCAGAATATAAGACTGGAAATAGGGGTTTAAATCTGTAATGCTTTCAAGCATAAAAGTAGTTAGTTTTGTTTATAATTTTGCTGATCTTTATATATCTTATATAGGATAATGCTTAATGACTGTACCATGTCTTGTTTTGTGTAGGTGAAAACTATGGCCAGAGATTTGTATGATGACCATTTTAAGGCTGTGGAAAGTATGCCCAGGGGTGTAGTTGTCACTTTGAGAAACATTGCCACTCAGCTGGAGTCTGCCTGGGAGCTGCATACCAACAGACAAGTATGAAAACATGATCATGGTTCTTTTAAATACAGCAAATTATATATTTAAACGTCTTTGTTTTTTGGTAAAACTTGTTTTTGGAGAAAATCTGAAAGAACTGATGGGTTGTACATGGACATTAATGTTACATTAAAAATGTTTTGATTATTAGAATGTTGGACCTCACTGGAGGTAGAGAATGATTAGTAAAATCTTGCAGTATCTGTCAGCATTGTAAATTCTTTTGCAGATATTTAAATATTGTGGTTATGAAATGCTTCTTTTCATCTTTGTTTTAGTGTATCGAGGGAGAGAACACATGGCGAGACCTGATGAAAACAGCTTTAGAGAATTTGATTGTGGTTCTCAAGGATGAGAATACAATTTCTCCCTATGAAATGTGTAGCAGTGGCCTCGTGCAAGCACTTTTTACTGTTCTAAATAATGTGAGTTTCTGTAATACATGTTAATCACACACGTTTCGTTTTTTTTTTTTTTTTCCTCCAAGTTTCTAACCTCTACCTTTTGGCTTAACAGAGTGTGGAACTTGACCTGAAGCACGATTGTAAGCCATTAATGGAAAGGATAAATGTGTTCAAGACTGCATTCAGTGAAAATGAAGATGATGAAAGGTAGTAGATTGCTTCCAACACATTTAATTAATTATATAAACAATTATCAAACTTCATTTAATGTCTTCATGTGTCTTTATACATTTTTTTTGTTTGTTTTTTTTTGTTTTTTTTTTAGTCGACCCGCAGTTGCCTTAATCCGTAAACTGATAGCAGTCTTGGAGTCTATAGAACGACTACCTCTTCACTTGTATGACACGCCTGGCTCAACATACAACTTACAGGTGAACCTCCTTCTAGCCATTTGAACAGTTAAACATCTAAAACTTCTCTTTGAATTCTTGATTTGTTTTGCACTGTTGATTTATTTTAAATACAAAATATGTGGTTATCAGATTCTGACCAGGAGACTGCGTTTCCGGTTGGAACGTGCTCCTGGTGAGACAGCTCTGATAGATCGAACTGGCAGGATGCTCAAGATGGAGCCTCTTGCTACTGTTGAGTCCCTGGAGCAGTACCTACTTAAAATGGTGAGAGAGAGTCCCTGTCTGTCTGTCTCTCTGACTGTAGAATTTTTATCATTTGTTGTTTTTGTTTTTCATGTCTGTTCCTCATTCCCCAGGTGGCGAAACAGTGGTATGACTTTGACAGGGCCTCCTTCATTTTCGTCAGGAAGCTGCGAGAAGGCCAGAGCTTTACTTTCCGACACCAGCATGACTTTGATGAGAATGGGATTGTGTATTGGATTGGCACAAATGCAAAGTGAGCTTTTCTTCCTAAAACTATCACCAATCCCCACCTTTTTTATGTTTCCTGTTTTATCATGATGATCAATGCTTTGTGTAAATTGTGTAATATAACTAGAGGTAAGAAATGTCTTACACCCGCAATAGGACTGCATATGAGTGGGTGAACCCTGCTGCTTATGGCCTGGTGGTGGTGACCTCATCGGAGGGCAGGAACCTTCCATACGGCCGACTGGAGGACATCCTGAGCAGAGATAGCTCAGCACTCAACTGCCACACTAATGATGACAAAAATGCCTGGTTTGCTGTTGACTTGGGCCTGTGGGTCATCCCCTCTGCCTACACACTACGTCATGCCCGCGGCTATGGCCGTTCTGCCCTGCGGAACTGGGTATTTCAGGTGTCCAAAGACGGCCAAAACTGGATGACCCTCTACACCCATGTGGATGATGGTAGCCTTAATGAGCCAGGGTAGGCCTCCTATCCTTAAATCTCAGCCTCTGATTTTATGCAGAGTTAGTGAGCGAGTTAGTGACCATTAGTCATGGTCAAGCTGATGGATGGATGGATGGATGGATGGATGGATATATATATATTATTATTATTATTTATTTAAATGCTGCCACAGGTACATTCGGTACAAGCTGAAGTTAATAGAAAGCCTTAAAAACTTAAGCCTTATACTAAGCCCATGTACTATATATACTAACATATTATTGCCCTAACGGTTCCAATGTAATTGCTAACCCTACTACAACTGCTACTACCTCCTGGGATACTAAAAAAATAATAATTTGTATTGTTTTTTTTATTCTGGAAAATCCTTTTCAGTAAATATTTTACTGAATTTTCAATGTAAATATTTCAGTCATATTTCAGTGTGTTTGTGTGTAAATAATTAATAAAAAACCTATTTCACTTATGCATCTAAATTTTATTTAAGAAATCTCCCCTTAAAATTAATTGGTAGCTCCAACAGTTAGTAGCAGTAGCTCAGGTCAGGCGAAGAAAACACAGACACTTGGCTTTGATAGAAGAACTGAAAATGCTGTTTGGTGTTACTAAAATGCAGTAGTCACTCCGGCAGGCCTGGCAAAAACAGCATAAATTAAAGGTAAAAACAGAAGGTAACAGACACGAGGGCTTCCTGGGGAATCAGCGCTCCCCTTTTAACGACAACAAACCAGAGTGAACGTATGAGAGCAGCGGGACAACATCACCAACATTATCAGTTTACCATAATTCTCTGTTAGTGCACCACCAGGTCTGCACCTTTTCTTGCAGAAAAACTAATTACTTAAAGGTCTTACTTAATGTGCACTTCAAGCGTCTGCAGTTCACTATTCAGTAACAATATGCACTGATGTCTCTAGTGCCATAATTTTCTTCAAGTCAGATATAAAGCAGCTGGATGCAAGTTAATCTGTCTGTTCAACTGTCCCATTTCTACTATTGATGAGCGTCTGTATGTGGTTTATTCTTCAGATCTACTGCTACGTGGCCTCTGGACCCACCCAAAGATGAGAAGCAAGGATGGAGGCATATTCGGATAAAGCAGATGGGGAAGAATGCCAGTGGGCAAACACACTACCTCTCACTTTCTGGGCTAGAGATATATGGCACTGTTAGTGGCGTGTGTGAAGACCAACTAGGTAAGGGGGAGAAAGCGGTTATTTATTTATTTTTATTCCTTAAAATTGGTTTTGTTTATAATAAAGTTGAGAGAAACTATGTACTTGAAAGCTGTTGTTGTTGTTGTAATTGACCCATTTGTGTTGTCAGGTAAGGCAGTGAAGGAGGCAGAGGCCAACCTGCGCAGGCAGCGACGACTCTTCCGCTCTCAGGTGATGAAATACATAGTTCCGGGGGCCCGGGTGGTGCGTGGTATTGACTGGAAGTGGAGGGACCAGGATGGCAACCCTCCTGGAGAGGGCACTGTAACAGGAGAGGCCCACAATGGTGAGCATTGTAGTCACTTGTGAATCTTGTCGGTGCATGGGTATTCCACCATTTGTAGCTTTCACAATAACCTCTTGTTGGTAAT
Organism: Prochilodus magdalenae; assembly: GCA_024036415.1. NCBI lineage: Eukaryota > Metazoa > Chordata > Actinopteri > Characiformes > Prochilodontidae > Prochilodus > Prochilodus magdalenae. Next base: position 393,257 of record JAMWET010000837.1, read on the forward strand.
CCTTCTGCAGAAGCAAGCTATTTTGTTTGATAAGGTGCATTAGTACAAACAAACGCATGTCAAAATGCTTGGCTTCAACGGTATTTCAGATGGAATTCTTGGCACTTAACTGTCTGCAGTTATAGGTGCATTTATCAAATGTTAAGCAATGATTTGAGTGTTTTGGTGTGTACTTGTGGAGTCAATAGTACTATTTTGTTTAAAGACAACAAATTGTGAACATCAAGTGCATTTGCATGTGTTGTGGAGCTTTAAGTAAAATCATCTGAAAGTATAAAGGTGGGGGGGTGCGTGCGTGTGTGTGGTTTATTTTATTTATATATATATATATATATTTATATATATATATATATATATATATATATATATATATATATATATATATATATATATATATATATATATATATTTTTTTTTTATTATTATTATTATTTTTTTTTTAAATCTTAATATGTCGCTCATTTAGACAGCTTTAGAATCTGAAGTTTTCCAGCCTGGCCAAGAGGAGGCCTGCTTAATACTAGCTGTTCTTTTCGAAACTGTCCTAAAAAATAGCCAATGTCCGTTTTTGTAAAATGATAGCTACTGGGACAGATCTTTAGGGACTCCTTTGAAATCAAAATTTCTTTCTGTACGACTGCCTTCTTTGATGCTTTCTTTCTTGCTTCTGTCCCATATTAACAGCTTATTAAAAGGGGTGCTTTTATCCTGCTTTCTTCGAATATCTGAGAAATTAGATTGCCATATCTTTCTCCTTCTACAATCTTAAGACTGTCATTTCATACTTTTATGTTTTATTAGTTTGCTATTTTGAAGTGCAACCCCCCCCCCTCCCCCCCAACTTAACAGGTAACATTTCTTTATCCTACTTGTGTAAGCATCTACTTTGTTGCTGTTGAATTCTTTGGGCAGCCATGTTTCAGTGTGTAAAATACCCTTTTAACCCAACTGTCTCCATCAATCAAGCCAAGCGCATGTTGATGTCACAATTTGCAAGCTCTCAGTGGACTCCGTTGCAAGTGTATTTTACATTTGACAGAAGTATATTCTTCAGTTTCTTTCCTGAAGTGGCTTAGCTTTGCATTTGCAAAAATCTATTGCTTTTTTTTTTTTTTTTTTTTGCTTATTTATTTATTTATTTTGGTCATTTTCTGTGCCTCATATTCCTATTCCACTGCTTCACCTGGACCAGAATTGTATTAGTTAATTTATTAATTTAATAGGAATGAGGCATTTTAGGCACTAGCTACATTTGACCCTGTAGTATTAGTTTGCTGCTACACTTTAACAGGGAAAGGGCTATAATCTATTTTGTTTTGTTACTCTGGTCCAGTGTCGAGCAATGCTGCCGTCTTTGACTTGCTACTGTCTTTCTTCGCTCTCTTGCTGGGTCTCACTCGTACATATCCCCTCCCTCCTTCCCCTCCTCTTCCAGGCTGGATTGATGTTACCTGGGATGCCGGTGGTTCAAACTCGTACCGTATGGGTGCAGAAGGAAAGTTTGACCTCAAGCTTGCGCCAGGGTACGACCCTGAGTCAGCGCCATCACCCAAACCTATCTCATCCACTGTTACAGGCACACCGCAGTCCTGGAGCAGCCTGGTGAAAAATAACTGTCCGGACAAGGGCGGCTCGTCCTCGGTGGCGGGGGCCGGTTCCTCCAGCCGGAAGGGCAGTAGCAGCTCGGTGTGTAGTGTGGCCAGCAGCAGTGATATCAGTCTGAGTTCGGCACGTGTGGAGCGGAGGGTGGAAAGCCTTTTGGAGCAGGGAGTTGGTGTCAGCGGAGGAGCACCAGGAGCAGAGGGTCAAGAGCCACTTGTGGTGCTTTCCTCTGCTGAGGTTGGCTCTGGCTCCAGTACCAGTACGCTTACGGCTGATGCTGGAAGCGAAAGCGCTGAGCGCAAAACAGCAGCACCTGATGGAACCCTGCGCCAGTCGGCTGAGTCGGCCGCCATGTCTATGGGACTGGTCAGCGTCAGCTCACCTGATGTCAGCTCAGTGTCTGAGTCATCTAGTAAAGATGCAGCATCCCAGAGGCCATTGTGTTCAGCCACCAGTGCACGCCTTTCCGTCAGCTCTCTTCTGGCAGCCGGTGCGCCCATGAGCTCTAGCGCTAGTGTGCCCAACCTGTCATCACGTGAAGCCAGCCTAATGGAGTCATTTGTGCGCAGAGCACCCAACATGTCCCGCACCAATGCCACCAACAACATGAACCTGAGCCGTAGCAGTAGCGACAATAATACCAACACACTGGGCCGCAACGTCATGGGGGCTGCCAGTGAGTATCTGTAGCTCCCAAGTCTACCATAAGACCAATTCATGATAAAAATTATACAATAAACTTGAGAAATCCCATGTTTGTTGTATTCCAATGTTAGAAATGAATATGCAGTGATATTGGTTAAAAATAAGTAAGGACAAGCACTATCCCAAAAGTTCTAAAGGCGATGATGTAAAACAAGCTTATTTGTCTACATGAACATGTCTAACATGAACATGGCTTTGTCAGCTTGGATTGCCGGCCAGGCTAACTACATAATACATACTTGGCAAGCTACTAACACTGTTTTTATGATTCTTAAAGGTATAAATCATAAAAACCAAAATGTATTTATTTTATTTATTTATTTATTCAATGCTGTAATATTTTTCACAGTATTAGCTTTATTTATAAAACATTCTTCACAGTCAATAATTTAGTGATGCCTTGCATCCTTTTCCCTTCAAAAAATAAAAACATTGCTTGTTTAGGCAAAAGAGGATCTAATGGCGATCCAGCTGCATGATTCTAACAAACACTTGCAGACCCTAGGACTGTAACCCTTCAGTAAAGTTACTTAAGCTTGTATAACTTGAGTATTAGAGGTTAATGTGTCTTTGTAACTTGGTTTTATTAACGTAATATTAAATTGGATCAAATCTGTGTTTTAACCATGCTTGTTTAAAAAGTGCCTTAAGTGGTTAAATTACATATTTCTGCCTTTTTTTTCATTTATTTATTTTTTTAATAAACTAAAACCATTTTTTGTTTGTTTGCAGCCTCTCCTCTCATGGGTGCGCAGAGCTTTCCTAACCTTACAACTACTGGTACCACCTCAACTGTTACAATGTCCACCTCCATAGTAACGAGCAGCAATAATGTAGCTACGGCAACTACAGGTTTGTCTGTTGGCCAGTTGCTCAGTAACACGCTGACGACCAGCCTGACCTCAACATCTAGTGAGAGTGACACAGGTCAGGAGGCAGAGTTTTCGCTATATGGTAGGCCATGCTAGATTCATCTACCTACAAAAATATCTTTTTCCCTTTTTCCTATCTGTATCTCCCTAATCACAGCTAACCTTGACAAATTTTTTGTCTTCTGCCTATTAATCTTCATCCTAATCTCGTCACTTTTTGTTTGTTAGTACGCAAATGTCAAAAGCCTTATCTTCTGTTTTCTTCCTGTTCTTTTTCTTCTGCAGATTTCTTGGATAGCTGTCGGGCAAACACATTGCTAGCAGAATTGGATGATGAGGAAGACTTGCCTGAACCTGACGACGATGATGATGAGAACGAGGATGACAATCAGGAGGACCAAGAGTATGAGGAAGTTCTGGTACGGTCCAGGGTCAACCTTGGTTACCACGTTCATATTCATAGGGTAAAACCTGTTGTAGTTTCAATAATAGTACAGTGCAACTCCTTAGTTGTTGAGTTAGAGGTTTTTTTTTTTGTTCCTGTTGTGGTAATTGAAGTTTTACATTTTATTTTTGTTTGCTTGTTTATTTTTTTTAAGTAATTATTAATTTATTATTATTATTTTTTTTTTTATTAAATGAAGAAAAAAAAAAAGTTTTTGTACTGACTGTTGGTTTCTGTCAGCATGGTTTCTATGAAAAGCATGCTTGTGGTGAGATACGTAAATTTAAATGCCGATGTTTGACTGAGCATATGGCTGTACATAAATGCTGTGATGTTCAATGGTGGCCCTGGCAGGAGGAAGAGGAATATGAAACCAAAGGCGGCCGGCGCCGGACTTGGGATGATGACTTTGTCCTAAAGCGACAGTTTTCTGCTCTAGTGCCTGCATTTGACCCCAGACCAGGGCGGACCAATGTCCAGCAAACCACTGACCTGGAGATTCCTACGCCAGGTTCTCCACCTTCTATCTTTTTAATAGTGATGGAATGAAGCTTTTGTCATTTGTGTTAGGCGTATTTTTCCACTGAACAACTTTTACATTCTAGTACTTTCATACTTCCTAACTAGGGGTCAACAGATTCCCCCGATAACTGGTATTTAGAGCTGAAATTAATTATTAATAAATTTGTTTATGGTCTGAAATTTTACAAGAATATCACCCACAGCTTGCCTTAAATGAATATTACAACATAAGATGCTTTTATCTTTGACATTTTTATATAAACCACGTGAACAAGTCAGTGATGGTGTTTAAAAGGGACATCAGGAGTGTGGCACAAGTCGCTTTTGTTTTGTTCCAAATACATTGTTCACCCAGAAGAGATTTTTACCTTTTCCTCTGACTGTAAAAGCAAAGCATAGTTTTGTTCTCTTTAAACAGCCAAAATCACACTTGACATGTAGCAGGACATAGGGGTGTGCGTTTTATTCATCACTGATAGCGTTAGATATGTGCATGAATAACAAAAGGCTTTTTTATTGGAAAGCTGCTTCAGTTATCAGTCAGACCAATAAACAGATGACACCTATTCTTAATGTTGCATATGCTAAGCTTAAGCTTGCCTGCATTGTTTTTAATTAAAATACCTGTGTGTGTCCTTTGCAGGTACCCCTCGCTCAGAGGTTCAGGAGGAGGTGGAGTGTGCACCCTCCCCTCATTTGGCTCTTATCCTGAAGGTGGCAGGGCTGGGAACGACACGGGAAGTAGAACTACCTCTTTCCAACTACAAGTCCACCATCTTCTATTATGTCCAAAAGCTGCTTCAGCTCTCTTGTAACGGCAGTGTCAAATCTGACAAACTTAGACGCATCTGGGAGCCCACATACACGTGAGTAACTTATTATAAAATCATGCAGGGTTTTTTCAATTATTTTTTTAATATTAATATGTAAATACCATGTTGTCCTTACAAGTGTCTTGCACTCACCCAAGTGTTTATTTTATAGAATAATGTACAGAGAGTTAAAGGACTCTGACAAAGAAAAAGAAACAGGAAAGATGGTAAGATTTTACCTGCCCTCGTCTTTCTCACCTGCTATTTCTGTCCCTTCTATCTCAGTCACTCAACTCATTATAATCCTGCCTGTGAAATTTTTTTTGTTTGTTTTTATTTATTTATTTATTTTTCCCTGTGACTGTTCCCAATGTGTAGATGCTCCTCCTCAATAGACTGCCCCAGTTTTTACTAACCTTAAACCTAGGAGCCTGTTTGCGGGTGGGGGGAAAATCACTTTAATGGTTAAACTTGGTAATTGCACGGGCCTTTTAGTGGTTGATCCTATTGTAATGCATGTGTATTGCGTGAGAACTTACAATCAGGAAAGACCAACATTTGGTTCTTCCTGTTGTAGGGTTGCTGGTCTGTAGAGCATGTGGAACAGTACCTTGGCACAGATGAATTACCAAAGAATGACTTGATAACCTACATGCAGAAGAATGCAGACTCAACTTTCCTGCGCCACTGGAAATTAACCGGCACTAATAAAAGTATTAGGAAAAACAGAAATTGTTCGCAGCTCATAGCTGCATACAAGGTATAGAATGGCATCAGATGTGCATATATATATATATATATTTATATATCTCTACATACATACATCTTTATTTTTCCCTTCACTATTTCAATTATTTTCTGCTCCTTGGTTGACTGTCATTTGTGTCGGATGTCTTTTTTGTTCTTGTATCTTTTTAAATGACTATGCGTGTAAATGTTGTAGACATCAAAACTTTCTAGATGTCATTGTGGAGGTGAATTCTTTTCTTTTTTTTTTTTCTTTTTTTTTTTTTTTCTCCTTGTCATAATCTTTTTATTTTTTTTCCCCTGAATGCAGTAACTGCTTTGTACAGTAGCCTGAAATCCCTGGTGTTGCATATGGTATTAAAGCCTAACAGGCTGGGAATAGAGTATGATGGCAGGTTCACCTCAACTCTGCACCTGTTTGACTTTTGCAGGATTTCTGTGAACGAGGCTGCAGGTCGTCAGGACTTGGGTCAGGCTCTTTGTCAGCTGCACAGAGCTGCGACATACTAAGTAGTGCACGGGAGCAGGCACAGGCTAAAGCTGGCTCGGGCCAGAGTGCCTGTGGTGTGGAGGATGTGCTGCAACTCCTGAGAATCCTTTTTATCATTGGTGGAGAACCTTCAGCTGGTCGCACGCTACAGGAAGGTGCGTTTGTACTTCTTATGTAATCTTAACAGTTTTCATATAATAAAACATTAATGTAAGTTATGCTTAAGAGATCATTAACTCCAGCACCCCCCCCTTCTTTCGCATAGATGTTGATGATCTACGGTTCAATGCATCGCCTGAAGAGTTTACCAGCAAAAAAATTACAACCAAAATTCTGCAGCAAATTGAGGTAATATACAAGGTCTGGGTGTACATACACAAGTTCTAAATCAATTCCAGCAGTGGGAGGAGTTTGAGAGGGGTTGCAACGTAGGGCTCTGGCAAATGGCATGGACTTATCGCTGTATTGCTTGCCGTGCCGGTTGTGCGAATATATTCATGGCACACATTTGATTGGACAGAGCATAGCACACAGCAGCAACATAAAGGATCTGGTAGATCTACAAGAACCACAGGGAGGGAGAACTGACAGACTGAGTGGAGTGAATCAGCAGCTATGATTGTGAACATTCAGTAAGCGGGGATGCCCTCCATGAGCCATGGCACCATTTGCAAACGACTGCAGGACACAGGACCTTACCATGTCAGTGTCGCTAAAGACTGCAGTGGTGGCGTGCCAGACTGTCAAGGGGAATCTTCAGTGACGATTCATGCTTTTGTTTTGGTAAAGGCGACCAACAAATCTGTGTTTGGAGGCACTGTAGTCAGCGCAAAGATGAATAGTTTGTCTTGTCCAGAAGACCTGGTGTCGCTCCACCTCCACCCCTACTGTCTTACCATTAGGAGACAGAGTAGTGGGACACTACTTCAATTAATTTTTAATATTTACAGCAGTAGAGAACAACTTAATGTTATGAGTGTTGTATGTCTTATCCTGTGCATGTTGCCATTCTTCTTTGCTTTGTGCTCTTAACTATAATGTGGTGTTCTGTATGTTCATGTTAGGAGCCTTTGGCTTTGGCTAGTGGGGCTCTCCCAGACTGGTGTGAGCAGTTAACCAGCAAGTGTCCTTTCCTCATCCCCTTTGAAACACGGCAGCTCTTCTTCACTTGCACTGCGTTCGGAGCCTCCAGGTCAGTGCTTTGTTGGTTTGTTGTTTTACCCAAACTCTTAGTAGTACATGGTTATGTCATGCGGCCTTGGCCAGCATTGAAACTTGCACTCTATATGTTTTCCTAACATGGTAATCACCCGTTCAACTGAAGGAATCAATGCAAAGATGTTAAAACAAAAGGCTTTGTTACATTGACTTTGTGGAGAATATTGACGCATTTAAGCAGTGTTGTGATGTTGTGTGTGTTTCCAGAGCAATCGTCTGGCTCCAGAACAGGAGAGAGGCCACTATGGAGCGCTCTCGGCCCTCCACCACAGTGCGACGGGACGACCCCGGTGAGTTTAGAGTGGGCCGGCTGAAGCACGAACGTGTCAAGGTGCCACGTGGAGAGAGCATGATGGAGTGGGCAGAGAGTGTCATGCAGATACATGCTGACAGAAAGTCTGTACTGGAGGTAAAGAGAAATATGAACACATGGACTGTTGCTATATAGAACCACAGTAGCAATTCCGAACATTTAATATCATTTCACTATACATTTAGTTTTCTGTATCTGTTCATAAGTCAACACTCTTATAGAACACTAACAATATAGTTAATTATTTTCCGATAATAATGCCATGGCCTTACTATGTTTCTGTGTTTTTCAGGTTGAGTTCCAGGGAGAGGAGGGCACTGGTCTGGGGCCCACACTGGAGTTCTATGCCCTTGTGGCTGCAGAGTTCCAGCGGACCTCATTGGGCATCTGGCTCTGTGACGATGACTTTCCAGATGATGAGTCACGCCAGGCAAGTGCATTTGTGCTAATACACAAATCTCTTTTTCTTTTTTTTTTTACTTTTTAGAGCTTTAAGGGTGGTGGTGTGAATTTTTATTTTTGTGTCCTAAGGTTACCTACAGATGTTGATGTTGTGGAAAAAGGTCTTAAACATTTTAGTCATGCTAAATTTTTAGCATGTATGTAGGACATTTGGATCATGTTATGTTTTTGTACATTGGTCAGGTGGATCTGGGAGGTGGTCTAAAACCCCCTGGCTATTACGTACAACGTTCCTGCGGCCTTTTCCCTGCCCCTTTCCCTCAGGATAATGACGAGCTGGAGCGCATCACCAAACTGTTTCTCTTTCTGGGCATCTTTCTGGCCAAGTGCATCCAGGATAACCGACTTGTGGACTTGCCCATCTCCCAGCCCTTCTTTAAACTTCTCTGTATGGGAGACATTAAGAGTAACATGAGCAAGCTTCTGTACCAGACCCGTGGGGACTCAGACCACCGCGTTTCTGAAATCCAGTTGGAGGCCTCCACTGAGGAGGGCCAAGACACATACTCTGTGGGAAGTTTTGATGAGGACTCGAAATCTGAATTCATCCTGGACCCACCAAAGCCCAAACCCCCTGCCTGGTACCATGGTATTTTGACATGGGAGGACTTTGAACTAGTGAATCCTCACAGAGCGAGGTTCCTTAAAGAAATGAAAGATCTCGCAGTAAAGAGGAGGCAAATCCTAGGCAATAAGAGCCTGTCAGAGGATGAGAAGAATACTCGGCTACAGGATCTCATGCTGAAGAACCCTCTGGGTTCTGGCCCACCACTCAGCGTAGAGGATCTAGGGTGAACAAAGCATTTTTTGCAATTACTTTTATTGCATTTTAATATTCATTGTGTAAAATCTTTTAATGGAAAAGTGATAACTGGTTTGTCTTTGTGTGTAGATTAAATTTCCAGTTCTGTCCCTCATCCAAAGTACACGGCTTCTCAGCAGTGGACCTTAAGCCTAATGGAGAAGATGAGGTAGGTCATTAAATTCTAAGTGCTAACGATTTTGTGTGTGTGTGTGGGTTGGGGGGGGGTTGTTTTCTTTGTTAAATTTTTCAGAAGTCCCAGAGTTAGCGTATCTGGCATTTGGTTGCAGAGATCATCCATGTACAAAAGATTAATAAACTGTCCAAGTGTGTAAGTGGAGATTGGTATAGCTGGTGGTGCAACTACTGACCAGTAGTAGATCGAATTTGTCATGCTCCCCTCCTCCAAAAGGTTAAAAAGGCCATTTACCTGGCCAAATCATTTGTTTGTTCACTAGTGGCAGCCTTTAAACACTGACATGTAACTTGTACTCAATTAACACTTTCACTCCACATATGAAATTGTCTAAGCATTTCCTAAAGCTAAAACGTGTACGTCATTCTCATCAGATGGTTACCATGGACAACGCAGAAGAGTATGTGGAGTTGATGTTTGACTTTTGTATGCATACTGGGATCCAGAAGCAAATGGAGGCCTTCAGAGGTAAGACATGGCGTGCTGTTCTTAATCTTTAGAATACGTTGGATGTGATTGTGCTTCCTTGCCAGCATTTTTGATGTCATGGGATCAAAGTATTGGGTAGCAGGAGTCGAGGGGAATGGAACAGAGCAAAATCTTAGGAGTTATCCAGCTAACTTACAGATTTACATACACTTGGTGTATAGACATTTGCCAGTTGAGTCACCTGTATTATGACTATACACACAAATAAAATGATCAGATACACCTATAGGTACACTTTGTAGAATCATTGACTTGAGCTCATCTGTTGCTGTGTAGGTCAATGGATAAAATTCATGACACAGGCTATTAATCTTAATATTGCATCATGAAGAATAAATGAATGATACCAAGTACAATTAATTCAAAAAATTTTTTGCATGCAGTTCACATGAATTAACATGTATCAGGCCTGAATGGGATCTTGGGACACTTCATGCAGAACATTTCCAAATAGTGACGCCCAGTAGGAACCGTTAGATTGCTATTCTATTTGGCAGAATGATAAAGGTTACCAGGAACTTTAAATGATGAACAATTTAGACTTAAATCGCAGTGCCATGTTTGCTAATGCGACATTCATGTTATGACATGCAGATGTAGGGTGATTTGTATCGCACCTTGCTGTCATTATATGGTGCCTTTAAAGTCAGTATATTAATCTCTGGATGTTATGCTGTCTGGTCATGGTACAGATGGATTTAACAGGGTGTTCCCTATGGAGAAACTGAGCTCATTCAGTCATAAAGAGGTTCAGATGATTCTGTGTGGTAACCAGTCTCCATCCTGGACAGCTGAGGACATTGTCAACTACACTGAGCCCAAACTGGGGTACACTCGGGACAGGTATGTAATATTTCACTGTACTGGTCATTTTGTACCAGTAAATGCTTTTCACTATACCTTGAGCAACAATGAATAAGCCCAAATAAATCACATATTTCAAATCTATAGTTTAATACATTTTGTTACTGCTGTGGTTCTTTTTTTCCACCTTTGAAGTCCTGGTTTCCTACGTTTTGTGCGAGTCCTGTGTGGAATGTCCTCAGATGAGAGGAAAGCCTTTCTCCAGTTCACAACAGGTTGCTCAACTCTGCCTCCTGGTGGACTAGCCAACTTGCACCCTCGTCTCACAATAGTCCGCAAGGTATTTTTGTTTTATTGGAGTTGTTTTATTTTTAACAAAATGTTGTTGTTTTTGTTGTTGTTGTTGTTTCACTGTTTGATCTTGTACCCATGTCTGCTTCCACTTCTAGGTGGATGCAACAGATGCCAGCTATCCCTCAGTAAACACATGCGTGCACTACCTGAAGTTGCCAGAGTATTCCTCTGAAGAGATCATGAGGGAGCGCCTCCTGGCTGCTACTATGGAAAAGGGCTTCCACCTCAACTGAGCATGTTCTCCTTACACCACTGACCAACTCTCTGTTTTGAAGAAGCCTGTTGTTGTTTTGTTGCAGGAAAAAAGAGCTGTGCTTGCAGATGAAATCTTCCCCTCATCAATAGAATCCACACCTATAACCGAAAGAAATCCATTTTCTAGCTCCATTTGCTTCTGAAACAGATTTAGGGCCATGCCTCTGCCTGTCTCGACACGGGCACCTCATCGCTGCTCCCCAGGGCACTGCACTGCTTTAAGGGCTTGAGCCGCTGGTAGCCAAGGGCAGTCTCTCCTCACGTTTTGTGTTTACTCTCATACCCGGGCTCCTTGGGTCTGTGTATAGTACCGCATAGGTTTTTCTTTCATATTCCCAAATGGGGCCCCATGCACGTCAGACCCTGGTTTCCCTGAGAGCACCTGCTTCTGTAGAGCTAACTAGAGTGTTTGGGTATTTCCAGGTTTTAAGTTTTACTAGTGCCTGCATTATTTGAAAAATTAGGATTTTTCTTTGCCCCCACCCCTTTTTTGTTTTGCATATTCTTTCAGCATACAATCATGCACATGCTTCCTTTTTCTGCCCCTCCCCCTTCTGTTACTGTGTATGTTTCAATTGTTCATCACCCTACGAAAAGGATAAGTCCCTGAGTGCATTTGTGTAATTTTACAATAAAGCTATAGAGACAAAAAAACACTGGTTCTGTGTGCAAGGCACATTTAAACAAACAAAAAAAGTAAAAGCAAGCTATGCTTCTCCTTGTATTTTCTTTGTATATTATAAACATTTATTTAACTCAAGTTGCAGTTTGAAGTAAACAAATATTTTCAAATGTGTATGCTCCAAAATAATCATTAAAATGTTTGCAAAGTAGCAATTGTGTTGTGTATTCTGTATGGTATCGCTAGTCAGTTTCTTCTTGAATTTCAGATATAACTAGTAAGTCATAACCAATAAAGGCATGCACAATGACAGATACAGCTCATACCTACTTAATTATGTAATGTTAGACATGTATCATGCATAAAGCTCAGTCAATATGAAAAATGGCATGCCAAAAAAGAGCTCTAAAGGTCACTGTAGCAAATGCTTTATTAAATGATGGTATAAATAACTTGCTACCAATCCTGACTTTGTTCTGGCTCTGGGTTTTGGCTGTTAGCTTTCAGCCATCTTGTCTAAGGCCAGTAGTGGTGCTAGGATGCGGTTCTTGTTGGTCTCCACAACATGTCCATTCAAGATCATTTCATCGAGAATAATGTGCACCTTATCCAAATTGAACATAATCTGATTTGCAATTAAGGACTAAAAACCTCATTCCAATTATACAAGCATGATAAACAGTTAATAAATACTTTTGCAAAATTATTTTAATTGAATCTCAATGATCAATGATTTGGAAAGGATACATCCAGTTCACTCTGGGGGGGGAAAGGGAGAGCATTGTCTGTGTCAAGCAGAACTGCTTCAATTTTTTTGTAAGTGATTTTATACTAATTATTTTCAGTAATTCTTTTTGCACTGTAACTTACCACACGACTGAAGTACTTGTCAAGCACTTCAACAAAGTTATGGACCAGCTCAAAAATGGAAAGCTCATTCTGTGTGTTTAAAAACAACATGCACTGATTTTTATGGAGGACACGCACACTGTATAAACATCTGTAGTTATGATGAATATGGCTTAGAGTATCTGTAAAACAATTCAGAAAAATAACTCACTTCATTGTCAGTGATTCCAACCACAATAAAAAGAGCTGCATACTGACGATATATCAGTTTGTAATCTTTGTATTCCACAAATGAGCACTGGAGAAGGGCATAAGAGAAAATAAAACACAGTTAACAGCCATTATAATTTAGTTTTAGGTTTAGTTTCATTTGTGAATATTTTATATTCACTTGTTTTTTTTTTTTTTTACACAGAGGCTTAAATTGATAGAACTGCCCCTTGAAATGCATGATGTTATTGCACAGACCATCCGTCCACTCGACAATGCAGTAGGAATAATGTGGTTAGCCATATCAAAGGTAAAACAGGACAAATACTGCTGCTTTAGCAAAATTACTCATGCAGGAATTAATTACAAAGTAGATTTTTTCACTAAATAAACGCTTTAGTAGCACAACTGTTATTAAACACGTAATGGCGTATACATATCCGCTACATTTGTTTGCGAGTACCTGAACCGGAAACACTACTTATGTATTAAATGACAAGGTTTCTGCAATGCGCATTGTCAGCACGCAATTAGGAAATTAGGATTTAGATGAAAACCTAATGTGCAAAAGTGTGTACATGAACTAAAATAATTAAGCATGCTAAGTAACCCCCAAGTGCACTACAGTCTACAGCAGAATAATAGAAATATCTCCTACTGTATTTTGAATCCAATAAATGCATCAAGCCCTATTTTCTTTACAAGAAAGAAAAGGTATCAAAAGGTACCAAATCAGCCATGATATTGTACAATTGTTCTGAATTTCAATTGTCAAAAAACTAAAACAAAGTAATTCTAGCTACTTTGACTTGAGATGGTTAGTTGTCTTTTGTGTTTTTATTGTTACATTGATAATGTTATTTATACAAAAACGTTTAATACAAACTGACTACTATATTCTCCTACATTGCTTTGCATATGACACACAGTATAAAAACAAACAAACAAACCATCAAAACACATTTTATGGCGAAACATGCTCTTAAAATTACCATGAAACAATGTCCAAGGCATTTGTAGCAATTCATGTTTTCAGAACACAATTTCACAGATTTCTGCAAATTTCATTAGAACAGAGCATTGGCCCTTTATTACTCTGATTACATCTTAACAATTCAGTTATGCAAAAATTGTTGATAAAAAAAAATATGGAAAATAAAACCTGGACCACTACTGTGTGTGTGTGTGTGTGTGTGTGTGTATGAGACACTGTCACTGTTAATGAAAATTAAAATTGTGAACTGACCTCTTCTTTTTTACGAAACAGACAGCCCTTGACCACATCCGCCTCCAAGGCAGCCCTCTTTCCAATGTCTATGTGCTCGTAGTACTTTGACAGGCGAGTTTGCCCCTGTTTATTGACCATTAGGAGGAACTTGATCATGGTCACTTGGAAAGGTGGGACCACTAAAAAATGTAAATTATTAAACATAATGTCAATAAATAAAGAGACAGAGAGAAAGAAAGAAAGAAAGAAAGAAAGAAATAAAGAAAGAAAGAAATGCAACCATTACTGTTAGACTGTTGTTGTTTTCTGTTCAATGTTTAATAAATATTTCTGTTTATATGCTTCATGTTTGTTTTGTTTTTACTAATATATTTATATGGTGTGTGTATTACTATTAATGATATGCTTATTTTATTTGCGATATCTTGATTTTAGTTTCATTTTGAGTCAGAACTCGTGAACATCCACTAGTTACAGCTTCTAAAATGAATTTATTTGTTTGGCTTCTCTTCAGTCTGTACACCAGTGACCGTGTCTATAAAGAACCAGCTGTGAAGATCCTTAAGTTTGTAGATGACACCACTTTTTTGGGTCTCATAGTCAGTGGTGACGAGTCTGCCTACAGAAAGTTAAGCAGCTGGTCTCCTAGTGCAGCAGCCACTGCCTTGTATGATTTCATTTTTTAGACAAAGCAACTATTTTGTTATTCATTCTTTATAAAAAAAACGGAACATTTATATTTGACAGAAAAAATACACAGAAGCTTAACACCGAGTACATCGCATCTATCTGTATTTAATTTCTCCACACTTCACTTCTTCAGTCAGACACCGTTATCCACAAACTGCACAAACCTCAGCTGACCTGCAGATTTTTTTATGTGTCTAACGTGTGTGTGTAATATGGCTACAGGAGGGGCAATGAATAGTCCAAAAATGTAGTTTTGAGAAAATGAACCTCCTCATGACCAAACTGTCAGATTTACGAGCTTTCATCTTTGAGAGAAAGAAGATCAAGCCCCACTCTTCCTTCAGAGCTTCCTTCAAAAAAATCCACAGGTGTTTATTTCCATGGGTCTAAAAGAGTATGTAGTTGACAAGAAGCAGCATTTCCAAAAAACTAAAAGGAAATCAACATGAGTAAGAACGACACACTAAACAACTGTGGACAATTGTCGGGAGGCATAGCGATTGACCCCTCAGCACCCACTGACCCCTCTGTTGACCCCACTTTGTTTTATACACCTGTGGCCATGGAAGCGATATGAACACATGAATTCAATGACAATATACTATATAATATATATATACGGCTGTTTTGACTCTAAATTAAATAAGAAGCTAGTCTGTAAAGTTTGCACAGTAAAGTATGTCTGATGGTTCTTGTATTATTTTGAAAAATAGTAATATAGTAGTAATAAACTATACATGTATATTTTGCATACATATAAATGCCCCTTTATTATAATTCTGATCTTGTTATTTATAATGTTTTCTTGTTATTATGAGTAGTAGCTGACCGTTCTCTCTGCGCAGGCGCTGTGCGGTGCACTGTATTTGGCCGACACAGAGCAGGGCTGGGTGAGCGTCCCGTCATGCAGCGCGAGCCGAATCCCCCTGTCGCCCGCAGTGAGGAGACTCTCATCCAGGGAGCGGACTAATGGCGGCCGGCGGAGCCGTGCGCTCACACTGAGCCCGCAAGACACACTGCGCCCACCACCACGGACGAATTCACACGACCCCCCGGACGGGGCGAGCGGTTTTTATTGACGGCGAAAGGGGCGGGGAATCGGTGAGAACGCACTCGCGGCCGTGCGACGACTTGTAGTGGGACACTGCTATTTAAAAAAAAAAATGGATGAACACCCCGGCGGAGGAGGAATGGCCACAGCGAGACAGCAGCAAGCGGCACAGCAGGGGAATCATAACCCCGTGAATCCTCCTATCGGGCCCGGTGGAACAGCGCCTGCGGTCCAACAGCAGCAGGACGAAATGCCGCGGCCGCAGCAGTACACGATCCCGGGAATCCTGCACTACATCCAGCACGAATGGGCCCGATTTGAGATGGAGAGGGCGCACTGGGAAGTGGAGCGGGCCGAGCTGCAGGTATCTGTTTAGCACGCGCGCTAACGAGATTTGTTGCTGATACGTTAGCTTTATCTAGCTAAGTGAGCCCTCGTTACATTTAAAGGCACGCCTTGGATAACCGCTGTGTCACATCTCTCCGGGAATGACAGATACCTTGTCAGGACAACTTTTCCTTCCTAACTGGGTCGTTATTTAAGCCATGCTAGCGAAAAGAGCAAATGCTCTACAGAGCGCTGTGCGGTTTATTAGTAAGAGCAGGTTAAAATATTCTCGTTCCCTTTAGCTAGTACACCTTACCCACGCATGAAAATGCGGTGTGAGACCTTCTCGTTGGCGTTTGGTTCTTCTGAGACTAGGTCGTTTTATCTTTAGCTGTAGAAAACCAGAGGAAGCCGCTCCGCACGCAGCCAGCTGACTTTGTCAACTAATCTCCCGTTCAGCCATTTTGTTTTGGTCATCATGGCGTCGGTGTGGTTCAAGTCTTTATTGAGCTAAAGCCCGTTAGCACGGTCCGGGGGGGGCTTGACATTGTGTTTCTTATTCAGAACCAGAAGAAGATCCCCCACTGGGCTTAAATTTGACAGGACAGCTGACTGACATAATAATTACTTTGAACCGCCATATGTAAAAGTCGTCTGCTTCATTGAGAGCCAGACAGCATGAGGACGTGTGCGCAGAAGTGCTTCACATGCTAACCTGCTAACGTCAGTTCGTTGCTCTAGAGGGCTCATTATACGCTAAAGTCGTGTTTAGGCTCCCTAGGATGCTGTCTAAAGAGTTTACATTCCAATTTGCATTCCGCCTGTCTCTGCATGTTCAGTATAGTTTCTCATATTTTTGAGGTCCTGTTGTAGACAGCTTTTGGCTAACTCTTAAAGTGATGTCGAGCTAGTCCGTGTTGTTTCAGGATTGTTTGAAGCTTTTGTCTTGTTGGATATGCTGTTATGTCCAAACAACACGTAAACTCTTTAGAGTAGTTCTTTACCACCAGTAAAACGCAAATTTGACTGCTGATGTGACTATGATTTGATGCCATACAGTCCGTTTAAAGAAGGAATCGGTTTTAAGCTGTTAGCTTAGCTGCTGTATTTACAGCATTCCAATTAGAGTAACGTTACTGTCTACTGTCAGTGAAGCATAGATGTTCACGGGTAAACTGAGGTAGTCATCAGAAAGGCTGATATGACTGACTGGGGCCGTAAGTTAAAAAAAAAAATCTTTCCTTAACTACCAGAGAAAACTTGGAAGACGATGCTACAATGCGTTGTTGTTTTTCTTCTGTCCCCAAACAGTCATGGTTGCCATCCTATAGCACTTGCGGAGGCGATCAGGTCTTTGTTGGAGGGTGGTAAAAAGGTGCTGTTATGCCGTTTACACACAGTTCAATCATATGAAGCTGAGGAGCACGTGAGATTAATACCAACGGTGTGTGGATGTGTTCACCGACACATGCCTTCGATATGATGTCCTTCTTTAGTCTTACATGCGTCTCTGTGGCACTCATAGTCCCGGTAGGTTTGGGACAGATTTGCCCAGCTGGAGTGTTTCACATGCCCAGCACAGTTAATGGAAGGCTGTCTGCATCTGATGTACAGATGTAAATTAAAAGTAGCAGTCCCAGATCTCTGAAGTGTATAAACACGGCTTAAAAATTGCTGTGTCTTTGTGTTTGTGAGAGAGATGAACACATGGCCCTAATGGATTCACAGCCACCCTAATAAAACCATAATGGGTAGACCATTGCTTATGTATCTTCTTTCAGCCTTTTATCGATGTGCCGGCCATCTCACAGGGCTGTTCTTCATTCGGAGCGCAGACCTGAGATGAGATGTCTTTAGAAGTCACATCAACAGTTCCACAGACTCGTTATCTGGGTTAGAACAGGGATTGTAGGTCAGGGCAGTGAATCAGTCCTCGGACTCTTCCGTACTGACCAAGTCAAAGTGAGATTTATTTTCAAATTTATATTCGGTTTGACCAACTCAAAATAACTATGACTGGCTCAGAAAAGCTTCTGTGCCAGGTGTGGGATTTTGGGGGTTGAGTTTAAGTGGGTGGTGGAATCATCAAATGTTTTTCTAGCCTATAGAGTCAGTGGATAAACATCAAACTATTAGACATTCTATTAATCGTGCCAGCTGTTGTGCATTTTGTAAAAACCTGAATGTTTGCAGAGAATCAGCACTGATCAGTAACTCACTCCAGCACTTCTACTTCTTCCCAGCTCTAGTGTAACTAAACTAGTAAGTCGTGCGACAACATGGTGATCAGTTTTCTTCATTCAGAGATTCTTCAAAGTATTGTGATCTATCTAGCTATGTAGCTCATATTGAGTTTAAGTGCACAACATTTGGTTCCAGACCTGGTATGGGGAGCCATTATTGTATTAAAAACCATTAAGACATACTTTTGATATCTGACATGTAAGGATTTTTATAAAGTAGTGTATTATTATAACATTTCAGACACAACATTGTCAGTTTTTTTTCGGAGCAATTCATGTCATGCAGCATGTTAATTTTTGTTATGTACTGATTGCTTTCGCAGTGTCAGACATTTTTAAATTTTGAAATAGAATTGCATTAGGTAAATTGCACTTTATCTTATAAATATTCAGGTAGAAGCCAAAACCAAATACAGACAATCCAATTAGACAGTTTGCTGGACCTTTTATTACACATCTGAAGTCAACTGATGTAGTGCAGTAACAGAAAAGCTTTAGTAGTCCTGCAAGTTTTGGACAATATATTGGCTGTTTCTTGGCTGTAATATTGTGTGTAATGTAACTGCAAGTTACACTTGATATGATTAATAATTTGATACTGATACTACTGGAATCCTGGTGCTTACATCACTTCAGTGTTTAGTATTTTATCCTGGTTCCTGATGAGCTCTTGAGTTGAAGCTATTGGATTAAATAAGGAAAGATAACTGATCTCTGCACTGCTGTGGACTCCGAGACTGGAGTCTTTGACACTTCTTGGATTTATTTATTTTTATTAGATCTTAGGCAAACAAATCTAAGGTCTGTGTGATTCAGTACCTAAAATTGTTTCAGGATTGTAGACCTATTCAACACGAGAACCTGGACATGGTTGTGGTTTTTCATATGTACATATGTGTCACAAATGGGTCATATCAGTGCTTTTATTTTGTATTCTACACAGTGTAATACCACATTCAACAGGTCTATTTATACTACCTCTGTAGTGAAACATGTAGGGCAAGATACACAAATGCAGTGAAGAAGAACATGCAGGTTGTAGCATCATCGTCAAGTGTCCTATAAACATACAGTGCGGAGTACAGTGCACGTGTGTTGATCTAAGCATCTGTTTGATACAGATGTTGTATATTTGTGTTGAGTTGCAGTTACAGATTTAGATCTCAACATGCATCCCTATAACCAATGGACAAAATATAATTATTTATCATGTTTGCTTTGCTATTTGCTTTTTCTGTGAAGAGGCCTTGTAAAATAGACCTAAGATCTTGGGCAGTAGAGGTGTGAATATTGTGTGCAAAGCCAACTAAAGCTTTTAAATATAAACACATATCTCCTCGTATTTCTGGGTGACTTCCTGAGAATGGAGTTGCCTTTCCTTTCATATAAAGAAAAACCCTAAAGATTATTGCTGTTATTTAATGTAGGCGTCTCTTTAAGCTGTCAGACTTCTACTTTCTTAAAGGATGTCAGTCACGATATATATCCGAGTTGGTGTTATCAAGTCAGTCTGTAAACGTACACCATGAACTGCCATTATCTGACAGCGTCATCCATTGGCATGGGTTATTCTTCTAAAGTTCTAAAGCCTGCCTATGGCTTGGATTTGGGGAATGACCTCACCTTGTTTTCCCAGGGTTGAAAATAAGGACTCTCCGAATGGATTGAATTCTACAGATATTGATATTAGGAGTTTCAGTGCTAGATCAATAACAGGTTGTTGTTAATGTTCTTAATCAACCGGGCAAGCCTTGTTGACCTCTTATTAGAGAAGATTGGTCATACAATAAACATGGGTGCCATTTTAGGATGATTTAGAACGGGCTTTTTATTCAAAGATATCTGAGGTCATAGTAGTATCTTGAATAGAGTGGGCTACGGTGTGTGTGTCAGGCTGTGTACAGGCAAAAGACAAGCGCAAACAGCTGTTTCTGTGACTTGTATCTTGTCCTGCATGGCTGTACACACCACTTTGACTTGATCTTAACCTTTCTCTTTTTTTTGTGGACATTTTTTAATTTTATTTAATGTGTGTGATTGTTTATTTAGTATTACTGACAAACAGAGAAATAAAGTACTAGAAATTTGTGTTGTCGGGACCTAAGTGTGGTATTGGTATCTGTGATGGCCTTCCAGATACCCATGATCCAATCTGCAAAGCAATTACTAACACACATACACGTGTTGGTAGGCAGGGTAGCGTAGGGAGTAGTAGGAACCCTCGGACTTTCAGCGTAATTATGGCCTTGCTTGATTTAACCTTTAGCATTGCTGCCAGATGGCCTTGTGTGTCCCATAGCCCTGCCTGGATTGTGCCTCTGTCGATCAGCTCTATCAGTAGACTCTCATGGCCTTATTCTTTGCTGGAAGTTGCTGTTGATATTTACTTAGTCTCCTAGGGTGTTGAAGCTCAGAGATGACAACATTCAGTGCCATTTTTTGAGCTAGAAACGCAGCTGGGTGCTCACATGTACACACTAATAAGTTTTCAGTTCTGTTTTCAGTTCAGTTCATGATATGACTTTTTCATATACCGGCCTCACCGGTTTAAATAGCCTAAATGTGTCCGGAATGCAGCACGGTGGTAAATTTTGTAACAGGGCAGGTTTTTCATTGCTGCGCAGCTAAACACTCATGGAACTGAGTGAAAGTATTAGTGGAGTTGTTGCGCATGGTGAAAATGGACAGGGGAAGTTCTGAACCGGACATTAAAGAAGATGATGACCCAGAACAACTTTTGCTGAAAAAAGGAGCCGTGTTTGTTGTCTTCAGGTTTAAAAGGTCAGACGTGGACTAAACAATCACGTACTGCAAATGCTGTCAAGCTAAAGTTGGTAACGAGCAATTTGCTTCACCACCCTACAGACATCCTTTAGAGGACCAAGAATGCATGAAAGTAAAATCAGCTCCTTCCACACAAGCAGGTAAAATGGACAATGCTAAAGGACAGGGCGAGTCCGATGTCACTTGTTGAAGTGTTTTCTAAAGGTACTCCCTACATCAGAAAAAGCAAGCGATGGATCGATATAACCAACTCCATACTAATTCATATAGTCAAAACTTTTGCCTTATTCAAAGTTTTGGCTATTTATTGAGAGACTTCTTTTATCGTGACTCCTTCTACTCTGACCTATTTTGTAATGAACTTTTTATGTTGTTCAGGTTATTGTTTGATGAATAGGATTAGTTAATGGTCAACTCAAGTAAACATTGAAAATAAAATATTGCAGCAAAGCGGTAGTGTGAGAATGGCAGATGGCTACTGTGTTGGTTTGGTGTTCATACTACAGTACCAAAGCTAGTACAAAAAGCTACTGGTACAAATTTTATGACAAAAATGTGGTGTCAGTCAGTAGAGTACAACTATAATTATAATCATGAGCGACTTCTACTTTTTATTTATTACTAATTTATTACTAGCTAAGTAGACACAAGTTGACGTATGAAAAAATTCATGAGAGCTATTTGTAAGTGGTCAGAACCCTGGGCTACCAGCTTAGTCATGGGGTTATGTGTATTAAAAAAAAAAAAGAAACCGGATATCGGATACGGATTGTGAGAAATTCAGAGTGACGTAACTTTGCAAAAACAGTAGTAATTAGCTTTAATTGTGTGGTCATAGAGAATTATTCCCCTTCTCCAAAAACACACATTTTTTTGTTTTGTTTTGTCTTTAGGAACACAAAGAAAGCAGTGTTCAGTATCTGTTCTTTAAGACACTGCAGATTGATGGAGAAATGTTAGAATAGATCCAACAATCTCCACAGGTTATTGTGATGTGTTTGTTTCAACAAGTCCCAACATATGAAGCTAGCCTTCAGGAAACCGAAGATACAGACTCTGAAATCACCAGGCTTCTCACCTGTTGTCTTCTCCGAGGCATCCATGTTGTTGTCAGTCAAGTAATAGACCAGTCACCTGGTCAGCGTAACCCCTAGTTTAAACTGTGTTTGTCTTTGTTGACATGGTTATATGGTTATGGACTTTTCTTGTTTGCCTGCCAGGACTGGAGCCATCAGTATGGATGATGCTGTGTTTATATCTCCATTATTTTATTCCCTTATTTATGATCTTAAAACACCCTGTTATTGCAGCTGCATGCTTCTCAGACATTTACATCAGTACGATGACCTGCTTGGTTTTTATGAGCACACAGAAGCCATATTTTTTAGGGTGTAGTGTGATTGTCTATAAATACCCCTTCCTCTCCTCCTCCCCCCTCACACCGACTGGCTTTAAGGGGGCTCGAGTTGCACAGCTGCTCTCTCTCAATAATGTTAAAATGTGAGGGAGGGCCCTAGTTCTTAGGGTCGTTGCCTGCTCTTTCTGTAATTTGCTGCTTAACCTTTTGGTTCTCACAAACAAGTAGTGTCTGTGCTGACAATTTAAGGGTAGAGCTCTGTCATTTCTTTTAAATAAGCCATTATTGGTGAGATTTGTTATTAAATAAATTATTTGTTTTTTCCGAAATTTGTATTGTAACAAAATTGAATTTCCTTTTTTAAGATGAAAAAAGAAAATATTGTAAAAATATAGGAATGGAGGAATCCTACACTCGAGTTAGGACAGTACTTATCAGCTTCATTTAGTCACATACAGCACAAGTAAAAGGTGAAGTTAAGAAGAAACTCCTTTTTTACGGAATATGATGGTGCTTTTGCCCACATCTTTACTGATCTGGGAGCATGCAGTCCTTAAAAATGACTGACATGGCATATTTGGATAGGACTAATATTATATGTATAAAATATATATATAAAAATTCAGGTAATAAATAACTTTACCCCATCTCTCTGGTTCAAAGTAAGTTTAGCCAAATAGTGCTGCAGTCAATGTCATGTCTGCTAAATCTATTGTGGGCACCCACAATTCAAGTCAAGCATATCAAAAGCTCACATTGTTATAAACTGTTGGTTCTCAGCCTGGGAGCAATGTGTCTCGTTTGATAGCTGTAGCTTTTGTCTATCATGATAATTGCCCTGGAACATACTAGGACTTGCAGCAGTGATGTGATTTAAAGGCACCTGTTATCCTCATTTTCAGTGCTCATAATTTTATTTTTCATATCTACTTGAACAGATTTATATCCTGTTTCCTCTCAGCACTGTATTTGTCCTCACACTGTATTCACCTTCTGTTAGACCTCCTGTGACTTTAAGCCCCCTCCCCAGCACACAGTAGTCCAGTGTGCTCTGGTTGGTCAACTCACTTATTCTATTTTAAGTGGTCAAAGCACTTCCTTGCCCCAAGTAGTTGCTGTGTGTTGTGTGAGAACGTACCAGGAGGCCAATAAGGATTGTGTTATAGATGATGTCACCTTGTAACAGAGAACTGGCATTCCAGTGAGGCATTTTAGGCAGCTGGGTAAAGTGTTTTCTGTGGAATAGAGATTCTCCTTCTGGTGTGTAGTTGCTTTCTAACAATGCAGGCTATTTACCTGCACAAGAAGTTGGTGTTCTGAAGAGGACAATGCAGTGTATTCTTCTTTTTAGGCCATCTGTCTTCATTTTCATATTATTATTATTATTATTATTATTGTTATTATTATTATTATTATTTTGTTAGTTTAGATTTGTTTATTAGGTTTTATCTTGAAATTTAAGGCATGGGCCGATCCTGGTGAGGAAGGATTCTGAATAATTCTGTAAATTGCATTTAAACTATTTCATTTGTTCATTTATTTATTATTTCATTTATATTATTATTTACCCATCATATTTAAAAGAAAGTGAAAGTAAAGTAGACTTTATGGTAACTTGACATTACAAGTGTTTAAATAAGTTGAATTTCAGAGAAATAAGTCAAAGTTCAAATCCTGCATCGTGGGCTGTGTGTCCCGTGTTGGTTTGTAATTGATTAAAACTAAGTTCCCATGACTTTGTTATGTTTGACTTAATGTGGTCTAAATCATTACTCCAATTATGTCCCATTCTACTGGGGTACAGCCCTTATTTTTGAGGACAAAGTTGTATTATTTGCTACTTTGGGAACTTGGTGCAATCCTAGCTACTGCAATATCAGTTGTCTATTAATTCTTTTTTGTTTGTTTGTTTTTGTTTGCTCTTTTGTCTTGCAGGCTCGAATAGCATTCCTCCAGGGCGAGAGAAAAGGTCAAGAAAATTTAAAGAATGACCTGGTTAGACGAATAAAAATGTTAGAATATGCATTAAAGCAAGAGAGGTTTGTATCAATTACAATAATGTTGTCTCTGTTGTCAGAATAAAATCTTGTATTTTTCCAATTTTGAAATAATTTGAAAATCCCTCTTGCTCTGTACATTGTTTGTAAATCTGTTTAAATGTATTTTTATTCTATTCAGAGCAAAATACCATAAATTAAAATATGGCACAGAACTAAATCAAGGCGAGGTCAAAATGCCCAGCTTTGAGTCAGGTAAGTGTACTCTTGGTGTACATGAGTGACTTTCAAAAATATTGCCATTGGTGTATAAAATACTTCACTAAAGCAAGGCATATTAATAATGATCTTTATCCCAGAAGATACCAAAGACGCAGAGGTGCCCGCTGTCCCGCAGAACAGTCAGTTAACCTGGAAACAAGGTCGGCAACTTCTAAGACAGTAAGTGCTGTGCAAAATGCTTTAAGTTATTAACATTAAAACTATGCCAATAGTTGGTATACAAATTAACAAATTAGTTGGACAGCTTGTTTTACCCATGTACAGTGCTGTGCTGAAGTTAGAAACCAACCATTCTTAATGCAGTTTCCAGTCAAAACGGCTATTAAGTGCGTTATTCATTGTTAGGTGTCAGAAACAAAAGAACTGTTATTTTGACAAGTTAGATAAAGTCGCAACTGAGCTGAATGCCTGATCAAACAGGAATGCCTTCAGTCTGGATTTAAAACTATCTACCATTGGGGCTTTTCTAATACTCTCTGTCAGCTGATTCCATTTAACAGCAGCATAGTAGCTAAACGCTGCCTCTCCATGTTTAGTCTTTACCTTAGGCAGTACTAACTGACCTGTTCCTAATGATCTGAGAGCTCTGCTTAGCTCATACTTCCGAGAGAAAAAAATAGAACATTTGAACACAATACTGGACAGACTGAGATTGGTACTAAATTGGTAGTTAAATATGATCATAAGAAGCAGGTGTTTTCGAGAAGCATCCAAAAAAATGAGAGATTTTTTAAAGATGGCAACAGGTCTCCCAAAAAGTATGGAAGGTGTAGTAAAGGCAAAGAATGGCCAAACAATATACTGGTGGGGAAAAACAATTAAAATGACAAATAGTAAATTAAAAATCTGTCTCTCTCTGATTTTTTATTTATATCTATAATTTGATTTAATTAATTCACACAGAACAAAAGACTTTGGTTTATCATTTATTCACTTATTTATTTGTTAAAAACTGTACTTAGCAGTTTTGGTGATTTCTCTCTTTTTCAGATATCTTCAGGAAGTAGGTTATACAGACACGATATTGGACGTGCGGTCGCAACGGGTTCGATCTTTACTAGGGTTGTCTGGCTCAGAGCAGAATGGCTCAGTGGAAACCAAGAACCTGGAGCAGATCCTCAATGGAGGAGAATCCCCAGCCAAAAGGAAGGGACAAGACATGAAAAGGTTAAACTAACAACTTTTATTGTCAACCAAAACAGAATAACAAATAACACTCTACGGTTCTTAAAGGAAATCCGTTATGCTCGTGTTTAGTGGCCATACTTCTGAGGCCCTGCTGGAAAAGTTTAACATGCTTTAATTTTCCTAAATCATAATATTGTGTGAGGACGTGCCACGCTTGCTGGTAGGTGGGCAGTTAGGATTGTGTTATTAGATTGTATCACCTTCAAAAAGAAGTTTCTGAAAAATGTCCCTTAATGATGCACCAATTGCGATTTTCTTTTCATTCAGATTCTAATTTCCTTAAGACAAACCTTTTCTTTTTATAAATGCTGGCTAAAAATTAGGTGTATTATTTGTAGTTTTCCATGTGGAAACAGTAATTATTATTAAAAGAATCATCTGTAACAAGTATAGCCTGTAATCACATTTTCAGCAAGCATAGGCTAACGTTATTAAGCTTAGTTTAGATGTGCAACATTGTATTTACATCTGTTAAAGTGGGCATTCCAGATGATACACAAGTTTACAACATGCAATGCATAACCTTTTACCCAGAGGAAAAGGAGTAAAGTTGTATTTACTATTTAACTGGTTTAGAGTTGTTTTGTGAGGTTGTTGTCTTTTTCACTTACTATGAAGAACATGGTGTTTGTGGGTTTGTATGTGTGGCTGTGTCTGCACTGCTATTACTCAACTTAAACCATCGTACAGCACCTGAACAATAACGATTGACACAGACAACTATGAGACGTTGTGAAAACCATCTGATTCCAGTCAACAGGCGATCGATTGGTGCATTTTATTTATTTATTTGATTTTTAAACACAAAAATACATGGCACACTATAGGAAAGTGGAAAATGTCCCCTTTAACAAAGCATTAAAACAAGCTAGTATGTTTTGTGGGTTTGCTTGTATTAAATTTACTTATTAAAAAAAAAAAACCTTTTATCAGATGTTAACACTTCTTTGCTTGCTTTGTAGAAATCCAGGAGATGTGTTGGAGACATTTAACTTCTTAGAAAATGCTGACGACAGTGATGAAGAGGAGGATGAAGAGGGAGATTTGATGGAAGACATCTCAAACAGAACTGATAAACAAAGAATAAAAAAACACAAAATTAAGGTGGGAAGCAGGAGAAGAGGCCTCATTTTTACCTTTTCTGTTTTGACAAGTTGCATTTGGATATGGTAGTGAAGTGCAACTGATTTGAATAAAGTTTAGTTAGCTAAATACAGGAATAAAGTAGTTATTTGTATTTTTACAATCCGAAGACAGGGTTTGTAGGTAGCATTAGAGGGTCAGCAGGTAGCAAGTTCTGCCTAATGTACTTTTTTCCCTTAATGTGCTTTAGATTCATTCCTATGAATAATTGAATAGTGACTTTGTAGCTTGTAGAGCTTTCTACAGCAGCAACATGACACGGTAACACTGCTACCTGCAAAAAACCTGCCTTTTTTGACTCTTGTGCAAAGCCATGTAGATTCATGACCTTAAATAATGAAAATATCAACATTTTATTCATAATTTTTCCCAGCGTATCCATTTTTCACATTATTGATTGTCCCTGTCCTAGTATGTAGTACATTTCACATGTGCCTGTATACCTTAAGAGTTTCTGACTTGTTGTAATACTTGTTGAGATTTAGACATTAGTGAGGTGTGGTCTGGTTCTGATTCCATTCTGTTACCATCACAAATGTAAGTTGTGTTCAAATGTTAATGATTTATTAGTGTAACAAAGCAGTAAAGTGATTCTGATAAAGCAGATTGTATCTTCTTAGGTGGGAAATGAAGGTTTGGCATCAGATCTTCCAGATGACCCAGACACAGAAGAAGCATTAAAGGAATTTGATTTCCTGGTAAATGCAGAGGATGGCGAAGGCGCAGGCGAGGCTCGGAGTTCAGGAGATGGCACAGAGTGGGGTAAAAGCGTCAGCTTCTTCACCCAAGTGACACCCTCTCATTCTTCTCTTCTCCTGCAGCATGGCCATTATTTTGGTGGCTTGCGAAAGTGTGTGTCTCTGTGTGTCTCTGTGTGTCTCTGTGTGTCTCTGTGTGTCTCTGTGTGTCTCTCTCTCTCTCTCTGTCTCTCTCTCTCTCTCTGTGTCTCTCTCTGTGTGTCTCCGTTTTCCGTTTTTCATGGAAATGGACCTTTGATTATCTGAATGCCGTATGAAGTACAGTATTGTTAATCTGAATCCTGAAGCGCACTCTGGGGGTAGATATAGCATAGCATAATTCTGTAACTTTTTATGAGCAAAACGTGCAAATAAATGTTAAGCCATTTACCTATTTAAATAACAGAAATCAGGTGAGGTGTGTGTTTGAGGTAAGAGGTCTCCAGCTATTTGTCATGGTGAGTCTCGGTATTCATGCTATGACATTTGGTAGAGGTGTAGCAGCAGCATATAAATGCAGTGTTGAGTGCACTTACTTGGCCTATGTTATGTCATATATGCCATAAATTGCAATACGAATCTGACAAAATAAAAACAATAAACTCGCTTACTGCCGTTTTGAGCAAAAGTCTTCTGGCAATTTACTGATGACAAAAGTTGTCTGTCTTCTCTGAAGGTTGTGTTGTGATGTTATTTCTCATGTGACTCTAGCATTTGTATAAAAAAAAAAAAAACGTAGCAACAATGGAGAGACTCTTATGGATGAGCTGTACATGTTGGTAGGACAATATGTACAATGTTATGCTTGTGATGAGGGCTGAACAGCTGTGGTATTGTTAGGACCCAAGGTCTTGTCTCCACGGTTGTATTGGTGGTTTCCTTCATTGCCAAACAGGAATGCACCACTCCCTTTAACATCAGTGTTATATCAATCACCACTCCCTGTAATGGCATTATGTGTGCTGCGCTGCTTATATTCATCAACTATTTATTTGTATTTGTGGCAAGTATCCATAGCCTGCTCGATCAACAGAAGATTTCTTTCTGAGTGTCACAGATTACCTTTAATTTTATGAATATTTTCAATCTCTCTCACATTTGTGTCTTGCCCTGTAGCTTGTTGATATAAAATCCAGACCAGTCTGCATAAGGACCATTGCATCATGCTTTTCATCACCATTCTACTCCAAAAACTGGGCTATAGTAGAAGTGTATTTTGTTCCACATGTGTAACCTTACAGATATAAATGTTTTGTTTCTGTATAATGCTAATCCAAGTAGTCCTATTTTTTAAATATTTATTTTTAATGTTTTAACATCAAGATGATGCTGGGCACAAGCATTGTCAAATTATTCTTTAGGCTTAGTACTGAAGCCTTTTCACATCAGATATTGCTTAACACAAAACAAGTATGAAATAAGAAAAGTAGCATTCACCTTTTCTGTTTGTGGCGAAGACAGAAGCCTAAGCGTTAAACTGTTGTTCTCTCTCCTGTGCTTAGCTGAACCATTGCCGTTTCCATCTGGAGGAGGGAAGTCCTTTATCATGGGCTCAGATGATGTGTTGGAAAGCGTGCTGGGTCTGGGGGACCTTGCTGACCTGACTGTGTCCAATGATGAGGCTGATTACGGCTATGATGTAGGTGGACCTTGTGGCATGCTCCTTTTGCAGTTTTTTTTTCCTAACAAAAAATTTGTATGCAGGCCACATAGTGTTATCAGTTACTCAATTACTGGCCTAGTAAACTATTTTTCTTTACATATGCAAGTAGAAAGACAGACTTTGATAGAAACAGCAAAATCCAGATTGTTCTTTATCTTTTCTTGTGCATTAATTGTAGCATTCTTTAGATTGATTGGTTGTGAAAAGTGGACTTAAAGCTCTTTTAGGTAATCACATCACTACGGCATCGCTGCTACACTAGTTGCCAGAACCTATAGCATTTTATGCTGTTGAGTATTTGTACAGATAGGTGCACATTGTACACTGCATTTGACCACTTTGAAGTGACAATTAATAAAGCAGTTTTTTTTTGTGAAAATAATTGTCAATATATCCATTCTTTTGGTTCATTTGTCTGGAGTCTTATCCTAGATTCTGGACCACAAGGAAAGGAACTAATAAAGGAACACGTTTAGGGAGGCATGAGAGCGTTCTTGGCTCAGTTGCTCTGACTTATTCTGGGACTGTTGAGAACTACTGGCCCAGAAATGACTTTCCCTCGACTGTCACATTCTAGATGGATTTCAGTTTTGTAAGGCTAGTGCTGTTGCAGCATGCTGGTGACCCACTGTCACCAGACCTGCCTTTTCCAGGTTGTTAAAATGTACTCTCACCCCTTCCCCCACCTTCTATTTTTAGATGCCGGCCAATAAGGACGTGTTCAGGAAGACATGGAATGCAAAGTATACCCTCCGCAGCCACTTTGATGGAGTGCGTGCCTTGGCTTTCCATCCTGTAGAACCAGTGCTGGTCACCGTCTCCGAAGACCACACACTGAAGTTGTGGAACCTGCAGAAGACGGTTCCTGCTAAAAAGCAAGTGGTGGATTCATAACAGATTCAGTAATGTTGGTTGGGAGGGTTTGATGCAGATGGAGGAAATCATCATTTAGGGCTATTTATGTGTGTGTGTGTGTGTGTGTGTGTGTGTGTGTGTGTGTGTGTGTGTATGTGTGTATGTATATATACACACACACACACACATACACAGTGAGGAAAATAAGTATTTGAACACCCTGCGACTTTGCAAGTTCTTCCACTTAGAAATCATGGAGGGGTCTGAAATTTTCATCTTGGGTGCATGTCCACTGTGGGAGACATAATCTAAAAAGAAAATACGGAAATCACAATGTATGATTTTTTAATAATTTATTTGTGTGTTACTGCTGCACATAAGTATTTGAACCCCTGTGAAAATCAATGTTAATATTTGGTACAGTAGCCTTTGTTTGCAATTACAGAGGTCAAAAAGTTTTTCACCAGGTTTGCACACACTGCAGCAGGGATTTTGGCCATTCCTCCACACAGATCTTCTCCAGATCAGCCAGGTTTCTGGGCTGTCGCTGAGAAACACGGAGTTTGAGCTCCTTCCAAAGATTTTCTATAGGGTTTAGGTCTGGAGACTGGCTAGGCCACTCCAGAACCTTGATATGCTTCTTACGCAGCCACTCCTTGGTTATTCTGGCTGTGTATTTTGGGTCATTGTCATGTTGGATGACCCAGCCACGACCCATCTTCAGTACTCTAATTGAGGGAAGGAGGTTGTTCCCCAAAATCTCTCAATACATGGCCCCGGTCATCCTCTCCTTAATACAGTGCAGTCGTCCTGTCCCATGTGCAGAAAAACACCCCCAAAGCATAATGCTTCCACCCCCATGCTTCACAGTAGGGATGGTGTTTTTGAGATGGTGCTCATCATTCTTCGTCCTCCAAACACGGCGAGTGGAATTAAGACCAAAAAGTTCTATTTTGGTCTCATCTGATCACAGAACTTTCTCCCATGACTCCTCTGGATCATCCAAATGGTCATGGGCAAACTTAAGACGGGTCTGGACGTGTGTTGATTTTAGATCTATGATGCCTTAATGTATTACCCACAGTAACCTTGAAAACAGTGGTGCCAGCTCTCTTCAGGTCATTGACCAGCTCCTCCCGTGTAGTTCTGGGCTGATTCCTCACCTTTCTTAGGATCATTGATACACCACGAGGTGAGATCTTGCGTGGAGCCCCAGTCCGAGGGAGATTGACAGTCATATTTAGATTCTTCCATTTTCTAATAATTGCTCCAACAGTTGAGCCTTTTTTCACCAAGCTGCTTTTCAATTGCCCAGTAGCCCTTTCCAGCCTTGTGGAGGTCAACAATTTTGTCTCTGGTGTCTTTGGAAAGCTCTTTGGTCTTAGCCATGTTAGTAGTTGGAGTCTTACTGATTGTGTGGGGTGGACAGGTGTCTTTATGCAGCTACGACCTCAAACAGGTGCTTCTAATTTAGAATAATAAGTTGAGTGGAGGTGGAGTTTTTAGAGGCAGACTAACAGGTCTTTGAGGGCCAGATTTGTTGCTGATTGGCAGATGTTCAAATACTTATTTGCAGCAGTAACACACAAATAGATTATTAAAAAAATCATACACAGTGATTTCCAGGTTTTTTGTTTTTTTTTTAAGATTATGCCTCTCACAGTGGACATGCACCCAAGATGAAAATTTCAGACACTTCTATGATTTCTAAGTGGGAGAACTTGCAAAGTCGCAGGGTGTTTAAATACTTTTTTTCCTCACTGTGTATATATATATATATATCTCTCAAGTTATAATTTTATATATTTTTCTTTTCCTGATAAAGCGTGCCAATTTATTATTTTTTTTTTTCCTCTTTCCCCAATTGCTTTGCAGAAGTGCCTCATTTGATGTGGAGCCCATATACACATTCAGAGCACACATGTAAGTTTATTATTTTTTTCCCCCTTTATAATCCAACTATATCAAGTGTCTTGCTTTGTTTAATTGGTAATAAACACAAACTATCTGGCTCAATGGCAGCTAAGGATGTGGAAAATTGTTCATTTCATTTTTAGTGGGCCGGTGCTGTCGCTGGCTATTACCGCGAGTGGTGAGCAGTGCTTTAGTGGCGGCCTTGATTCAACAATACAGTGGTGGAATATACCCAGCTCCAATGTAGACCCTTATGACACATACGGTAAGGAATGTACTGGTGCTGCTTGCCTTGAAGCGTTTTAATGATATGTTCAGCATCACATAGACCTGGTTTGTATTTGCTCAATAGCTCACACCTAGAAAGCTAAAGGCATCTGTCCTGTTTGTATGAAATGTCTTTAATAACTTACTTGTATGACAACTATATTAAAACACACCAGTTGCAGTATTGTTACGAAACTCAGCAGAAACATAAGTGTCCCGTCAAATCAGTATTCAAAATGCCTGAACTTGGTGCTCTACTTGGGCTCTAAAATGACCTATTTTTCTTAGATCCCAGTGTTTTGGCTGGCTCATTACTGGGGCACAGTGATGCTGTTTGGGGACTGGCCTACAGTGGAATCAAAAACCGACTGTTGTCCTGTTCTGCTGATGGAACCATCAAGCTGTGGAATCCACAGGAGAAGTCACCTTGCCTCTGCACATTTAACTCAGAAAGAGGTGAGAGGAACCTCTGGTTCTGGCGCAATTGGTCTTTCCTTAATCAACATATCATGCTAGTATTCTTGTAGATATTTCTTAGAGCTTTTATGCCAGAACCATAAATATATACATATTTCTAAGGTAATTGCTGAGGCTAGGTTCAGAGAACTTTTTTCAGTTTTCATTCAATTTTTTTTTTTTTGTAGCATTCTTTGGTTATGTAGTGGGACAGTGTGTGTCTGATGTGGAGTGGACATATGTAAATAACAAAAGGTAGAGTATAGATGAAAAGTACCTGATAAATCAGAAGGCTGTGTGCTAATTTGTATTATTGTTTTTATTTTTAGAACATGGTATTCCCACGTCAGTAGATTTTAGTGGTTGTGATCCAGCGTACATGGTGGCCTCTTATAATACAGGGAGCACCGTCATCTATGACCTGGAGACATCTCAGTCGCTTGTGGAGTTCTTGCCACAGAAAGAGAGCAGTAAGATCTTCATCTCTGTATACAAAATTAATTTCTAAATTGGCAGTACTGTAAAATGACTTATGCCAGTGCTAACGAAGCTCTAGTGCTACTTGAGCTGAGTGGATATAGCTTAAATACAGACACTGAGCTCTGAAAAGTAACCACGGCATATTTCAAGAACTTCTGAGAGTGGAACTTGATGTCCTGTGTTTGCCTTGCAGCTCTGACAGCTGGGAATCACATTAATAAAGTAGTGAGTCATCCCACCCTGCCAGTTACAATCACAGCTCATGAGGATAGACACATCAAATTCTTTGACAATAAATCAGGTAGGTCCACCCCTCTGACAATCTTCTCTTAAGTACAAATAAATGCATACATATAGAAATACATATAGAAATGTTCAAAATGTCATTAAAAACACAGTTTAGTTCTGGTTTTTTTTGAGACCTGGGTTTACTTGTTGCCCTTAGGTAAAGTTATCCATGCAATGGTGGCTCACTTGGATGCTGTCACCAGTCTAGCAGTGGATCCTAATGGCATCTACCTGATGTCCGGAAGTAAGTGCTAGTGTGTTGTTTACCTGGCTAGTTTGACAAAAACAAGCTTTTAGCTTATTGAACAGCTCTCGTTGGGGTTTATTGTGCTTTAAATGTTTATATTATGCTGTCAAGGTCACTTTGGAAGAATGTATTTTTGGGCATGTTTTAAACAGAGGACTCCTGTCCTAGGAATGACTCTCGCTTTCAGACACAGTAGAAAAGTTGCATCCATTACAATGTTTATGTTGCTTTGCACCACTCTAAGAAGGAATGAAACCAATGATTTCTGTTCTGAATGTGAAATAGAAAAATGGAAAATTGATTAAGACTGTTGGACCACATAACTGAGTGCACAACCTCTTGTAATTTTTTTACTTTGCCCTTGCTAAAAGACAGTGCTACATTGCAGGCATCTTTGACACTACACAGTACACTTCTACAAACACTAAGAGTGGAGTGTTACTTTTTTTGTCTTTCACAGGTCATGACTGTTCCATTAGGCTATGGAACCTGGACAGCAAAACGTGTGTACAGGAAGTCACTGCTCACAGGAAGAAGTCAGACGAGTCTATATATGACGTTGCCTTCCACCCATCTAAGGCATACATAGGCAGTGCTGGGGCCGATGCACTGGCCAAAGTTTTTGTATAGAAGGTTGCTCGTGAAAGCCTTAGCGAGCTCCCCCTCACAATCAGACTGCTAAAGAAAGATTTGACTGGTTCACTGCCTTGTTTGATGAGAGTAGCATTTCTTACACTACATTGAAGCGGCCTCTGCCACGCACCCTCGCCACTGATCACACACATGCAACGATCCCTGGTGCCAAGTGGTGGACTGTTGGTTTAGCGAGGTCTAGGTGGAGTCCCCTCTTAGTTTTATTATTTTGTTTTTCTTTAAAACTAAAATGGAACAAAAAAAAAAAACGTTTAACTGTACTTTACTGTCAGAGCTGGAGCTATACCAGTGTTTGTCTTCGTTGGATTGGGTTTGAAATGAGCTGATAACATGTACTGTAGTTATGTTTCAATGACGTGAGGACTTAATATGCTTGTCAATAGGTCATCAATGGCCACAACATGGGCAGGCTGCACCAGAGGAGCTACCCCTCCCACCACACAGAGCCGCAAACTGATTTCCGGTCTCACAAGCTGCCCCCTTGACGTTAATGTAGCGTTATTTAAAACATTTAAAAATACGTTTAAAAAGAACGGTTCAGCTCAGTCAGCTTCATACATTAGCATTAGCCTCACAACTTTTTTGTGTTAAAAAACAGTAAGTATAGTTTTTATAATCCTTTTATATAAATGAAGACTGTCATAACAGCACTGCAGACGTTTTTAAATTAAAGGAAAAAAAAGGAAAAAAAGGGAGTGTAAAGATCAAACCTTCCATCTCGTCCCTCTCTGCCCCTTCACGACTGAACCCACATCACTGGAAACCCTCGAGTCCTACCCTTATGAATGCTACTGTCTGATGTCGCTGTAACATTGTTTTGTCACATCAAGGAAATACTAAATGATAGTAGAAGCACAGTCCGTTTTGCCTCGAGAGCTCTTTAGGTTATCGACAAATAAACTGCAGCATCCTATCACTATGTGATGTTTTTGTACATCTTACTGTAACTGAGTTTATTTATCACAGGTTAGGCAACTGAACGCTATTGGCTTATTATTTATTTCACTGTTTTGAGGTAGTCTTAGCCTCTTTTGTAAAACGTGTGCAGCCCAAGGATACTTGTAAGATTGGGCTCTTAAGAATATGGAACAGATATCCAAAAACAAATCAAGTCTTTTTCTCTTTTTAAAGACGTAATTTCATCCTAGGCTGAAAATGAGGTCTATGTGCACCTCATATTTCGGCAGAACAGTGCTTTGAAGCATGGGGAGATTTTCTTTCCCATTTTTTTTCTTTATTCCATTTTTATAAGTTAAGGGATCCAGATAGGTGAATCACAATTCTAAGTTGTTATTCTGTCCCTACATTTTATCCTGTAAAACAGTTTTATTTTCAAACATACAATTTATGGTGTAACTAAGACCTTTTGTTTGTGTAATGCATGATTAATACATAAAGTATTTTTTCTAGTCTTCCCAAAAAAGGAAAAAAAAAACCGATCAGTTTGAAGAGTTTTGATGAGTTTTGTAAGTTTTTTGATTTACAAACTATGGATTAGCAGATTTTAAAGATTGTACCACAAAGCAAAATACAACTGTTGAAAAGTAATGTATATAAAATGTCTATAATAAATATTAAATGGTGTACCTGTATATGCAACCTGTCCCATGTCCTGCTATTTTGTGTTCTGTGTATTCGGTGATCAGTCACCAGCAAAAGATGTAAGAGGTTTAACATGTTTAACAATTAATTATACCACCACAATAGTTATAACACCAATTTCTTTCAGTGTTTAGTATTTCCTCACTTTGCCTTCATTGCATCCTCCATTCTTTAGTGTGTATGTGTTCAGCTTTTCAAAGAAATTTGGGGATATTTTTCTGCTCCTCTGTGGTTCTGTTTTCAGCTTTTTTGTGCATGTTATTGAGCTGAACATTACAAATCATTTCTGAGATATTTACTAATGATTTTAAGATGTTTTAGATTAAGTAAAAAAAAAAAAAAGTAAGTAAATTAAATGATGTCTCCCCATTCAAAGTTGGGAGTCTGGTTTTTTTGTGTGCATTGCAAAGATGGCCAGACTGTCCCAAAAACTTTATTAATGGCCATTTTGACTGTATAGTAAATGAAGGCTGATATTTGACCTGCGCAATGCTGTGTATAGATGTAGACATTTAGAAGATAAGAAAATAAAAAAATAAAAAATTCAGCAGTGTGTAGCGTCACCAGTGACTCTAAAATTCAGCCTCTTATTTTAACTTTTTAAATGCGTGAACAGCTCAATGAGCAACAACTGGTCATCTTGTAAAAATACCTTGTCCTTTATTAGGAGGAAAGTAATAAATTAAATAAAAAATGTACAATCACTCTAAAGCCCCCCTCCCCTCCCTTCTCAGTTTGCAAGGCAGTTGAGCATGCATATAAATGAGTATACAAGAAACACGTGATAAGTACATGAAAGCATAATTTAAGACAAAAAAATACATGTGTGATGAGAACAATTTTACTAATGGTTCCAATGCATTCCTCAACATCTGAAATCCATACATGTGTAATGTGACTAAAACATTCTCAAACATACAACAAGTGACAGTAACATAATATTAAGTAATGTAACTCAAGGAAAGAAAGCTGTGTGCATGTACTGCAGTGCTTGTGGAGTTTAGGTTTACTAGTGAGGAGCCCATTGCTTGGCATGTGATCTGCAGTTCGGTGAAGTAATAGGAATGCTAAAGATATTCTCTCAGCTTTTCTGTACTACCGCTGGTGTGCACAAGAGGGCACCCTAATGACGTCTGATTCGCTCTTGTTTTGTTCATTAGTGCAGACCTTCTTTCCTGTGCACCCACTAAGAAGCATTAGAGCTCTCTTGAAATTCATTACTAGCCTTTGCCTTAGCCGTGTTATTGTAGTTGTTTGGTGTTGTCAATACTGTGGTAATGACACTTGTCATGCTTTAGGATCTCAAACTAAGAACAGAAACAATCATGTGTTAGGTGTAAGATGATGTGAACTTCCTAAAATACAAGCACAAGGTTGCATCTCTTGAGTAACTGCACTTTCTATGGATAAAGAGGGTTATGCTGTAACCTCCTTTGAATCAAGCACACTACTGAAGCATTCAACCATGCAGACTCTCTTCTCAACCTATCAGTTACAAAAGGGCTGTCCTTGCTCAGAGAATATATCTAGTTTTGAAAGAAAATAACAAAAAAAAAAAAGTTAAAATAGTCAAACAAGACTAACATTTTCTGTTTCCTTCTTTTCCTCTTACTTTGGTTTTTCTCTCTCCCTCTCTCTCTCTGTCTCCCCACTTTATTTCTTTCTTTACTGATTTTTTTTCTTTTTCTCTTTTTCACCTGCTCAAAAACTGCTCAAAAACTTCTCACACTTATCCAGATAAGTTTCTAATTGGGCTCGGTGAAGTCCCTGCAGATCCCCCGTACAATTGGCTGCTCAAACTGCTCGAGGCCGGTGAATTCGCGGGTGAAGAAGGTGTGGGTGTCTTTAGGTTCTGAGGCCATGGCCCTCAGGTCTTCCATTGGAGCCCAGGCCACACCCACGGAGAACACCGTAATCCCTGTAATGGGCCAAGATTGACAGGTTACGCTAGCACCATGGTAGCTTTAGAGGTGACATTTGAAGAACGCTAAACATAGAGTTGCCTATGAGAAAAAAGCCATTGTTAACTAATCTAGCTTTGACTCATTTTCAGGTTCTGCAAAACCTCAGATGACTATCTAACAAAAACAAGCGTCAATCTAAAAAAGGAAGGTTATAATCTCCTGTTTGTTACGAATGCCTGTCCTCTGGTTCCAGCCAGATGTAGCAAATTTCTCTCATGAAGCTGCTTTTCATATCAATGTTTAAGGCTACTGAGAGAGACTTTATAGGCTGTTTTTGGTGGACATGGATTTAACAAAGTCTTGGGCTACAATTCATTGCCAACAACAAATCACCAGTGATAACACATTAGTCTAGTAGCTCAGTCTGGGTTTGGGAAACTGGCCCTATAAGACATACATTTCATACATGAAAAGATTATCTCATGTTAGAGTATTGCATGCAAGCTGCATTTAATTGCTGCTTTTTACATCATCACACATCTCATAATCTCTTTGTACGTGGGGCTTCGCTGCTGATTTTGAGAGAAATCAAGTATCTTGTACCAGACGAGATATATAAAGACGGATCGTTTATATAGTAGAAGGACTTAGTTTTGTCTCTGAAATAAATACTCACCTGCCCTTTGAGCAGCAATGGCAGGGCCTCTAACATCGTCATAGGACTGGCCATCAGTCAAAATAATGAGAAACTTCTTGCCCATGCCCATGGAGCGTGGCTGAAAGAGATTTTCCACAGCATAGGTAATGGCATCTCCAGTGGCTGTACCACCACTCATGTACGGGATGTTCTGGATGGCCCTCAAGGCATCATCTTTTCTTGTATGCTCATTGAACCCAAACTCCAGCCGTTGGTCATAGGTAAACTGGATGGCTCCGACACGTGATCCGATATCTGAGATGTCGAAGTTGCGAGCAATAGAGCTCAGGAGGCTTAGGACCAGTCTGAAGTTTGCATCACCCACACTGCTGGAACCATCAATCAGAAAACCCAGATTGACTGAGTTATAGCATGTCTTGCTGCAGAGTAATTGGTCAATGGAGCACAACTTTTGAGCCAGTGGCTTTACAAACTTGTTTGTGCTGAACCAACTGGGCATGGACATTGTAAAGAAACCATTGTCTTTGCAGACAGCCTATAAGACACACAAAACGAATAATTAAATTAGTAGTGATTCATTTACAAGACTCACTTAAGCAGTGCAAACTCTTGCTCCTTTAATTAATTTTCTTCTGAGAAACTCACTTTCTTCATGTAGTCCTGATCCCTCACCATTCCCATCTCCTCAGGGATAGGTTTGGCCACGGAGACTACAAACACGTTAATACCAGATTCTCTAGCCATCACTGCCGCATCCTCCAGGTTATCAGAGGGCCATCCGTCAACAAAGGCCACAATAATCCGTGGATGACCTCTTCGCACTCCATACTCAGGATTAAAGAAATTCCTCACAGTGTATAATATGGCCTTTCCTGTGCACAAGATAATAGTTTGGCTCATTTTCCCTACCAGTCAGGTAGCAAATTATGAAAAGTGTCTCTGTTTAGGTGGCATCAAAATTATGACGGTCATATGTAATTTTAAGCATTAAAAGTTGGGTTATGCACCTGTATTGGTGTTGCCCCCTATGTATGCTATCTCCTTCAGGCCAAAAATCACATCTTTAGGCATACTATAGTTTCCTAGGTAGAACTCGGTCCGAGGAGACTCACTATAAAAATAAACATGAAAATATTAGTGGTGTTGGTTGTTGTACAGGATGAAGACATTGCAAATCATTAATAAAAAGAAAGACTTGCTATACACCTTGCTTGCACCACCCCCACGCGTGGTCCATCTGGACCAACTTTTAGCATTGCTGCCAGTCTACCAATGAAGTTCTTCTGCAGGTTGAAGCGTCGTTGCCCTATGTGGTAGCTGCTGTCCAGGAGCAGAGCAATATCCACTTGGCAGTCTGAAAAAATATTACAGTTACCTAACTCCTTAGAATTACAGGGCAAAGATTTGTTTTGAAATAATTATGTGAATTTACAGGTTGTAGTAAACCATACCTCTGTTTTCTGCTGCTGCTGCAGGTTTCTTCAGGTTCTTCTTGACTGTTTTTTTCACTGCAAGGAGAAAGAGATGGCTTTCACGTATAGGTTACAAGTCTATACAATGTTCTTATCTGAGTCTTTTGTTACCTGCTCCAGATGCTGGGATGGTGGAGCTGGTGGTTTGGCTGGATACTTCCATAGGGGAGCTGATTGTTCCTGGAACATAAGAAAGCAATCGATCTGAACCTCCATGATTTCAAGTGTGGCAAATGTAGAATGTGGATGAATCCTTAGACATTGCATCATCAGCAATAGTAATTGATAAACTGATCTTTATCTATCTATCTATCTATCTATCTATCTATCTATCTATCTATCTATCTATCTATCTATCTATCTATCTATCTATCTGTCTTGAGGGAGAGAAATCAAGTAAACCTTAAATCCTCTATGTTACCTCTTGTGATGTGAGGTCTCTGGATGATTTTGACATTTGATTTTAAGAC
This sequence comes from Prochilodus magdalenae, assembly GCA_024036415.1. Classification (NCBI taxonomy): domain Eukaryota; kingdom Metazoa; phylum Chordata; class Actinopteri; order Characiformes; family Prochilodontidae; genus Prochilodus; species Prochilodus magdalenae. The sequence goes on from JAMWET010000837.1 coordinate 433,983, forward strand.
TAACGTGCACAATACAAACGAGTCCTGTGTGAGATTATCAGATATGTATTACTGTATTGAAAAGTAACGTTGACAAACGCTAGTGATAAAAGTACGAGGAAGGAAAAATTAGTCATCATGCGGTGATGTCTTCGAATTGCTCCTTGCGCATGCGCGGTGTGTTGGTAAGTTAATCGTTCACCCCTGCGCTCCTGCTGTAAGGACGTCGCCACCTACTGGCCACAGTGAAAGACCCACTCCAGCGGGACAGAGTCTGAGACTGGACGCCGTGTGCATAAGAGCTGAGGTAGTTGGTCCTGCCCGGCAGTTTCTGAATCTCCAGCGGCCCTCCTGACACTCCTATGATCCCTCTGAAAGGTTGAAAGATTGTTGGTTAAAACCCCAAAAACATTTTTCCGAGTCTGGCGACGTGCCGAAAGTGTGTTTCGAAATACGGGGTTCTCGGGTCATCAGTCACCACGGGGTTACTTCAGGTAACTTTGGCTACCCGTGCTAATTTACCCGAAAGCTCTCATTGTTATTTTTTTATTTTGTCGTCTCCGTACACTTCAAAACACATTTTGTATTTTGTGATACCAATTTCTCATGTGACGTTTTGCTGGTGTTAATCCAAATTATTCAGCGCAATTTTGTCTGATTAACATCGTGTGCACAGCAGCTAACACTCTGTAAGGAGCTGTTCTGTTGATCAGCGAGTGATAGCCGTTTCGTGTAGATTAAGTCGCATGTGATTTCGCGATACTTACTGGTATTTATTCAGTAATTTCGAGAGTAAAATGTGTTTATTTATGGAAGAAACTGCAATAAGCGACAGACAATTTAAAATGTGTATACTATTTTATAGTTTATTTATGCAATTTGTCCTTCACCTGTGCACTCCAGCGCCGCACACGCTGGAGATGGACGCGTACACCCCCGAACCAAACACGGACAGCTTCCACAGAGTGCAGTTTGCCGGACACAGAACCAGCTGAGTGGAGTCCGGCAGGTCAGCGGCGCGAGTCCCGCACGAGATGGGCGCTGGAACTGAGCGATCACCACACACAATCACAAGAGGAGGTAAGAATAGTGAAGCAATGGTTACGTTTTAGGATTAACACATTTATTAACAAAAACGTGAAAAAAAATGTTTATTTGACAATATTAGAGATATACAAAACAGTAACAAGTAAATCAATAAATGAATCAGGCTATCAAATACATGTGGGAAATATTCACAGTAGCTAATAAAAGTAGGACCACACCATTTAATTCAGATCCAGAACTGCTGCAGGTCAGGGACAGAATGCCTGTGTCAAAAGATACAAGTTGATAAATCATTAAACAAACAAACATATATACAGAACGTTGCATTTCTTTAATATTTAGGAGCACAGAGCTGCAGTTCATCAAGCTGTTTTGAACAAAGGTGCATAAAGCACAGTGGCATGATTGGGGGGTGGGGGTGACGACTTCAGCCTACCTAAAACATGAAGAACCGCAAGCCGCACTGACATGGTTAATGAAGACATCTGCAGAGACACACACCAGAACATTCATCATGCTAAAGTAGTCATAACATCAGAAACTGCTGTGCAGAAAAGACTTTGCAGCGATGTGTCACTTTAGAATGATTACGTCTGGTTTTAAAGACACCCTCGTTCCACAAATGTTGGCTTAAATATGCTTTTAATGTTTGCTTTTCAGACAGCAATGAAATTAGATAGTACAGGAAAACAAACATAATGAAAAAAACATAATCCCCAGACACATCCGTCACAAGCAGCTCCCTTAGAAGTGCATATTTCAGTTAATCCTCCCCAAGAGATAGACAGAGGAGAGAGAAAAAAGGATACAGATCTTGAAATAGTATTCAGTATTAAAATGCACAGGACAGGCAAACATTAAGTGAGAATTAAAGCCAGCTTACAGGAAAGATATAGCACGGTGTTTCCTTTGGCTTCCAGGGTCAGAAGCTTTAGTGAAAGGGCAGAAATGAGTAATTCCTTTGTGGGGGATAGTCCAGGGTTGTCTGAAAACGGACGAAAGTGAGAGGCCTTTAAATAAGGTCCCTTGAAAACCTTGGTCATTCTTCTGGTGACATCACAAGGGGCGGCCCTTCCAGCTCAGCTACCTGGGAAAGGGGTGCGCGATACTGAAAACACAGTGTAAGACTCATCCGAGCTGCCCATATATTTTTCAGTGTTTTCTTCATGAATAGTAAAGTGCACAGCAGAGACAGAACACTTCTGTCTAAGATCTAAGACCTAAACTGATGTGAAGAAAGACTGAATCAAAAGATCTAATTAAATAAGTACACAAATAGACACTGTCACATGCAAAAGTTTGGACACCACTGGGCAGATGACACATTGTGTTGATTTCCTAAGTGAAAAATGTGTGTTCCTGCAGCTCTTCAAAATAAAAATAAAATAATTTTTTGTTATACATATGTGCTGTCATAGTACATAAAATACACAATGTATCCTCTCTTCTCACTTTGTATATATGCATATTATACATATAACATCTGCAGTTTTCTACCCCTCCACTGTCCATAATTGTAAAATATTGTAACCTCAGCATTGCTTCCCATAGTACTTACCTGCACTTTATATGTAAATAATACAGTGTTTTGCAGTTCTGTTTATAATAAGCAGCATTTTATTTGCTCTGTACCTGGACTTTACACAATAACAAAGTTGAATCTACATGAAGGAATAAATAAATATGCTATGTCTTTTGCACTGGCCACATTTCTACAGAGAACACATTTGAACTATATCTTCTGTAGAGGGTGTGTGTACTTATTTTAAAGTCAACAAAATTTGCAGTTTGATCTGGGGAGCCTAAACCATTGTATATGACTGTGCATAAAAGATTAGATAAAAATAGGTGAAGCATCTGTCATGGAGGAGCAGCATTCTGAATAAAGAAGAAGATAAAAGGAAACAGACTGGAGTGGTATACTAAGAAATGTAATCATTGACTCAATATTTTGTTACTACTGCTGCAAATACATAGCACACCCACATTGTGTCATGTGATGGTGTTAGTAATGTATTTCTTTCTGTGGAGTAGCAAAGTATTTAATAGACCACTTTTAGATGCTCATTTTCAGTTGTGTTTCAATTACAAGTAGATAATTTTTAGATGTTGCAGTTTTAAAATGATTTTTCATCTCTAAGTAAAACACAAGCCTGCAGGAAGAGTGAGTGGACACAGGGTCAGGAGTGTTAATGATGTTCTAAAATAAGAAGCATGGAAGTGATGTGCACAGGACATGGAAGCTGGCCAGACTGTTCAAGGCTGGAGGATCAAAGCTTTACCTTGGTGGTGTTCTTGCATTGTAAATAACCTTGCAGGTGGACAAAAAAACAATTCTGTGAAAAAAAAAATGGTAACAGCCTACCCAGTAGAATTTCCCTTTCTTTCACATTCACACATATTTAGTGCTGCAGTAGCATCTAAACGAGAATGTGAAAAATACAGAGCTGTCAGGTCAGAGACAGTTTTTCATTTATTTAATTTCCAGTAAAACCAACCGTTAAGTAACGGTTATTCATTTGTCTTGGAATAGGTCTAAGGAGATTATACATAAGACCTAGTTACATAAGGAAGCAGAAAACCTAAGAAGAAAAAAAAAAAAAAACTCAAAAATTATTAAATGAGGAGAAAAGGGGATTTCTAACAACCATGTAAAATCTGGTGGACCACCCCGTCATTGTCAGATAGACACTACTCAAACTAGCCATATATGATATTTCTAGTTCTCAACAGAATGTGAATAAATAACAGTTTTGAGGTTATGTTAAAGATATCTATGTATCGTGTTGCAGAGACTTCTACTGAAGTACCTGAGATGACAAAGAAGTTAAATGGCCCTTTGCAGCGTATTCGAACCTTTTGTCAATCATGTTTAAAAACAGCCAACCAATTATAGGAATGGTAAATGGTGTCTAAAGTTCTCGGGAAGCAGCTGCTGTTGCCTAAGAATTCACATTTGACAAGAATCCACATTTGGCAGCAAATAAAAGTGATATAAATAGAAGCATAACGAGTTAACATCAATGCTTATTTCTACTACTTGAGATGCTCATGCTGAGTACAGGGAGGACATTGGTGCTAAACTCGTGACTGGTAAGAACTGAGAAGACAGTAAGAATGACTGTGCTTTGTGGTGATGTGTTGCCCCAAGTTCTTTGAAGGATGAATTTATCAGATCATATCATTCTAAACATTCCTTCTTTAAAACAGTCATCTTCACGGGATAGCAGAAAATCAAGCTCCATTTTTACTTCAGATCTAAAAAAAAACAACAGGTGTTTCTGGCCATCAATCCACTGTGAAAAGACAAATGTGTGTGTCTGAAAAGATGTTTATTAGGGTTTTAATGTTTCTGTATTGAAGTACTTTTTCTGTTTATGTATGTTTGTGCTTTTTTTTCTGCAAATAACTGAATAGACTGAAAATAAATTAATGCTGGTCTCCTGCCTTTTACTTAGTGCTGTTTGTTCACAGCATATATAAGCCGAACCTTGTTGTTGGAAGCTTTGTACATTAGATCTTTAAACTAACCAATTTCAGCTATTAACAGTGTAAAGGCACAGTTTCCTGAAGGTGAAAGAGGTTTTTTATCAGTGATATTCATGTAGCATTTCAGATTGTGGTTTAATATGGATTGTTAGTTATTAAAACCTCTTGTGAAGCGGAAATATTAAAGTTTAATGCAAGAAGTTGAAGGGTAAAAGGATAGGTTGCTGTTTACCATGGCATCTCCTAGATTGCTGGCATGTACTGATGAAGTGCGGAGGAAGTTTGTATGGGAATGTGGTGTGCGACAAGGTTCTTATTCAGAAAGGCAGATGAAGAGCACTCAAAAGAACGATACCTGATCCATCTGTTATGGCCCACACGGAACAACTGCTCATTGTGACGACTGGGAAGCTTCCCAGTTTTTCAATTAATGAATATTTTACTGCACAGAACGTCTGAGGCTAAAGTGGTCTCCAACAACAAAATTCTTGTTAAGGTTGTGCAGCAAGATGGTGTGTGGTACACTGTGATTATGGGAAATCCATAGTAAGATCTTTGTAATACACATAAGCTTGACCAAAAGCTGCTTACTCACAGAGTTAATGGCGCATGTTATAAAACTTTGGCACACGGGTGGGTTGGCACATGGACCTGTACTTCTTAAATTTGCCTGGGGTGGTCTTTTATATTGGTGTCGTGCCCTGTACTGTATCAGTCTAATAGTCACGAAAGGGATGTATTTGGTATCTTGCTTGCAAACCCAGCAGTTATGAACAGTTATTAAGATTAATGTTAAATAGTTTTCATTGAATTTGAAATAGACATAATTTAAGTTTGTGGTCTAATATAATTTGCAACAACCAAGATATTACAGCTGTTACAAAACAAATTCATTAATCCCGTGTCAGCTGACTTCTGAAATTTCTACAACAGTACGAAGAAGCTCAAACAATAGTAAACAGTTATTACAGTGGTTTGATGGTTTCCTTGTAGAAAAAGCCAGTGCGTTTAGTTTTCTTTGTGGTGGTGATCATAGGAACCAGGTTGCACAACACAAACACATTGTCATATTCACTGTCCCAACACCATCAGTGCGTCTACACATCACCTGAGTTTTATATGTAATCTTTAGAATGGTAAAACAGTGGTATATTTAAAAAAGGCTTCTTAGAGGAGCATTTTGCCTCACAACACCCTGAAAATAAATGCAAATAACATGCCCTGAATTATTTATTAAAATGTATGTTTTATATATCATAAAACAATGTTATGGGCACCATAAAACTATTTTAAGCTTTTAAAAGTATTAAACTCTTCTGATTTCTGCTTTCACTGATCACCTTAGCAACTTGGTAAGCTTTGCTAGCTTGAACATTTTATGACATCCACTCTAAACGACTTTGCCTGCATCCTAACAATTTAATTACGCAGAATTGTTGGAATTCCTCTTTAGCAGAGTGGATTTTATCACAATGTCCCAGGAAGAGCATATAATCCTAGGTAATTTGGTTTTATGTAATTGGGTTTTATGCAGTATTTGTTCCCACTGAGGCTGATGATGGTCATATGGAAAAATTGGCATGGAGCTGAAGTCTGTGTGTTGGACCAGATGAGAGACTGAGTTTAAGGAGACGTGACACACTTGTTTCTGGCCAGGCAAAGGCTGCACTGTCACATGCTGCATAATGTGAGACTTCATGGGAGATCCACTGGTCTGTGCAAAGGAATGCAGGAACTAACACATCATGCCATATAAATAGCGTCGGCCATCCAACTCTTGGATAGATGTCTCATTTAGGCAGCCATCTTCACCTACACAAATATTAGCCCTGGCTAATGCAGTATAGACTGGAGCCCAGATTTGTCTGTGACAATGAGCAATCTATTTTCCCAAAATAAAAGTCTAAAACATTAGCCCGGATGTATTGTATTTCACCATTAACATAAAAGAGTTTAGATATTGTGTGTCCTTTTGGATGAGAGTCCTCCATATGCCATGTTCCACAGAGCCACAGTGGAAGAAAAATAAAATCCTAATGAGCAGACGGATCAGTTTGAAATGGACCTATTTCATTTTGGCTTCCTTTACGATTTGAAGAGGCAGTGTTGAAGTTATTTGTGGGTACTTTATGTGTTTGTGTACCATGCTTCTGACTGCCCCCCGCTTCAATTCGTCACCTGCAGAGGCCTTCTAATTTGTTAGTGTGTGCCTGTCCTCCTTCATTACGGTTGCTGGAATTTTTAGCTGCTTACCTGCAACAGACACTCCAGGTGAATGTGAAGTGCAGTGATATTTTGCAGACTGTTTTACATAATGACTTTTAAATAATAATGTCAAAATGGAGTTAATGACTCACCACGGAAAGTCATATTCCCACTTTGTATATGAAAGGATTATTCACACATGAAACATTTGTTCCATTCTTTTTGAACCACAAGGTGTTCACATCCAAGTTTGATGCCTGCAACATATCTATTTTTTTCACCTGCAACATAACCAGGTAGTTAAAAGCTGTTGCGCTCTCGAACTACACATGTATAGCACAATATACTTTCTAACAGTTCTGCATTTGCTCTGCATAAACATTGTATTGTATTCACATGTATTTAAATATGTATCATATGCGTCTTTGTTTCTTTGTTTTTTCATGTATTACGCTATCCACAGTAAAAGGTATGGACATCAGTATTTCAGTTACGCAGCCACAGATTTGTAGGTAACTACTGAGAATCTCTTAAGGTTGGATAATCTGTGTTTTGAGCTCCAGTGCTTGAGCGGTGTATTTTCCCACAATGTTCAGTGCAGGGCAAAGGAAGGACATTTCTCACGTTAGCAGAAGCAGGTCACTGAGGGCTCAGTCCTTATAAAACTGGCCTCTCATTAATGCTGCTGTCAGAGAGACTGCATGAAGAGCAACCTCGAACACCATTAAAAATGTTGTAACGCTTTAAAAGGCCTTAGTTGTTTGGAGCTTCTTTTTGGAGTCTGTTACATATTGTGTAATGTAAAGTTTTTAGTTTATGGTGTGACACCATCGTGTCTGAGATCATGCTGCATTTTTGTTATTGTGTTTGTAATTTTGTGAACATAAACCATATGTTACAACAGACCTTCAGATATTCAGAAAAGATTAAAATAATTGAACAAAATTGTGGATTTTGAGTTAGGCTTTGGCCCTATCTAAAATAGCACTACATTTTATTATTTTGTTATTTATTTTGTCAGCTACATACAACAATGTGATTTACATGTTTGAAGTGAATAAAATGAGGTAATGGGGAACAAGTTGCAAGCTTTAATATGCGCTGAAATATAGATGAAGATATGATCATTCATTGTTGAATATAATGTACATTATCAAAAGCACAGAACCATTTTTTTTATGTCGAATGTTTTTTTTTTTTTTGTTTTTTTTTTAAATGTAGAAATTACCCTTCAAAATTTCCCAGTGCACCCTGCACTATGCGTTGGGGCCTTTATAATGGGATCTGAAGCAGAATAGGCGGAGATCTATACACACCATACATCAGTTTAATAAGACTCAAATTACTGCAAAAAAAAAGATTATTTTACTTGCACAGCTTTGTACAGCAGACACCTACTGTTATTGTATGTCAAAGCCAGTGTGAGGTTCCTTATCATTGGATAATTCAATAGACTCAGAACAGATGTTTTATCATCAACGTTTCCTGTCCCAAACATTAAAATCCTCTAATTAATATGAACAAATATAAACATCAGAAATAATTTTTGCTAGAACATCACAGTCTTCCAGAATCACTGGGCTTCCTCAGGAATGCTTGAGAGTAGGCACTCTTGTCACTCTTGTCAATTGGCCCTATTAATGGGCTACTCTGGGTGACCACCAGAGTTGGGCTCTCCTGTGTGTCCTCCTGAGCACTGTCACTAGAACTTTCAATACAGCCCATCTGCACTCCAGAGTCGGGGTTCTCTTCTTTTTCCTCTTTGAAGCAGTCCAGATGGAGCTTCACATCGTCAGGCTGGGCCACCAACAACACTTGAGGGGTGGAGCTCTGAGATGCTTTGGGTTTTAGGCAGAGAAACAGATTCTGCAGATCCTTCCGGAACTTGGAGCTCATGCCAACGTAAATGAAAGGATTGTAGAAACTTGCTGACTTGGCAAAGAGGCTAGCCAGGATACTGTTGAGTGGAGGTACTTGGTAGCCCCAAGCGGACCACATGGAGATAACTGCGTATGGGGACCACGCCAACAGGAAGGCCGCACACAGAATGAGGGACACCTACAAGGGGGGAATTAAGGAAGCAAAAATAAATAATGGCCTAGACAAAGATCTGGTAACCAAAGGTAAAGAGTTGAGTAATAAAAAAATTCACAATCTTTTCCTTTCCCCTTCTTTTTGTCCTCTCCAAAAGCAATTAATCAGACAAGTCTGGATGTCTAAAGTTTATTTCTTTAGATATGCACTGGCGCTATAATGATAATGTAGCTAAGTAATGGTCATTAAGTCTTTTTGGGTGGCACAGATTTCTGTTATATTACCCTTGCACCTGTAGTGAAAAACTAAACCAATGTCTAAGCTACATATCTTGGCTGATTTAGAAATCTGTCGTATGTAGGCAATGGCACACATTTTAGCGAACTATTTACTGAATTAGAGTTCAAGATTTAGAGGTCAAAGGTGCAATGAGACTGAATGGTTTTGGAATATCAGGTATACCCGTGTTATGTTGCGCTCCATCTTCTTTTGTCTCTCACTGATGTCTCCTCCTCGGCTGGCTTTGTGGCTAGAGTTGACCATGCGAATGATGGACACATATGTGTACACAATGACTGAGATTGGTACGAAGAAGTTGAAGAAGAAAATGCCGATGACGTAAAGCTTGACTGGCAAGGAGAACCTGGCCTGGGTCCAGTCAATTTCACACGTCCCATATCTGCGGGCTACACAGTGCAATATTAATCTCAGACATTTCTATCGCTTTAAATTTTTTTGATACTAGACAATCAAAAAAAAAATTATAGTGGAGATCAGACCATACCTCTGTAACTGCCCCAGCCCAAGAGTGGTACACCAGCCCAGAACAAGGAGAACAACCAGACTGCAGCGATGACAAGACCAACCCTACGCTTGTCGATGTGATGAGCTGAAGGACAAGAACAAACACTTGCATCAGCATGGTTGCTCTCCAGTATATGCTGATTTATCTACCATTTGTACAGCCAAATAAGATCTGATATTTCTAACAACGAGACTGAAAAACATATCCACCAATTTATCAGACTTAGTGTTTTCAGATTGAGAAGAGGTTTTCAGGTTGAGAAGAATCATTAGTCTAATAGATGACCACAAAAGGAAAAGGAAATTTGGTCATGTCTGTGATCTGAAAATAAAGTTTAACCAGAGCAAACGGACAGCGTTGAGTACTTGCTATCAAAAGCCAGAGCAGGGAGGCAGTGCAAAGAAATAAAGGGGATGGTGTACAGTATGCTATAGTAGATTCATAGAATGGGGTAGGAGAATTCAACAGAGCTAGGCTTTAACATAGCCTTTATTGACCCAAGCTGCCCTGAACACCTGGACTAAGTGGTGGGAACTCAAAACTGTGGAGCCTTTGGGCTTGGCGAAGCTTGGGCATACCGTGCTGAGGCTGGCATCCTTTGATGTAGCGGATGACGCTGATGGCTGTCAATGTGTTGATGCTGATGAGGCCAAAGAGCAAGATCAAGAATCCATCCACCTGGCCAAGATACAAAATCTCATGCATCACAAATTTATGACTTTTCTCTGCCAGCACAAGGCTGTAATTGCTGTAATGTGTCATCACCCACTAACCAGTCCCCTGAGAAGCAAGCCTGCAAGATTAGAGGATAACTGTGCACATGCCTGGGCATTGGAATGAGTTCCAACAATACAATTCCCCTCTACCCCTCCCCTCATAACTCCACCTGTCACTGTGGGGCTGGAAGCACTATGAAATGCTTATGAAATACTGAAGTACTGGTCTTTCAAGGAGCAGCTTCTCGTGAAGATGTTAATGGCACGCGAAGGTACATATATATTAAGTTATTAATAGCTTAATTCATATTTTCATTTTCTTCACATGCAATATTGGCATGACAGAGATGTACATGGTACAATTAGATTTATTGCCTTCCTCTTAATATATATTTTTTAATTAAACGATTCTTCTGAAGCATTCTCAAAGTGTGTGTATAATAACACTGTCACATGTGCCACCAAAATACAAGCAAAGTACCCCAAGAATTTTTCCCTGTTTCAGCAAGAAAGAAAGTAAAAAAAAAAAAATTGTAAACAAAGGAAATCTAAATTCTCTTAGCACTGTTGAGTCATGGCAGGCCGTTGCTTTGCAAGGAGGAAAAGCAGCAATAGCCAATGTTTAATTAAAAATAATGCAACTTACACCCTACCTTACATGTCCAAAATGTACGAATGAGATACCCCTCATCCTTGAACACATCAAAAACTTCAAGGATTCCACGAGAATACCCAAAAATGGCGATGCTAGCATCAGATACAGCAAGGTTAAGAGTTAATAAATCCTGTGGTTCAAGAGATTTCCACTGTTTGGTCAAAAGTAAAATCACTACTCCATTTCCAATCCAAGAGAGCCAGCCTGTAAAATAAGGGAAAAAAAAAAAAAAAAAGTTACCACCAGTTTTCCTAAAACACAAACACACACACACAAAAAAAAAAATCTAGTCTTGGATCTCAAATGACAATGCAATTTTAGACGATGGGAAATTAAGATTTAAAAACATCTGAAACAAACACCAAACAAGAGTTATTACCCAACATCACCAGATAGACTCCAATTGCTGTCTCCCCTCCTTCAGAGACACGGTAGACTGTAACATTTGAGAAATTGTAAGAATCCATAGCTCGGTAAAACAGTATTGAGATGAAATCTGAACTTGGCTACACTGAACTAATCTCAAGATCAAGTTTTCACCGTGCAGGGATTTGCACTCTTGCTGCCTTTGTCTTGGTGAAGACGACGTGAATGAAGGTCTTTCCACGCGTTTAACAATGTATAACGGAGCATCATCCTGGGCATAGGATTATGGACACTGTGCTAATTTGCTAATCACATTAAGGATTGAGATCGTCTGGGGCAGCCTCAACCTCTGCCATCAAATCTCTTAAGACAGTTACCTCTGCTCTCTCATTTGTCAGATGTCATCAAGTCTGTTAGCTACTAAGATGTAAACATCAAAGACAGGAATGTTTCCTGACCTAGTTAATCCCACTAAACAGAACTAAAAACTTTTTTTTTTAACAGTATAGGTGCAAAATTCAGCTTGTGTCTTAAATCGTTCCCTACTTCCATTTAAAGCTATCTGGCCAGCTACAGCTAGGGTTTAAACGTTTTTAGCATATACGGACATACAGATAGCCGGTCTTCATTTAAACATCTTAATAAAGTTGATAATTTAACAGGTGACACCAACATTTTTTGTCTTTCTTTTCTTTATACAGTATACTTGAAATGAATAGGAATCAGTCTATTAGTCCTCTGTCTGGAAGATCATCTGCTGGTGGGGAATACTTAAAACCACTGCCAACTTCTCCATGCCTGGGCACTACAGCCAATTACCCAAGAGCAGATCATAAGATCTCAAGTTTCCTTACAGGTTTTGCAGGAAGCTCTCCACTGTAGATGTCACAGTGCATACCATTAAAACAGGACTGCCGAAATCTGACCTAGATAGAGAGTGGACTTGAATCCTTCGCTGTCTAAAAATATCAAGGGAGGACTAAGGCTTGCTAATCAATGACTAGGCAAGGACAAGAACTTGTGGAATACTGTGCTATGGACAGCAGAGAGTCTTAGGAAGTTTTTTTCACAGTACCAAAAGACATGTTTGACATCAATTGATCAGAAAGTCTCATACCAGCTGTAACACATTATGGTGGAAATGTTTTGGGACTGCTTTACAACCTGCAATTGTCTTTCATACTAGAGAGATCTAAGGGAGAATGTGAGGAAAAGTAGAAGCTAATAAAGGGGACCTTGTGTGTTTGGGATAAAGATCCCAAACACACAAGTAGGGTAGGGGTTGACCAACTGTCAGCCTGACCTATAATTGAACCCAGTATTCAGTGTTTTGTCTGATTACTGGAATCTGCACTCGCTTCCTTGCTGTTAAGAGTGCCTTTTGTTATTTATGTTAATATCTTATACAACCGGAATTAACAAAGCACACTTCTATTAGTGTCCAGCCCAGGGTTGCTAAAACTTGCAAGTGACTGAAAGTACAACCTAACAGGACTTCTATACTACTAGGACTTCTAATGCTACATTATGTATTCTGTTTATTTATATGTGCTATTTATCTGATAATCAAATTGTCTGGCACACACACACACACACACACACACACACACACACACACACACACACACACACACACACACAAGAAATAAAAAAAAAATAGCTGGATAGAATATGGGCAAGAAGTACTCAGAAACACAGTTGTTTGTGTAAGACTGTTAAACTTTATTGTTGAGAGAGTTAGTTATGTGATTTCATTAAATAACAGTAAACAGAACATTATAAAGTACATTAAGCATCATATCCACTGTAAGAAGGACAATATGGTATAAATGCAAAGGTTTTGATTGCAGATTTGAATGCTGGAAAAACAGGACCCTGGGTATAATGTCAAAGCTTGTTTACTTTTGACCCAGTTGTGAGAGCTGTGGAGAAATGAGAGAAATGAGGCTGATGTGAGCAAGCATGTCACTAAACTCAAGTGATTTTCATTTTTTTTTCTTTACAAAAGCAGTGTAAATTACAGATTCATATGCTCGGTGGTAATTTTGCCCCTACTTTAGCTTTGCATGGCTAAGGAAAATGATACAGAGGGGAGGAGACATGATGTATCATTTTTTTCATGCATAGAACTGGAAGAGATATTTACTGGAAATGCAGATGAGGACCAAAATGGGCAAAACCAGCTAAAAATATTTACTGACGGACCAACACGTTATGACTTGATGTCAGTGTTGTTAAGACAAAGTGCACTTAGGAAGATTTGCTTAAGGAAGCAAAAAGCATTCCAATGCCCTCGTAGCAGTGTCGTGCCAGTGCTCTCCGTCAGTGACAGTTCATTTTTAAAGGATTTAGTCCATGAACGTGAAATATTCTTGCTACTGGTCATTCTCAGGTAAACTGTGACGTAAACTGTCACACCAAAGCAGACATAGATTTTGTTGAAATTGATCAACTTTTCCTGACGAATGGTTTGTTTTTGGCATGATGGTGTAGTCGTGTAAATCCTGAGTAGGGTAATACCTGTTTCATGAACTGTGTTGCATTGAACAGCTCACTGCAGCCATACATCACTCTTTTACCCTGTTTGGCCTGCAAAATCACAAACATTCTGTTAATAATATCAGCAAGTGAGCAATATTCATCAAGAAAGTTATAAAACACAATAAGAGCATACCTTTGCGTAGTCAACAAGATTTTGATATTCTATATAATTGCCCCCACCAACGACAAAGACAATGGCCTGTAAAATAAAAACAGTAAAACTTTTATTTAGTTAATGATTTGGTATTTAATGATAGAAAAAAAATATTATTTGGGCAACGCCAATAGTGTACCAACAAGCAGGAACCGAGGCCTTGAGCAACCAATAACATTACAGGCCTCTTCATTAACTGCCGTGCAGCAGGGCCTAATCCAGAGCTCAGGACAGAAAGCAGAAGGCCATCTGTACTGCCTGAACACAGATTAACATCCAGACCCTGCCAGATTGTAAGAGTTATGCCAAGTTAACCTGCACTTGAGTTTTTTATCCTGTTAATTTATTGTCATAATAAACTAAATTCATTAAATCACATTATGCAAAAGATAAATCTTATTTTCCTGTGTTAGACTGTTTTTTTTTGGCTTACTTTTAATTTAGATATAGGTCAGTTAGACTTTTAGTCTCAGGAAGTCTGCTGTATTGTAATGCTAACTGTCCTGTAAATTGGAAAAATGTACCATTTGTCCTTATTTGCAACCCCCTGAATTCACTTTCATGGTTTGATCTGTATAAAGCCTGCACTTTTTGCTACATCAGCAGAGAACTTTCTGCTCTGCAGCATCATGGTCAGACCCTTTATCTCAGGTGGCCATGTGTATTTATAAATAAACCCCATTTTCATTAGTCCATAAGTTGTCTGCAATTGCTGCAGAGGAACTTTAATTTAACAGCTAATGTAACACCTTAAACATTTGAGTAATGGCATCTGCCCACCTCCAAACTGTCTTCTGATTTGTAATTACATCACCGTGCACCAGCAGACAGAGAAAAATACTATTAACCAACAGTATCTTGTATTATATTAGCTTGGAGACTCCTTAATATTTTCACTTGGAAATGTGTCAACAAGGCATTAAGGTTTCTATTTCATGTTGACAAAAATTCAAAAAGCATTTGTTTAGTTTTGATAATGTCACAAGTGGTACTAAACAAAGTCCTCTACAGCATGCTGCTAATTAAATGCCTCTCTAGGTGTTATATAACTCATTTAATAAATCTTTAATATAGCCACTCTGCCCTAATAGTACCCATTATCTACCATTAATTGTTTAAACGTACCTCCTGAAATGGGTTCTTGTTCCTTGGAATGGAGCTGGGAAATGAAATGGTAAAGAGGAGTTAATTCATCTTCATTGATCGTGGCTCAAGGTTACTGGTAAAATTATCAATTTATAGTGTTCAACTTTGCCTCTGGTACATATGTAACAGACACAATTGTGATATCATGACTGAATTGCTTCCATAATATTTGATACAGCTATATCAAATGAATTATATAGATAATACAAAATAAACTATAGGATCCTACCTTTCACTGCCGCGAAGCATTTTTGGGTCAAAGTATCTGTAGTCATCTGTCTCCTACAAAAACACAGCACAAATGAGGCATCACAAAACACACGAACAAATTAACCGCTACAAAAATCCCACTCACATCAGTCTGCATTAAACCCTTATCAAGATGCTAATGCTTCCCGGCAACCATTTGTCCAGGGGTGATGACCCTTAAACAGCAGAATTCAGCAGAAAAACTCAGACACTGCCGTCGCGTTCATTTCCGCAAAATTTGAGAGAGCTGTCTCTGGAGCCGGCGGCCGATGGCTTTGGTCCTCCTCACTCATCCTCCCTACTGGCCGCAGCCAAGGCTGTCTCCACTCCCACAGGACCTCATTCAGCCTAGCCTGGCAGGCCTGTCGCTCCTGCACATACTTTACCACAAGAAGAAATACTTTACCGTCAGTTTGCTGAAAGAGGAGCGCCATGGGTGCTTCCAAAAGGCTAAATGCTCCAGATTTTTGTACTATCAGTTTACCCCTTTGCTGGGCAATGTCTAACATTAATCACAAGTCAGGAACACAGCTCTTAAAGCTTGGTACTGTTGTTTTCACAGCCACTCCAGGTCCATTACACGTGTCTCTGTAAGGACCATCTGAGGAGGGGGCAAAGGTAGTAGGATCAGGACAGTTCTCTGCCTCTGCTTTTTTCCAACAAGAGCTGCATTGTACAGTGCTCTGTAACTCCAGTAGCTGAGAAAAATGATAATATTGTTATGTCCGATTCAAGCGTATGGTCAGTGGGGATGCTGAGTTCGGGCAGAAGCACTTCCAGTCTGTAATGAGATCTGGTAATCTGTCCGCTGGAGCTTTTTGAAAGAGTAAGGAGCAGCAGACAGAAGCAGAGGATGTTGCAGAAGAAAATAACTTCTTTGTGTCGCAGAGAAAGAGGGCAGGAAAAGAGCAGATTAGTAATATATAAATGACACTCTAAGATAAGGGGATAACGGTCCAGAAATAAACATTACAAGTGGAGGTCGTCTTTTTTTTTTTTCCTTTAAATGCCTGCGGAGTATCATGCTTCTTAGACAGAATTCTCTAGCAGTCCAGAAATCTTATTATTGGAAAAGTGTCGAACTTTTGCCACATCATATCCTCTTTGCACAGTTCCACATTTACAAAAGATCAGCATCAATCATCCCCCACATCCCCACCCCCCCAACCCAACCTCGGCAGTCAGAGACATTTTCAAAGGCAGACTTTTCCTTCTAAACGGTCCAACAACAACTTGAAACAAACCAGTGTGCTAAAGGGGAATTTCACTACCAACACAAGGCTCATAGGGTACATGGGGACTTGCTTGACCAAGCCCATCCTGTTCAAAAGACCCCTTTTTATTATATCTGGATTTAAAGAATCATAGCATTAGGGTGTCTAATTCTTCCTGGAATATATTCAAGATCTACATGCATTGGGAGATTCTGGCACCCCATGGTGGTCATCCTTCATTTTCATAGCCATTAAATTGTTCATTTTTTTGAAAGAGAAGATTATATATAAATATGGCAAAAAATACTTAGCTTGCATACGTAAAGGGACACATAACTGCTAAAAAAAACAAGTTAAAGAGAGTAAACAGAGTAAAAAAAGTGTGACTAAGGATATAGAAAAAAAGCAATGGCATGAGAGTTTAGACTTTCAACACCACTGAATGTGTTTACTTGGGTTGTGAGAAGCAGGAAAAAGCAACCAATGTTGAATGCTAAACTTTGAATGTGTGGAAAAATATCTCTGCAGAATTCCTTTAAAAAAAGTGTCTCCTGAAATAATTGTAGTTAACTGTAGTAAAGGCAAAGGGTGGATACAATACCAAATAAAGTAAATATAAACTAATGGTGCATTCTGATAAATACATGTACGATATGACTGGTACCTACTGTCTGGTGGTTACTGACTTTGGCACAGTACTGTAAGTACACAAAGGGTACATCAAATGACTTTCAGTCTATTAGAAGGGAATTAATAGAAATTTGGCCAGCTTGAGGCAAGCTTCAAAGCAAGTACATGACGCTATTTACATGCATCACATTCTGTTCCAAGCTGTCTCTTGTCTTATTTTGCTCTTCTGCCGTGAGTCCCACCCTTGCACCCCACAGAGTGGGACTGAATTGCAATTGAAATCAAAGACCTAAAGTATTAAAATTTGGTTTTGGCTGCTTAAAGATATAAACATGTTGAAAGCACAGAACATTCAAAACCCATAGTGGTTCTTTATTGGGGAATTAAACAGTACGTTCATACAGAAAAGCCTTTATAAGAGTTTGTGTCAGATAAGCTAATGGAACATGTTCAAATACTGAGCTCCAGAAACGTAATACTTTAGTGTCTGCTCGCTGTAAGCTCTCCCCCGTCCCCTCACTTTTTTTTCTCTTCTTCCTTTCCCCTGCCCTCTACTCCTCTCCCTCTGCAGGTGTTCCCCTGGTTAAGACAGTACACATTAACAGAGCAGATCAAATTGCCTGGTCTGGGCCCTTTCTGTGTACTGAAAGAACCTCTCACTGCAAATTCAGTGTCCCAAAGCAGTACACACTAGACACGCTAATGCAACCTGGCAGTCGACTAATACAAATGGCACTAAAATGCTGAGACTGAAAAGATTGTTTTTGCTTTTGTAATGCACAAGTGCAGCCACAAGGGGGCAATCCGACAGGTTTACTGTTTATTATTGTTATTTAATTAGGTGTATTGCTCAATACAAGCAGAAATGTCTGTAGTGGAGGTGGAGAGAGAAAACTCACCGGATTTGATTTCATGTCCATCAGGTTGTCCAAGATTCGAGTAACGGGCAAATTCTATAAAAGGGAGGAAGAAAAGATTCTGTATCAATCGATTACTAAAAATAAATACAGAAAAAATGTGAAAGTAAACCGTTTCACAATATCTAACTAGTAATTTATTACATATTGGTGAACAGGGTAAAAGGGGTTAACAAATTGTGCAAAGGACAAAATATACTAAAATCTCTAATTCTCAAACCACAGAGTGCAGTTATATGGTGTGGACCAGATACAATATACAGAGTGTAGAGTGTATGTGGACACCTAGTCATTACACAAACATAAACTTGCTGGACATCCCATCCAAAACTATGGACATTAATATGGATTTGCTTCCAGAAACAATTAGAAAATGTAGTGAGTGATGCAGCAGAAGACAGATACTGTTTATGTGCTACAAACTACAAAAACAAAAAAAATTGTATTTTATGCTAGCATTTATGAGCCCCACTTGAGTCTGTGTGGTGTACAGCTGACTGAGGTTTTGTTCTTAGATGCTTGCACTTCACAATAGCAGCTCTTACTGTAGACCAGGGCAGATGTAACTGAGTAGAAGTTTCATGAACTGACTTGAATCCTATGTCATTTGCCCTGTTTAAAGTCACTACAATACAAGCCATTCTACTGCTACTGTTTGATGGAGTTTGCATGGCCATGTGCTTGATTGTGTCCACCTGTTAGTAGTGTGCATGGCTGAGACAACCAAATCCAATAATTATAAAGGATCTTCAACTGCATCAATGTGCAGTTACTTATGGACTGTGCAGTATTTTAATTTGAATTAAAATTTAATTTGCTTAGATAAATACAATTTACACTTGAAATATGGATACGGTTGTGCTCTCCGTTATGTTTCAGTGAAATTTGTTAACTTAAAAAAAAAAAACTGTCAGAAAATGGGAACATCAGAGTTCAAAGACTTGGAGATTATTGTTTTTCTTGACATAAGTCTGGAATAATGGGCTGAAAAAGATTAGGAATCCTTGGTGTAGACAATGCCACCTACTGAGAACTAATGTGTGCCAGTGCACACATTTTCATATCTCTCACTAGCAGCTGATGGCAACTTAGGAAAGCAGGAATATTTGAGAAACTGCCCCCTTGACAACCCTTTATTCCTAACAGTGGGTCTGTACTCACGTGTTGTTTCAAGACTAGATTCTTCACCCCTTCCATAACAAACTGTGAGCCAGTGTTCATCACCCTGGAGAAGAGACTAACAAACAACACAATTTGTTTTAAATCTCTGCATTTGCAACGCTTCTCATATTAACAAAATGATAAATGTTCTGAAATTTTAATTTGGTGTAGCCTCATACCCCATTGGTTTCACTCCACTGTTGCCATAGTTGGCTGGTGCAGCAGCCATCTTTGTGAAAGCTCTGGAAAACGTATTATATTAGTTACAAAGCTACTGTTCTTTTTCTTTTCTGTTGAATTTACTGCAGTTACTATGAAATTGTGAGGGTACATTATTAAGTGTTTGTTGACTCTGGCCAGAACTCACTTCCACTGCTTTATGTAGTTCAAGGAGGAGAGGTCACAGCCAGCATCAGTCAAAGCCTTCTTATATTGCTCAACATCTCCCTGCAAAGGAAAAGAAAAAAAAAAAAAAAACATTCATTCAACATTCTTATCGGAATAAAAAAGCAAACGTGAGAGGCACACTATTTGCATAAATACGTAATGATGAATTTGAATTTACTAGCTATTAAGGTTCCATCAGCACCCTTCTATATGAAGGATGAGGATAAACCCTGAGTATTAGAACTACAGTCTACATCACATTTGGGCAGAGGCCATTTTGATTTCACCAACATCATTACTGACTCAGAAAACAAACAACAAAATGGCTGAGTCCGAGCGAAGGACTAGCCAACAATAATTCGCCAGGGCCCAGAAGGACACAGATGAAAGGAGGGACACCACAAGTCGTGGAAAAAGATTTCCTGTTCGACTTTAGCTGTCAGTCCTTTAAACACACAATCCCCCTTTGGAGACGACATGCTCCAACAGCCTCCATTGATCAACATGATAGTCAGGAGACAGCAGGGTCCTCTACCCTTAAGTGAGTAGGACCTAAACTTTAGGGGTAATCCGTGGTCACTGCTGCGGAGGCAGCAACGCCTGGACACCAGCCAGCCAGGGGTCGTCCACATCCCAGCTTGGTCCCTTGGCGCAGTCTTACCTCTGAAGTGCAGAGGAAACTGCCATACTTGTGGTTGGTTAAGTAATGGCCAACAGGAGAGACCTTGCCATGAGTCGAACAATCCTGCATTATCAGGCTACAAGAGTAATAATGCTTGGCCATGGCATCAAAGGGTGTTGGTGTTCCTCAAATCTGCGCCACATGTGTCCCATAGAACAAGTAGGCTTTTGAGGATGGTCTGAAAGTACAGTTTAGGAGTGCAGACAGGGTATCACTGGAGCACTCATGCTGTGTTTGGCTCTGTGCTGTCCTACACATTGAAATCCATGCATCTACCACTAATTAGAATAAACCACTGCATTACCGAAAGTGCACACCAGGACAGTGGACCACAAGCCATCTCTGCAAACATTACGTTGCTAAGGGCCCAGATGATCTAAAAAGTCTTTTTTAGTGCTACAGCTCGCATGCAACTCACAAATAGTCTAGAGCACTACAGCTAGCAAACTGTACAGACGTCCTATAGCTGTATTTATCTTACAGCTTGCATTAATGACATTACCATGTCAACTGACTTAAAAGCCTCAGTAAACACAGAGTAAAATATAAAAAAAATATTTTTATGATATTAAACATGTAGCAACATTTGAATGACAAGATAAATATATGATACAACACACCATTTTCAAACAGCTGATCAGACCTGATCTGAGAACTGTGTGGGTGTTTCTAATGAGCAGCTTGATTGAGAGTCCTACACTCCTGCTGCTTCACTTATAACTAAAATCACCATCTAAGTTTCATCTGACGAGAGTTGGATGAAAAACGTAAATTATAAACATAGATACAGATGGACAGAGAAACAAACCTATATACGAAGCAAAATGCAAAGGAACAAACAAACAGAAGAGGCGATGCATAAATTAATGAACAGACAAATACACATTGTGTACAGATTAATGAATGCACAGTTAACAGGCAGCTACAGATAGGTGTTCTAGCTTGCTAGTTCTTGGTTTTGCTGGGTTTTCTTTTGTGGACAAAGCAACAGTCGTCAACAGTCGCCAGCACTGCAGGGTTTACATAGAGGAGAGAGAAATATAATAAAATACACTGACATGCCAAAAGTCCCCTGAGGGAATGCCACTATCTGTGAAGTGGCATTCCCTCAGGGGGTGGCTTGGGAACACCAACATCTGTAAAAGCTGCAAAGTGTGTTCTTGTGAGTGAAGTTAAACACTGGACAGCATGCTTACATTATGTGACGTGAATTCAGAGTTTAAATGATGCATGACATTGGAATGCCTCGTTTGGGCTCATATCTAGCAAAGATCCAGACCACCCCATTTGTTTGAACTTACTAGAATGCTCCTCAAACTTATTCTGGACAACTTGGGCTCAAAGGTACAGTGCATTGTCTGCTGTAATATCCCACCATTCTAGAAGTACATGACGTCCATGAATGACTGCAAATGGTCACAAAGCAGTGAGGCACTGGTCAATGATGTGTTTAGGCAGACCAGTGGAGCCAGTGCCATCAGAACACACCCAACACCAGTGTTGAACCACCACCAGCCTGCACAGTGCCTTGTTGACAACTGGGGTCTGCACCACACACAAACCCTACCATCAGCCTGAAACAATAGGTACATTGGACCACACGGCCTGTTGCCAGTTTTCATATGGTTCAGTAAGCAACCTCAAGAGCCCAGGTGAGACGCTGTGTCATGATGTGAACAGATGCACGTTGGTGGTACTTCTGTTCCTGTATCCCATAAAAGCTAAAGAACGCTGCACTTACCTGTGGAGTGTGTGTGTTGAGGATTTTGCAATAACTTTGGACCTGATTTTGCTAGTGTGTCCCCTTGCCATGAGCATTCTGATGAGTGTTTAACCTCACTCACAAAATAACACCTCACAATTTGTACATTCCCAATGCGTGGGCATTTACAAGCCATCTCCCATGGTAACGCCACTTCATAATCATAATAAACCCAATTGCAAAAATGTTTGGACTTTTTTTTTGATTCATCAGAAGAAGTTTTTCATTTTGCCTCAATCTATTTTAAACAAGCTTTGGCCCGGAGAAGATGGCGATGTTTCTGGATCGTGTTGACATGCGGCTTCTTCTCTGAATGATACAGCTTGTATTTCTAGCTTGCTTGCAGTGATTTCCAGTACTGAATCATGCCTGTTTTTAAAGCAGTGTCATTTGAGGGCCCGAAGATCACAAGCTTCCAATATTGACCGTTAGTCTTGTCCCATGAGCACAGAGATTTCTCCAGATTCTGTGAATTTTCTTTATTATATTATGCACTGTACATTGTGGAATGTCCTCACAATTTTACATAGAGAAACACTTTTTCTAACATTGTTCCACAAAGTTTTTGCAGACTGGTTGCACATCTGCTCATTCTTGCTTCTGAGAGACTCTTTCTTCCTAAAATACTCATACCCATGCATGAGACCTACTTGCAAATTGATTCTTTAGCTGTTTTTCTTAGTACCACTTACTTTTTCAGTGTTTTTCTTACGCTTGTCCCAACTGTTTTAAAATGTGCTTCTGCTATGAAGTTTTAAATGAGTTAATAATTTTCATGATGTGGTAAAATGCCTTACTTTCAACATCTGATCCAAGTTCCATGTTTTATTGTGAATATAACATTACATTACATTTTACACAGCGTCCTAACTTTTTTTGAATTGGGGTTTTACATACTGCTATTTCAAAACCTTTGTGACATGTAAACAAACGGCCTAACTAGGAACAACTCAGCAAGAGTTAACATTTTAAATAATATTTTTTAACATGTTATGTTTTTAAACATTTTACTTTATTTTGCCACAAGGAAAAAACAAAGTTGCAATGCTCACGCAACCTGTGTGAACTGTCAGACCTCTTAAAATGAGTGCCAGATAAGAGAGAAAGATGTTTACGTCACTAATGTCACACAGTGGTAGTATGTGTGAAACAGACATACAAGATCTTCAATTGTGCGATGGTGGTAGAAGTATGGGCTCTTACCTCTGAAGGGGGCTGCTGGGAGGTGATGTAGTAGATGAGGAACAGTCTCATCTTATCCTCTGGATGCCCAGCTACAAAAAAAGAAAAATGTATGGTTTGCTGTCCAGTAACACATGGTTTATTTTATAAGCAGGGTGAACTGCACTGTGAGAAGCAAGTTTTTCATGCTCCTAAAAATACAGAAATGTAAGGTCAGTGACTCCGCAGAACAATGAAACTCTGTATGGTTTAAAAACTTGGCAAACTACTGTTAATTATTATTATAGTTAACGTTCGTGTATCAGTTTGTGTTCTCATCAGAAGCCTATGAACCTAAAGAGCCTGGGGAGATCAAGACATGAAAGTCCTCAAAAAGAAAGAAAAAAAAAAATCCCACAATCTTGGCGGGAGAGAAAACACATTCTGTCCTCTGCTAGCCTCACAGAGTGTCTTTAAAGCTGACCGCCTCTCTCCAAGGACAAGATGTATTTCATGAGGCTAATTTTGGGGAAGAAAACTGGATGAAGAAGAAGGCGGAACAGATGCCTAGTAAGGGACAGGGGCAAAAGTTACTCAAACATTTTGTTTCATTTGATCTCCTATGATTAAATGGGTCTTGGATGTTTGATTTCATGTACTGAATAGGCAATAGTTAAAATATAAAAAAAGACATCAGTTATGATTTAATGCATTGCAATAATATAGTCCATAGTTTCAGAACAATGCAGAGGGAACATATAGAGCCTTACCGTCAGGGTCACTGATGACATCCAAAAGGGATTTGTCCACAGTGGACTTGCTCATTAATTTCTCCTCATACTCAAAGTACACATCCAGCTTGCGAGACTGTGCACAAACCATACAGATCAGTCAGTGTTCCAGAAACAAAAGACAGTGGGCCTTGTGTAAATTACCATACATTTAGAGACGATATAATCCAGAAAAAGAATAACTATTTACGTAGAGAGCTTACCTTGATGTGGTCCAAAACTGCCGTGGCAACATTGGTATGAAGGTCAATCAGTCGTTTCTTCTCCAGGAGTTCAGGAAGTGAACTGTTTGGAGAGCCAAACTCTATTAGCTGAGAACCCACTTATTTGAGGTCAGACTAACAAGAAATAAATATCATGAAACACAACAAAATGCCAAAACCAAAGTTATAATACTATATATAAATAATAACAGTATGTATGTATGTACAGTGGTGTGAAAAAGTGTTTGACCCTTCATGATTTCTTATGTTTTTGCATGTTTGTCATTTAAAAACTGCATTTTTTGTTTACTTGTGTTGTGTTTAATTAGTATTTAAATTTGTTTGAAGATCTGAAACATTTAAGAGTGACAAACATGAGTGAAAAATCATGAGAGGGCAAACACCTTTTCACACCACTGTATGTATGTATGCATGCTATTCATCATGCTTTTTTTGGTGTCTTACCTAACAGCTGAGGTAAGTTTGGCAGTGTTATCAGACAACATGCTAATAGCTCCCTCATCCTCCCCTTCTAAGCCCTTTGAAGAAAACCAAAATGTCAGCGGTGCTGCTTCAGAAGTACAAAAGTAACACTATCCACTGTTAGTATATGTGGCAGTAAATAAATTGATGATTTTATACCATGATGCTTTTCAGACGCTTGACCTCATCTTCTTGAGCTCTGTAGGTATCCAACTCCTCCTGCACTGATTCTGCAACCTCGGGGAATGGGCTGAAAAAGTGAACATGGCTGCATTTGGCTCTGTTTTGTGAAAGTATGTGCCAAAATGCATTCAAAGAAATATTTCTAGGGCTGCCCTCTAGAAGCTGATGAGTCGAATTGTCAGTCGACGACCCTTTAAGTCGACTGACAAGAGTGAGATTTTTTTTTTTTCTTCCGTAAAACAGACTAAAGCTTACTAAAATGCACAAGAACTTTAAGAATGTAAAAGACATTAATAATGATTAAAGGGGAATAATAAATATATATATTAAAGGTCTAGCTGGGCTATGATGTATCCTTGCTAAAAAATTTAATCCATGTGACGACGTGCGCTGGTGGTTCACCTGCTGAAGGAAGCTAAGGCTGAGAAACACGGGTGGAACGATGTTTCAGAGGAAGTCTGGAGGAGCTTTAGAAGAAGAGAATCCGAACAAATTAAACCGAATTCTGCTCTTCATTTAGTCAGACATCCAACACTGCTTCAAACGAGTGAGCTGACTCGGTTTAGACATAACGGCTGTTTGTGGTGAGGGAAAAACGAAGCGGAGACGTTTGTTTTATTATAATTCCATTATTTTAGAACCGAAATTACAGATATGTTTATTTATTTGTCTCCAGCTAAGATTATCTTTATTTAAGTACAGTCACTTAATACGCCTGCTGATAAACGAGAGATAATTATTTTGGCGCGGGTAATATAATAAACGGTTTCAGGTTTACCATTCTCCTATTCATCTAAAAATTATTTAAATATGGACTAATTTGGTTTTATTTAGCAGCTCATTATTTATAGGAGATGAAAGACGAAGGGTCGTCCTACTGAAGAAGCTGTTAGAAGTGAAATTAAAAAGGCTATAAGCGCTAATGTTTAGCATAAGTACGCGACTTTCTAAATGAGGAGGACATCAGATCTGAAACGTGTGCAGATTGATTTACTGATTACTAGATAATGTACATGGAGAAAAAAACGTGAACGAATAGTCGCATCGTCGACCAAGACGGGCGAATCCGATTCGACTGACAAAATTCTGAGTCGGGTACAGCCCTAAATATTTCAGTCATTTTTTTAGTCATTCAGCAAAAGTGTTTAAGTGGATAAGCGACTGGAGGCCAGTTAGTATGATCTGATTCTTTGGACAGTAACAGATCAACTGTAACTAATGGTAACAAGCTTAAAAAACTGGGAACTTTGCCAAATTAAACACATAATAAAATTATTTTTTCATTTAAAGTCTTGTTCTTTCCACTATTTATTTTGGGAAAAAGGTTCATTTAAGCTGTCATACTAAAATAAATGTAAAACATTAAAAAGATCATTTGGGATCTATCTAACGATGCTTGTCCATTTAAATCTAAAGCAGGGATTTTTGAAACTCATAATCCATTCTACATCAAAGAGCAAAGCGCATTTTAAAAGCATTCAAAACATTCCATCCATCATCTTCATGAGTCCTTAAAATCAAATGATATAAGGCAGCTTTTCAGTGCTTACGTAAGTTATTATAATATCCATTTCTCCATTTCTGGACTTTCTCTGTAGTTTCTTCAGAAATACCCTGCTCCATTCTTCTAGATTAGGAACAAATTGAGCTCAGCAGCATATCAGTCTAAGGAAAGATCCAAGATTCAGTAACAGCAGCTACTCACCTTCCTTTGTGCTTTTGCCAAAACTTGTCAGCAGCAGTGAGATCATAGCTTTTTTTATTCTTCTTTTTGGGTCGAGCCCCTGCTGGGCTAGCTTCTGACCCCTGAGACTCCTCCAAACTGACCCTGTTCAGGTGAAGGTCCTGTTCACACACACACACACACACACACACACACACACACACACACACACACACACACACACACACACACACCAATGGCATGGTACAGTATTCAATGTTACACAAGGTAATAGCAACATGGGCATATACTAGTTAGACTTTATATCGTCATAGTTGCTGAATGAATGAGTTTGATGAAGTAATCAGGTGATTTGTTTTGATTGGATCCTTAGGGGCTTGTGGAGTTTTTATATTTTGGACTCAGTATGGGGTGGTCAGCATGTCAACATCTCATAGTTTTTACAGAAAAATAGTGTGTTTGTTTTTATGGTCATATTAGGCATATCGGTAAAGAATTTCTTGAAGTCTTCTAATTACAGATTATTATTTTGGTGCAGTGCGGCAAGTTTAAGATTAAATCCAAGTCATACTTGCCACATTTTCACTGCATGGTGTAGCTCAACTTAACTCTACACCAGCTACCTTGTTTTCCACTGCAGATATAGTATTCCCTTAATCTAGTTGGTCATCAAAGTTGGTTGCACAAAACTGACATGATGTGAAAGAAACAAATTTGATTAATAGACTGATGGCAGCGAGACAAAAGACTGATAAAAAACAAACAAACAAAAAACCTGGCGTGTTTGGGACATATGGAAAAAATAGAGTTCAGATGACGAAATGATTCTGGTTGCTCAAACAGTATGGAACAAGGTATGCTAACCTGGTAGAATTAAAGCTTTGTTTTCTGTCAACTATAAAATTCTGAGTAAAAAGCCTCAGTTTACACAACAATAACTGACACATTAACATATCCTAGTTTGTGTTAGATTATTGGTGTTGTAATAGTGCTTGGTGATTTTATCTTCACCTAGAAGATTAAAGCATTCAACAAACTACTGTTGGCTTTAGCCACAAGGATTTCCAAAGACAAAGGCGAGTGGTCTCCTGTTGGTGCCAGTCCTAAACAAGTACCAAAAACCATAACATTTAAATATTTGCTACTGAACTGATGACAAATATATATCATGCCGCAAATATGTGTATCAGTAAGGTGATATTATAATTTTACCATATTACCCTTCACTATTAAAGGCCTTAGCCTAGCCTCATAACATCTTGGAAATTTGAAGACATGTTCATAACAATGGTTATCATAATAAAGACGAAAGAATAAGACAAAAGGAGCATTCCAACTTCACACTAATTTTAGCCCTGTGGAGACTTAGAGTCGTGCTTTATTAGGACAGATTCATTTTCAGAGAGATTCAGAGAAAAATAATAAAGTATTTATGTTCGTTGGCCCGCACCAATAAATTGGTGCATACATTCCACACTTGAAACCTCTTTGTCATCCATACAATAATTCCATCTTTCCATACACTGCATTTTATAATTAACTGCTTTCTTCCATATTATGGAAGAAAATGTAGATTAATACTGAAAAGTACTTAGGGTCCATGTCACTATAAACAAATGCTATGGGGGTAATAATGGTTACTATAATGGAGCCTCTTTTGTCTCCTTACCAGGACGTCATGAATGAGGGCTTGGTAGGTCCATGTATGATGGAGTGGGGTGGCAAGATCCAGGTTGCGGTCGGCAAGAACAAATAGCGGCCTTTGGAAACTAGAGAGAGAGAGAGACAGAGACAGAGAGAGAGACAGAGAGAGAGAGAGAGACAGAGAGAAGAAAAAGACAACAGATGATAAATCTCTCACCCTCTGGGCTTTCAGTTTTAGCAATGAAACCAATCTCTCCTTCTAAAACTTTCCCTGAGCTTCCCAGGGTGGGAATCTGGGTATAGAGGGAGGATGGACTGGAAGGCCAGCAGGGGAAAAGATTTCTTTGTAATTTAAGTTGAAGCTCCAGTGAGCACACAGAGTATGTGGGCAAAAAGAAAAGCTAGCAGGCCTTGTGGAGTTTCTTAGGGGCTTATATCCTGGATATTAAATTCTTTTACATAAAAGTAATGAAATTCTTAGCAAAGATTTATAACTTAAGCTGATGTGAATGTTAATCTTGTCAGATGCTCTGTGCATCTGAGTGCGTGCGTGTGTGTGTGTGTGTCTCTTACCTGAACTGGCCAGTGCCCATGGTATCTCCAGTGAACAGGCTGTTGCGAGCATCTCTCAAATTTTCTCTCAGTTTTTTGTCAAGTTTCTGTGGGGAAATATGTTTTGAGTTCTTTATAAATTTTGTATTAGAAAGTGCACTAATAGCAAAAAAAAAAAAAAAACACACAACACCTTCTCTAAAATACTTCCCATTTGTACTAGTCAGTTGCAAATTGTGTGTACACGCTACAAAAGAGACATGATATATCAGTGTTAATACCTGGATGCTGTATTACAACTAGGGCTCAGCTGACAATATTAGCCTTTTTTACTGGTCAAATGTATCATAGTAATACAGTCTGAAGACAAAATATCATCATGGTTAGTATTACAAAGACATGAAATCCATCCAAACCTAACCGTTAACATGAGAACATAAACACAACAGTGTAAAAAAAAATAAAAAATGAAAAAGCAGATAAAAAAAACTTTCAATGACTATTTCAATAACTGCAGTTTTGTGCAACATTATATTGATTAGGCTTTTAGCATTATGCAGTGGAGGGTTTCAAAACCGTATAAAAAGTAACTATGAATGCCATGTTATATCTGTCAAATTAAGCTTGCTTGTGTAATCTAACTGCTAAGAACTTAGGGCTGTCTCAATGGCATGAGGCACTGAATAGTAATTTGTCATTTATATATAGTGCAAAGCATTAGTGCTAAAAGCCACAGCCTTTTTAAAAGTGAGAAATGTAGAGAACATAGAATATAGCGCACAAGATGCATAGTCTGGAGTACAAACCAAAAAATCATCTGCACAACAAAAAAATACAGCAAAACTAATTGCACTAAATTGACAGCTGAGATTTAAGAACTTTACACAAAATGTCACATCTAGTAGGAACTGCTGAACTGCTGAAATCATCATCCTTTTAAAAATCTACAGTTTTTTTGCTCATAAACTCCGTACAACACAATGAAGTGAGTGGCAGCTGGCCTAGTTAATACTTAGAACTGACTTAGAAATTCTCAGGGGCAAAGAGAAGACAAAGATTCCACAGACTGTGCTTTCATGGTATGATAGGTGAGACTTGCAGCTTACCACGGCTACCATTTCAGCCGCGTTCCCTCTTGGACATCGGATTATTGGGACAGCACCTAGGAAAACGGGATCTCTCACTTGCTTGCCAAAAGCAGGGCACATTAGACTTCTGTACACATTATCCCTAAGCACACAAAAATGTTCCAAAGGCTTACTTATTCTTAAATTTTATCTATAGTGCTAATAGTGAAGCTACAGACTAGACCAAACACATTTAACATGTACACTGCTGCTTTTAGATGCTTTGCTTGACCCCTATATAAAATACATTTAAAAAACATTTTTTATTCATTACTATATATTATTCTTTGGAATTAGGATGGAATTAAGATCCAATCATCAAAGTCTTTAAAGCCTTTTAACTGGAGTGCTAGGTTTAGTTAGTTATTTTTTAGTAGTAAACACTAAAACATCTAATGTAAAGCATAAGTAAATGTATGAAGCATGTTAAAGCGACAATGTTTTAAAGAATTATACATTTATTTTAACTAACTCTTTTCACCAGTGAAATTTGATGGTTTACTCCTGAGGAGAGTTGCAAACTATGAGGAAGAAATGCTGCCATCTACTGAAACCTACTCTTGGCTAAATCAAGCTTTCATTGTCATTGCACAGCTTTCAAAATGTAGGCTTAGACTTCACCTTTACATACACCAGTCCATAAAAATTGCTTACCGAGAGTTACAAAGTAGCAGAAAAGGCTGTCCACAATGTTATCCATTATAGCCTCCATCTCTGTGTCCATGATATCTGGTTTATTTATCGCTGAAAGTGGAACGGTAGATTTGTTAAACAATGAGGCAGCAATGCCATTTGCTCAAAGATATAAAGATAAGGGCACGGTTCACTCAAACTTGCAGTCATAATTCAGAATCACAAGTTGTTATCCACGATCCTCATTTTAGAGTCCCTCGAACTGATGAGGAACAAAGCTCAAAACAAAGTGTCAGAAGGGTACAACAAAAACCACAATGACGTTTTTGAGGTATACATATTCAGTTAAAAGGGGAATCGTGGAATTATAAGAGGAATCATTACCAATTACCGATAGTCAAGCAAAAAATAAGGAATCAAAGTCCAAATGAAGTTCCTTTTGCCCATTTTATATACTGGTTTTAACATCCCCTCATTCACTTGGCCTTCTCGTTTCTGTATTTGCTGAAGTGAAGTGTGTTTTATGAGCCCTTGAAGAGATGAGAGGAATCAAGCAATCACAGGCATCAACTTTGGTGGCAGACCTTTGCCAGAAATCACCGAGATGCATTTTCCATGAACAACTTGTAGCCACCCTTTAGGCCGTCTTTGGGGGCCGTCATTGGTGAATTCACTGAAAAGGTTGGCTGTATCTAGCAGTCTAGCAGTGATAATGAGGGTTGATAAAACTGTGCCTGTCATATTCATAACTACTGCTTAAGTACAATGTCAATGTTACTTCTACATTCTGTGAATGTACACAAACTCTAAGTTCCCTTTGAAGTAAGTCTGTGGTTTCCAAACACTGTCCTGGAGGGCTAGTCTAGTTCCAACTACAATCTGGAAAATCTGATCTAGCTAATTAACTTATTCAGAAGGCCTTGATAAGCTGGATCAGATGCATCAACAATATGTAAAGGAAGGGGCACCATGTTAGACGCTCCAGGAAAGTAGGTCTCTGGGAATAGGAATGAACACCATTCAAGTCAACCTCATAACATGGAAAATGAGTGGAGATACAAGATGTACAAGTGGATAAGTAGTGTATATCATGGATTACAAATAAATATCACTGCAAGACAGCATTAATTCAAACCAGGTCTTCATTAACATACATTAATACTATGTGAATTTCGCAATTTGCCAAGCACCTTTTAATCAGCAATAGAGTCATCTAGCATTAATAGAGAGCACATACAGGCTCCAAAAGCCATCCCCTTCAAGGTCTACAATGGCTAGAATAACTCCTGTTTACTAGTAGAAAAAAAGAATCATCTTTAATTTTTAGCAAAAAGCTCACCATGATAGGATATCTGTTCTTTGTTTTGATTGCAGAGGACAAACATGTCATCTTCTAGTGTGATAAAGTTCAAATATTGATCAAACACCTATGGAAAGACAAAGAAAATGTACATTTGCTATATGAATTTACATTTACTATTCTGCTTTCCAAAAAAAAGTTTCGAGTGCATCCATTGCAGTAGTTCTTAATATCGGATCTGTTTTAAACCTTTATTCTGTACATCTTAGGCTTTAGCCAAATGTTATTTATGGTGGATGCAATGGTTCACCAATCCTGACACCACTGTGGTTGACACAATATTAAGAAATATATTTTTAATATATTTCGTATGCATTTTGAATTTGCAACATGATCACTAAATCACACCATTAAAACATTAGCAAAAAGGAGCAACTGATCCAAAGTATCTAATATTGATTTACTGCCAAAGGGCCCAAAAAACTTAAATGGGTGAGTGAGTGTTTCGGCAGAGATCAATAATGAACCATTTTTTGTATATAAAAATTGCAAATTGAAACTGCAACTTTCAAACAAGTCAAATCACAAATACTGCAGTTTTCATTACATCATACATTATTAATTTCTTAACAAGAGAGTTAAGATTTATTTATAGAAAATAATTGCATTTAAAACTTCAATCTCAATATTGGTCATAAAAAACCCAATTAGATATTTCCCTAAATTGTTTGGCCCAATATTAAGGTGCACAATGAAGCACTAAGCACTGTTGTTAAGGAGCTTTAAAAGCTATTTTGACTGGGTAGATTTGCTGGCCTTCACTCTTTTTTTTATTACATGGGAAATAGGTTTTGAATACATTCAGTGAAAATGGTTGACTTACTTTGGTCACCTGATTTACAGCATTTGCTGCAAGAGCTGCACTTGCTATATCCTCTAGTTTGCTTCTGGAGATTGCAGAGATAAAGTTCAGGTAGTAGGATTCGTAGAGCTGGTTCCTCAGGTCCTAAAAGTTTCGATGTTGTGTAATGAGAAAAATAACTACATGTCAAATATATAAATATACAAACATAATTACAGGTTTCAGATGGACTAACGAAGATGCAGTTTACAAAACAAATTCATAGTTATAGTCTTCACACTTGCCTGACATATCCTGTCTACATTCTCCTCTGTGGGCATTACAAAGTAAATGGCAGGAACATCTGGAATGGGATCTCTGTCTGAATGCAATAATCTAAATGAAACAAAACAAAAATGAGCACAAAACATACATAAATATATAAATGACAAAACATATGTCAGAGGTGCTTCAGCTTCTTACAGGTGAAGGGTGATCCCCATGTCTCTTAACTCCTTTACAGCTAGAAGGGGAGAGATGATGTCTTGGCCAAAGCGGTCGTAAATAAGGACCTAATTAGACACAAAACCAAACCAGTGACCAAAGGTTATGTTATAAATCAATAACTTGACATATTATGAAGAAGGGCCACTACCTTCCATACTGGTTCAGCTGTGGTGTTTTTCAGGGGAGGGGCATTGAAGTTCAGCATTCGCTTCAAGGCAGCTGAGGAACAATAAAATAGCCAAAAACCATTAAAGAAAATTCACAAATTACCTTTACTAGAAAACAAGCTGCCTACAGACAGACTAGTATTTTTTGCTGTTAAAAACCGGAATCTATGATACATTTAAGAAGACAGCAAAAAACTTGCCGTGTATAACTGAAGGTGCAATGTTAAGTGAGACAAATTAAACAGAACACGCCATGCTATAACTTTTTTTACAGCTTGTTACAAAGGAAATACTCTGACTAAAGGCTTCTCAGAGAGGAGTAGTCACAGCGCTTGCCTGCTTTTCTGTTTGGTGCAGTGAAATTAATTATAGACCTCCGGAAGAGATACACGTGTTTAAAAAGCCATTTCTCAGCTTTTAATTGTCTTTTTTTTTTTCACCCCAACCATTTTACAATTGATAATGTTTTTAAGTAATTCTGTTTTATGTCATCTGGTGTACATTTCAGAATATTTCTTTCATATTGCAATATATATTTATCACAAAGCATTGCAATGTCAGTTTTTCCAATATCGTGCAGACCTACGTTAAAGTGTCAGTGCCTCTAACCAGCTCTGATCAGGGCAGCAGAAAAATAAGGCCTATACCACATAACCACAGGTCAGGGCCGTGAGAACATATGGGTGATTATAAAAGTAGAGCTAAGCTGTGCATTTAAAAAAAGCTGCTGATGAAACTGCAGCTTGCTGCGACTGAAATGCAGTGACACTGATTACAGTAAAGGGGAAGAAAAGCAATGCCAGCTAGACACTAGACAGAGTTTTGTAGACTTGCCTAACTGTCAGTTATGATCTTCATTCACTTCTACTCAGTGAAGGGTCGAGACTTCCAATATATTGTATGTTTGCGGACAACTGTTCCAGCATATAGCCATGTAATACAGCTGCGATATAACTGCTAGTCAAAAGAAGTCCATCAAAGCATCACACGTCAGATAAGCCCAGAGTCATTTCGTTGTGAAGGTAAAGTATATGTTGTGCTCTATTACAGCCAAGAAGGTGATAAGTTCATATCACAAACTCTGGAATAAATTTGTATACATGTACTAAGAATGGTCTTTACAATCTACAGTTTTCCCTTACAACTAGCAATTGTGAGCTAAAATAACCATGCTAATTTCTCCCTGTGTGAAACAGCTAGCGTTAGCTGTGTAGCATGTAATGCTGGCTACACGTAAATCAGCACTGTGTCTAGTTGGGTCTCACGTTATGTCAGACCTCAATTATATAATCAGCTAAATAATCAAAAGGTTTCAATAAATTGTCATTCTATAAGTATATTCAGAGGATATGTTCACGACAAGGTATGTAAGTATGCGCTTACGGGCCAAGTCAACGCGGCCGTACAGATATGGAACTGAATACTAGTTAACTGGCTATGATTTCATAAGGTGATTATCGGCGAGTTTTACACATGCCACGGATATATACGTTTACATCACATTCAAATAAACTACATAGCTGGTTAATTGAAAAAAGTTATTAACAGACCCGTCTGTTTTTCCCGGATGGACGCCGCCATGTTTACTATTTATGCAGTGATGAGTCGGTGGGTGACGTGGCAGCGCAGGAAGAAGCAGAGCGCCATCTAACGGCAGACACAGAAGTAGGCGATAATTTCGGGCTTCCCTTCAGGTTACGGTGGGCAGGACCTTGGGATGGATGGCGCACTTTGAGTGACCGTTACCTTCTGCATTGTAAAACGTTAGGGGGAAACCAGAAGAGCAACTGTTTATAAGCTGACTGTCAATACGGGACATGACCAGCCTGTGTAAGCAACAGGGACAATGTGTTTACATGAACCACTCAATAGCAGACGAATAGACGTATAGTGGAAAAACACGAGCTACTGGTCTACACAAACCCTCACCATATTGAAGAGTCAGTGCAGTGTTTTTGATTGATCATATTAGTTCTGATGAACCATTTCTGTGTCTATGGAGAAATGGGTCCATAAACTGAGAAATCGGAGTCAATGAATGGCTTGATGAGTAAGAAAGTCGTGTAACTGATTTATTGTGGCCTTTAGAGTCTCTAGATGTTAACTCTGGCCAGATTTCGGATCAGTTAAAAAAAATGAAAACACCTGACATGACATCTTCCATTCTCTTAACAGGATGGCATTAGTAATTCAAATAAAAATTAATTTCGAAAAATAAATACTTAAAACATACGATCTTATGTTGTTTAATACTGTTGTGGTCTTTGTGCTCGCGATATAAAACTAATACTGTGGGTTACTTCTAACAATCATTCACGGAAGCAAGGATGCAGTGCAACTCTTACTTGGTAGCTCAACAACGCACACAGTGAGTAGTAATCAATCACCCAACCTAGTGATCATGACAGTCTTACATAATCGAGCACAGAGAGCTCGCTCGTGTACACCACAAATACTGTTTGTCAAAACAGAGCTCAAGTTTAGTATACATTAAGATAAGCTGGAAAAAAAACAAAACGCTGATCGATTAGTGTTTTTCACCATCATTCTAGTCAACGTTATCGTGGTGGCCAGCACTGTAAATTTAGAATTTATGTCAATAGGCTACTGTATTTTTTTACATCAAGTATTAGATACTCTTGGATTAGTTAACTTGAATCAAACATTGATTTATCTATTGATGATTAATGAATAAATGTATTGCCATCAATTAACACAACTCCATCTTATATATGGATGGGTTTTTTTGTACAGTAACAGATCAATGGCTTAGATAAGACCAGAACCACTGATTTCAGAGGACTTAACGTACAGTATATTGGCCGTTCTGTTAGAATTTATGGTGATAGGTGCTCCAAACTTCGATCTGACACTGGAGTATGCTATAACAATAACTTTTGCAATGACATGTAATTTTTTAACTTAGAAAAATAAGAGTAAAAAAATATTTCTGCAATCCGGAAAAATATATTTCATTTTAAAATGATTATTTTACATATTAAGTGACAGTTCATTAATTTGTAACTTATCTTAGTTATGGTGTCATAAATGACCCTAAAAACCTAATGATCCATAAGCGTCGATTCCTCCATGAAAATTGTTTCATAGAGATGCTTACCATATGGTCTTCCAGCTTATTGATAACAGCTGCAATAAAAAGCTACTTTCCTTTGTTGTAATTGCTTAATTTTCAACAGTCGAGGATGGTCATTGTAATAATCAACTAACCCACTATTTCAGATTTAATGAATTTCATTTTGCAGTTACAGTAAGCATTTGGGTAAGTTTCTACAAATGCAAGGAACTCTTTCACAGTTTCACACTAATTACTACATTATGTTAATAGCTATATGAGCTTTAAGCATACTCAGAGCACTCATATTTTGTGCTTATATAATATATAATGTAAGGAAAACAGAAAAGAATTCAGTCTTTAATAAATAAACACCATACATCAGTTAAATTTTCAAGCTCTTTTCATTTCATGCTTTCAAACACAAGATATCAAGGCTTTATATAATTTCAGAAACAAAAAAAGACCTGAGGATCAGAAAACAAAAACTCCATGTTGCTCTAAGACTACAAATATGAGCCGAGAACCTCTATGGTCATGTATATGTAACAAGACAGACAAAAAGAAGTATACCTTAAATATTTACAGAAAGTAGGACCTCAGACAGAATCTGACTGGAAAACACTAAATTGCCATTTGCTGCCTTTGGGAACCACCACAGACTCCCTTGTCTTTTTTTTGTGGAATGTCCTGGTTCAGTGGCAAAAGTTCTTTACTGATATACATCACATCACAAATCGCATAAGCTTTCACTTTTAGTCTATGATTCAGTCTGATGAACACAGCAAATGTTTGGGCCTATGACAATATGGAAGAAAGAAATGCAGTTAGAAAAGAAGAAAAACTATTGTTTTTTTTAATGCTTTTTCTTTCATTTTAGCTATTATTGATAGCTACATCAATGGAAACACGAATGATCTTTTGAATATGGTTAACAGTTTAAAAACAGTTTAATACTCTAGTTACTCATATTCTACTTTTACAAGTACATGCTTGTAAAGTGAAAGTGTCCGAAAAAGAAAAAAAAAAAAAAAAAAAATCTTTTAGGAGATTTAAATCATTAGCACCATTACAATTCGCATTTGGTTCAGGTTTGACCCATACGTTCAGGAGACTTCCTGAGTTTAAATGGCCTGCATCACAGACAGCTGACACACAGCATACTCCAAGTGTTTTTTGAAGAGCTCGTAGGAGGGGAGCACAGGTAGAATGAGGTGGTTAGCTTCGGTGTGGCTTTGAGGAAAGGCACATGTGGAGTCCAGTGGGGTAAAGAATGATAACGAGGGTGCAGGGTTGAAACCGACAGCAGGGATCCCATCAGCAGCGGTGACATAGATTAGGATATCCTCTAGGGATGCTGCACATTGTCCATCTGGAACAAAAGCAGAAAGGGAAGACAAGCTTCAGTCTTGATATGACAAAAATTGATATGGCAGCAATAATATTAATACATACATACACACACACACATATTTATGCTTTGTAAAATGCTCTTAGTTTAGGCATTGCATTTTTTTCTGTTCAGCACATTTTATCAATACCATAATAATAATGATCGTGATCTTTAAAAAAATATATTATTTAATTGTTAAATTCATACCATTTCATATCCAATAGATAGATATGAATAAAAAATAAATAAATAAAATAAAAAATAAAAAATAGACAAGTAAAAATACATACCTTCACACTCATGAAGGTACTGCCTCCAGAAACCCAATGTTATGTCTTCTTTTGCCGCCTTCTCCTTTTCTTCAGAAAATCGAGTAGTGAAAAGAGAAAACATGGACTCAGCTGTCATCCTTTCTCCTGCATCGCAAAAAACTGGGTAGAAGCCCTCTGGCCATGCCTGGACACGCTCAAAAACACCCAATGTCCTGAGGCCCTCACGAAATCTAAAGAAGCCAATTAAAAAAAACAAAACAATTAATGCCTAAAGAGATCTCAGCAGTTTAAGTTTGTAATATATTTCTCACATACTAAAGATATAGTAAATCCTTAATCTGTGAATAACTAACCTTTGAAGAGGCAACTGCATTCTGATGATTAGGTAAAAGTTTAGAATGTCCTCCAGTAGCATTTCCTTATCAGTCAGTTTGTTGACTTGACGCCAGCAGCCAGCTACATGCAAATACTCAGATGCAGCCCTCACTGCTCTCTTCAGCTCCAGCAATGAGTTTGATTCTGCTATCTAAAACAGAGTAATCCAGCTTGTATGACAAGACAAAACAAAACCATACACTACAACTAAAGTACAACGCCTTGTTAACAACTCAAAAAAAAAAAAAATAAATAAAAAAATGTACATAAGCATGAACAATGTAATTTACCATTTTGACTTTGTTTGTTAAAATGACATCTCCCAAGTCTTCAGCAGTGAGCTTGTAATCAGGTGGATAATGGAATAGGCTGTGGTAGAGTGCCGGAGAAAAGAAGGTCACAGGAGGGCCTCCATGGACAAGAGAAAGCGCCAACAGACAGCCAATCTCGTAGTATAGATCATCCCTCAGTGCTGCTCACAGGACCAACACCATTAAAACAAAAAACAAACAAACCACTATTAAGAAACACTGGAAAAAACATACATTTCAATACACTTCCCATATCCGCATTCAAATTTTAGACCAGTACCAGAACGAACAAAGTCACTGGTCACAGGGTACAAGAATACCTACACCTGCTACATTATACAATTCTGCGCAATAATGAAGTTCATGCAGAATGGCAGTCGTGTTTGAACTGACAAACTTGAAAACAAACTCTTTACATTAGTGATGCTGAGAAAAGCCTCTCGCACACACACACAGCACATTAAACCTTGAGGTAGATGGGTTATTACAGCAAGAGACCAAATGGGGCTCTCATTTCTTGTCAGCCAAGAACAGGAATCTGAAGCAACAATTTAAAATCTACTGTTCATTGTTCTAAAGGCTTCTTCCAGCATGATGATTCACATCATCTCACACACAACCCCACACCATCTAGAATGTCTTGTACAGGTGTTCCTCTGTCAACTGGGAGGGAAAAAAAGACATTTGCTTTCTCTCTGGGCATCTTTTCCCAAAAAGACTTTAAATGTTTTACCACCTCATTCAAACAGCAGCAACTTTATGAAAGCTGTCATGCACAGCTTGGGTATCAGTAAGTCTTGAGTCTGAGTTGCTTTGGACATGCATCTTGAATTGTCACCACGCCAATGCCAAAACTTAACAGTGACTGGTCAACTGTGTAAATGTTGAGTTAATGAAAGTTTACCATATTCAGTGTGGAAAGGCCTACAGAATTATGCTCCTAATAAAATAAAATAAGCACACGTAATAGTTGCTAACGTATATTTTTGGACTGTCTTCACTTTTAGGCACTCAGATAAGACATAAATTAAACTGTTCCATCTAAAGTGCCTGAGGGTAAATAATCCTACCTTTTGAATTCAAAGCCAGGTTTTTAGATCCCTCTGGGCCTTCAAAAACACTTGAGTTTGACAAGTTCCGCAGGAGGAGGCTGAGGAACCGGCGCTGGTTCACCAGCTTTTCACTCCGTGTGCTTCTGGAGAAGCTCACAGACAGCGTGTGGCAAGGGCTAAAGTCAGTCTGCCGTAGAGCCTTTAGGGCAGCCTCAAGTACGTTGTCATTTTTCAGCAGCACTGCTGTGGTCTGCTGCGGTGTTATCTGAGTGGCAAGATCCATTAAGATTTCTGCAGGACTCGCATCCACACAGCGCCTGGCATGAGCAAACAAATCTTTCATCACTCAAATTTCATTTACCGAACAACTAAAAATAAATAAATAAATACATACATTTTAAAAAAGCATTTATGCCGGACTTTTATTTATTTACAATTATTTTCCAGGAGCGGATACAAAAAGTATTTTAAATGGCTGCGCAAAAGGCCATTCACAATGTTACTTCAAACAAAATGTTTGGAAAAGTACCTTTTAGAGATGAGTGATGAGTGAAGGCTGGTGAGACACCTCTTAAACAGTCTTTTCTTCTCTTGCCTCTCTGCTAGAGGTGATTTAACATGGTTTGGTATTGGAGACACTGCTACAATAAGAGGATAAAAGGTTAAAAAGGTTCGCTTTCCTCTAGTGTATCATGTAGCTGTTAATGCATGTGAACAGTCTGCAAAGTTATAAAGCCCAAAGTACCCACCAGAGCGGGGTTGGAATCACAACCCTTCTGTTACAGGGTGATTTCATAACAATGCTTATAGCCCATCTATCTATGGGCAAGTTTGACATACCCTTAATCAGAAAGAGAGCTAAAATAAATTGTCCTCCTCTCTGGCGGTTGACCAACCACAAAGTTACGGAGTTGGGGCTCTGATTGTGAATCTATTCTAGTAAAACCCCAAAATAAACTTATTGAGAACTGAAAATGAGCATAATAGGCCCCATTAATTTTATCAAATGTCATCATAATGTGTAGCATTCCAAATCATCGTTTCAATGAACAAAAGACATGGTGATGAAATTCCCAGAGTGTGCTCACCTGTTCTTTCAGCAGCAGCTTTGCAGTCACCACAACTCCAGTTAGTCTCATAAAGCTTCAGCGAGGAACATTTTCGATGGGTTCCACTGGATCCGCAGAACTTGCATCGAACAATCTCATAACCCCTGCGAGACCACATTTTTAATTAATTATTTAAAAGCGATGTTAATAAATAAGCTCCTTTTATTTAACTGACCAAAAGACTCTTCTAAATACTACAAAACATTTACAAGGGATAAACATAGAGCAAAATTGTAAACATATTCCAAGTTCACGTTTCACAGAGACATTAAAAAAAAAAAAAAAAAAACTATATGTACAGTCCACTTACAAAATTTGTATTATATTAGCAAAAAGTTGTAATTCAAATCTGCATGACCTAATCTCTCTTTAACTAACATGCTGCTTCATGTTGTGTTCCATGAACAAGGCATTACAATGCATGTCAGATGGATGGGACATTTCATTTCCAAAGTCGAGCTGGCATTAAGAATTCCTTGATCCATAGTGTCCCAGGAATATGTCACAGAAGCCACACCACCTAAACTGGACAGCGTAGTGGCTGCTCATAAGGCTAGAAACGTCTATGCAAACAGAAAAGCGACTTGCATCACATCCGCATTTACCACAGAAGCTCACATGCATGTTCACCCAGCATGAGCCCAATACTCTGATAATTCACATCACCTTGCCATGAGCACACTGGTCAGTGTTTAACCTTACTCACAAGATAACAACTCACATTTTGCAAGTTCCTAAACCGTCTCCTCAGGTAATGCCACTTCATCCTCAATTTACATACAGCGATATCTTTACAGTTGGTAAGCCAGTGATTGTTTAATACACTTAACATATAAACCAAGCAATGAACAAAAGGTTACATGTTTAACGTCTCCTAAATTAATTTTAATCTCAAAGCTTCGAGTTGTAGATTCTTCAAAACAATATTGACGTGGTATATCTGGTTCAAACATACTGAACCTTTTCTGTTTCTGTTTTCTTACCCTGACTGTGCACTGTAACTGCGACCTCTATGACAGGAACATTTCACAGCGTCACAGTGCTGGTACACTTGTAATAGATCTCCATAAGCATTTTCCTCAAGTTCCCATGAGGCATCTCTAAAGGAGAAGGAATTTAATTGCATGAAAGAACAGTTCATATAAAGGAGGAAAAGACATGTATGTTCTAAAAACAAATAACATATACCTTTCTGGTATGTGTATTCCCATTCTGAGCATTTCTTGCTGGAACTGCTCCTTGTTGTTGCACAGGGTACATTTAAAGAAAAACATTGCAGCACTGTGTGCCTGAAACTAATTAGAGAGAAAAAAATAAATACATTAGAAATGGCAGGATAACATTTTCTGTACATGTTCTCCATTTATGACTGGTTGTGTGAATATTTACCTGAACACAGCTTCTATGAAACCAGCTTCCATGACAAGCAGGACACTTGAGCACAGAGTAGGACAGAACTGGTTCAACAGGCTCCAAGCAGATGGAGCAGCAGAGTGGCAGAGTGGGGCTGAATGAACAGGTCTGAGTAGGCCGATGCTTTTTACAAAAAGACCTGCAGCAACAAATAATTGTAGATGAAAACTTAATTTATGCATTAATGCATATTGCCGTCAACCCTCTTGAATCCAGTCAATTTATTGGATCACAAATTATGCATAGTTAACTGGGGTTCTATTACTGTTTTCTGCTGTGTCTTCAAGTCAGTTAACATGACCAAAAAAAACCCCCGTATTTTTTCATGTTAGTTGCACAAATATTAAAATCCTTACACATTAAAAGGAAATGTCCAATATAATGTCAGGATAACTTAAACCTACACAAAGGCTTTGGTTTGACGTGAAATATATCACAGACACTTGTTGTGTCTTGTTGGATGTTGCAATTGCTGCAATGCAGCCCTTTTATTTACTATAAATTAAAAATATGTTTGGTGCTCTTTTATATTTGTGGTAGGGCCCATTTCTAACAGCTTTGTTATTCACAGCGGGCTGGATGCTTGTGGACTGGAACTATAATCCATTATAGTATATATAATGTAAAATCTGCTTTTGAGATCATGGTACTGCTAAATTGTGAACTTTCTATTTGGATCCAGTATTTCCTAGAGTTTGCATTCTGGTAAACACCATACCTGCCTTGATTATTGCTTCTTTCTTACCGACCTTTACCGCAGACTTTTATGCAAAGCCCTTGATATTTATTCTATTTTCAGTCAACGTACTTTGTAGCTCCTTCAAAGTGACAGTCGGCCCATCCATGGGTTCTTTGCCAAGTCTACACCTTGCTTGGAATCTGATTTTATTTTTTTTTCTAACATCTAGTTGCTGATCAAACTTGTGTATAAACAATATTACGTCTTCATTTATGATTTTAGTTAATAAATTTGTATAACTGTCTACTTTTTGGATTTGAATGCAATGAGATTATATAGCCCAGAGATAGAGATTAGGGAATATGTATAAATTGTAATCCAGACAATATGAGTAACTTTTAAAGATAATGAATCCTGTCAGGCACTATTAATGTGTATAAAGGTATGCCAGAGCCATTTACCAGGATTGTGACTGGCAGCACTTGTAACACTTTGACATTAGAGATCACTTTGGATGCATTAAAACAAAATGCAAATACATTTAGTGAGAAGACCTTGTTTCTGAAGGCTACAATGCTGGTGTGCGTTGTGTATAAACAACAATCTTGCAGTCTAAGCAGCAATACAAATACCATTGATTTAATAAGGTAAAGACAAGTCGGCTAAATGCAGACCCAGCACTAATCCACTTACGGGAATAAGTCTGTGAACTGGAAGATAAACTCCTGTTCTATTCCACAAGGCAAGTGGACCATCTTTCTGCAGCTTTTGATGGAGCATCCAACAGAAGCACCTGCCTTTTTACAGACCATGCACCGCTGAATTAAAAACAAACAAAAAAGGGTTATTTTTATAGAAGAGATAACTATACGGGGTCATAGCACACTACAACAAATGATACTCATGTTATACAACATTATGTCCTCAAGATATAAGAAAATCTAATATTTATTTGAGGTCTGTTTACCAATCTGGAAGATCTGAGAATCTCCTTTCTGATATCATCCACAAGGAAACCATGAATGCCTTCATGCTCCTCTCCTCTCTGGAATATTCCACTGGACATCAACTGTAATATAAAGGCTGTTACATATAGGGTGCTGATTTTATATCATTAAACCAGAAATGCCAATAAAATTCTTACCAAGCAGAAGTAATGGACACTGATGTTGTGCTCCTGGAGTGTGATCTTCTCTCCATATTTGTCTGGACAGTTGTCACGTCGCTTGCATAGCACACAGACTACGAAA
The DNA here is from genome assembly GCA_024036415.1 of Prochilodus magdalenae. Lineage (NCBI taxonomy): Eukaryota > Metazoa > Chordata > Actinopteri > Characiformes > Prochilodontidae > Prochilodus > Prochilodus magdalenae. The sequence goes on from JAMWET010000837.1 coordinate 478,325, forward strand.
CACAAGAAACAAGACAAATTACAACTTTAAAGCGATTAGCTCGAAAAAAATTCAAGGTGTTGGAGAACTGTTCTCTATGCACAAAGGTATATAATTTGTCCAAGTTACTTCTGCAGTCATTTTAGTCAGTAATAACAAGCTAGCTATGAAGCTAAAAACATACGTTCGCCGATAGCGTCCCCGTGTTCCTCAGCACACTTCTTCGTCGTCGTCTTCTTCATTTTAAGGCAGTGAGTTACTTTAGCTGGTTAAAAGCCGTTTGGTAAGAGTTAACATAAGTAATAAACCATTACATAAATTACAGCCAGGTAAACTGCTAACTTTCTAAAATAAAACGAATGTTGTCTCCTCGCTAGCTTCCTGAATGCCAGTCTCCTATTCTCGTTCTAGCTACATTTCTCTTCTAATATGCTGCAAGTTAAACTTCTCAAAGAAGATTGTGTCCGATATGAGTAAGATGCCCGTTTGCGACGAGGACCAAGCTAACGTTAAATTCACTCCAGCGGTCCGATGAAACGTTGATCGACGTTAAGTGGTTTTACAATCAAGCAATTTAATTCCGTCTGTAAAACAACAATTTTCTGTAGAAACAAAGTCACCGTGTTGTTAAATCGCAGCACATTTTTTCGAATATTCCTGCGCGCATAAACTCCGCCCCCGTCCTCTTTGATTGGTTAAATTCAAATCAAAACATATTCAGAGAAAGAGAGGCTGTGAGGTCATCTGAAACACTACGTCCGCTTCCTGTTTGTTTCTGTTTCATAGTAAAAGTCGTGCAGACGTCGCATTTTAGCCTTAAATATGACTCGGAACAATGATGTTAACAACTATTTAAAACAAAAATAACAATTAAAAAAAAAACAAATAAAAATACTCATGTTTTAAAAAGTCAGGGATGCATAGCTGTAAAGCTACTTCGCACCGTGTCTGTGTCTCAGGAATGCTGCCAACTCATACAGCGTTCTGAGGCTGTCTGCCGAGGTTCCTCTCTTTGGCTGTTGTGTGTAGACGGTGTGCGGTACACGTCTCATAATACTTTGTTTTAGATCCGATTCGGTTAGTAAAAAAGAGCAAAAGCAACAGAACTATGGAGTGGAGAAGGTACCTTCTAGGAAGACAACGCTGGCAGCAAGACAGCTGCCCTTAGTTTCAGAAACAGCCAGTGACACATGCTTGGTTATCTTTTTTAATAGGTGTTTTCTTTGTGACAACACCTTCAACACTTCTCTTTAAGTTCCCGTACAGTAATTATTATTGGCCTTTAGAGCTGCGTTAATGTATAGAGCTAAGTAATAAAAATAGACCCTATCAAAACTAATGTCTTTCTTTAAGAGTTAACAAAAACATTTAGAGTCATCTATCTATCTATCTATCTATCTATCTATCTATCTATCTATCTATCTATCTATACACGTGGACAAAATTGTTGGCACCCCTCGGTTAATGAAAGAAAAACCCACTATGGTAACAAAAATAACTTTAATCTGACAAAAGTAATAATACATAAAATGTCTATGAAAATGAACAAATGAAAGTCAGACATTGCTTTTCAACCATGCTTCAACAGAATTATTTAATAAAATAAAAAAAAAAAGAACTCATGAAACAGACCTGGACAGAAATGATGGTACCCCTGAAAAATGTGACCAAAGAGACATGTTAAATCAAGGTGTGTTCACTAATTAGCATTACAGGTGTCTACAATCTTGTAATCAGTCAGTAGGCCTATACTGTATATAGGGCTACAGGTAGTCACTGTGCTGTTTGGTGACAAGGTGTGTACCACACTCAACATGGACCAGAGGAAGCAAAGGAAAGAGTTGTCTCAGGACATTAGAAAGAAAATTATAGACAAGCATGTTGAAGGTAAAGGTTATAAGACCATCTCCAAGCAGCTTGATGTTCCTGTGACTACAGTTGCATATATTATTCCGAAATTTAAGATCCATGGGACTGTAGCCAACCTCCCAGGACGTGGCAAAGGAGGAAAATTGATGACAAATCAGAGAGACGGATAATACAAATGGTAACAAACGAGTCAAGAAAAACTTCTAAAGAGATTAAAGGTGAACTTCAAGCTCAAGGAACATCAGTGTCAGATCGCACCATCCATCAATGTTTGAGGCAAAGTAGACTTAATGGGAGCTGACAAAGGAGGACAACGTTATTGAAGACAAAACAATAAAAAAGCCAGACTGGAATTTGCCAAACTACATGTTGACAAGCCACAAAGCTTCTGGGAGAATGTCCTATGGACAGATGAGACAAAAATGGAACTTTTTGGCAAGGCACATCAGCTCTATGTTCACAGACGTAAAAATGAAGCATATCAAGAAAAGAACACTGTCCCTACTGTGAAACATGGAGGAGGCTCTGTTATGTTCTGGGGCTGCTTTGCTGCATCTGGCACAGGGTGTCTTGAATCTGTCCAGGGTACAATGAAATCTCAAGACTATCAAGGAATTCTAGAGAGAAATGTGCTGCCCAGTGTCAGAAAGCTTGGTCTCAGTCGCAGGTCATGGGTCTTGCAACAGGATAATGACCCAAAACACACATCTAAAAACACCCAAGAATGGCTAAGAGGAAAACACTGGACTATTCTGAAATGGCTCTATGAGCCCTGACCTAAATCCTATTGAGCATCTTTGGAAGGAGCTGAAACATGCCGTCTGGAAAAGGCACCCTTCAAACCTGAGACAACTGGAGCAGTTTGCTCATGAGGAGTGGGCCAAAAATACCTGCTGAGAGGTGCAGAAGTCTCATTGACAGATACAGGTATCGTTTGATTGCGGTGGTTGCCTCAAAAGGTTGTGCAACAAAATATTAAGTTAAGGGCACAATCATTTCTGTACAGGTCTGTTTCAGGAGTTCATTTTTTAAAATAATTCTGTTGAAGCATGGTTGAAAAGCAATGTCTAACTTTAATTTGTTCATTTTCATAGAATTTCTACTTATTATTACTTTTGTCAGATTAATAAGTTGTTTCTGTTACCATTGTGGTTTTTTTCATTAACCGAGGGGTACCAACAATTTTGTCCACGTATCTATCTATCTATCTATCTATCTATCTATCTATATATATATATATATATATAGATTTCTTTTATTAACATTAACATGTGGTCATTACAGCATTACTTACATTAAACATCAGGACTATAACCAAATTTTAAATATATATATATATATATATATATATATATATATATATATATATATATATATATATATATATATATATATATATATATATATATATATATATATATATATATATATATATATATATATATTTAAAATTTGGTTATAGTCCTGATGTTTAATGTAAGTAATGCTGTAATGACCACATGTTAATGTTAATAAAAGAAATCTGCTGCAAAGTGAATAAAATTTCTGGTAAATTTGATTCAATTGGTTGGTACTGATAATCTGTTTTACTTGAATCTTTCATTACCATGCTGTATAAAATACCAAATGAATAGTCTTTGTTGATCAATCTTTGAACCTCTGCTGTAGGATTTGCATTTTTAGCTTTGAGAAAGCACATATGTGTGTTTTAAAAGCTATGATTCGTTGTTATTAATTATGCTTGCAATGTACCATTTAAAAATGGAAGTGCCAAGATATGTGTATGAACAACTGGAGCCATTTTAGTGTAAAAGTTAATTGGAACATCTATAACCATGACTGCTCTCACCAGTCAAATATTAGGTTTTGTAGAGTGAACCTTTAATACTGTAAGGAAAACCAGTAGATGGTGGTAGAAGCACAGAGATTCAGTCTTCTCACTTTTTGTGTGCGCATATTGCCAGTCTACAGCACTGTCTTCAGTAAATCACATTTCTTTTGTTTAACATATGCAGACAGAATGCTTTAAAGTAGCAAATAATGAAGAAGCTAAAACTCAAAAGCCTTATAGAAAAAAAATCTGAATTTTATTTTCTCAAAGAACTTGGTTGCAGTCATTTATAATGTCTGTGACTGACACTGATGATTCTTCTTTAGCAGCCTGTCAAAAGGTCTTTCTTGAGTCATATTGGAAAACACACACAACCAACCAGAATAAGAGTAATTGTACATTTGTTGATGAAGCTTTGCTAATTCACCTAAAATATCAAGGCTATTGCAGCTTGTATATTTTCTTTTGCATGGGTTGCTGTGGAAAAAGACAGTATATATAACTTCTCTCATCATGAACCCAATCCTAAATCAGCATAAGTGATGTTCTGGAAGATAGAGAATGACGCACTGTAGCTATAATTTGCATCAGTTTCACATTAAAATGTAACTGAGCACACTTTCAGGGTTTGACACATAATGTGCGTAAGGCTGGGAAGTGACAGAGAAATGTTCCCCCTGGCAATGACAAGAATCTGTGTAGCATGCAACGTAATAGACACTGTCATACTGTTGGCAGAGTTTACATGGTGGCAGGATGCCCCTCTTTGGCTACTGGTTGACCAGAAGTGCGATCTGCACACTTGTGTTTTACCAGCCAGATGTCCTGATGGATTCTTGCTGTTGAATATGATCTTGTAATTCAAATTATAGACCCTAAGACTTCTAATAGACTTACAACGAGTTAGATAAATCATAGACATGAAATTTTGTCAACAGAAAAAAAAAACAGAAAACAGCCAACAGACAAGACACTACCTAAAATTGATCTTTCACCTTTTTAATTTATGTTCCTAATCATTGATTGCCATTCATAAGACTAAGATTTTACTGTAATCACATTTGTAATGATAAGTATCCTCTGCGTGTTGCTTATATCACTGTGCACCAGTCGAGGGAAGAATCAGGAAAAATCAATATCATATTTTACTTTCTACTCCCACCACCACCTGTCATCCAATGGAAATGCCTTAGAGACCATCCCTAATATCTTGTTTTACTTTAATGTCATTGTATGGACGGATAATGTGTTCCATTTCACTTAGTCGTTTCACATTCACTAACTGACAAAAGTATGCTAGCAGCACGATTAATGGATAATTCTTGAGGTTTTTGGAAGCCAGGCAGCCCTTTCAGTCAGTGCCAAAGTGGGAGAGTCAGGAGAATTCCCAGTGGGCTGGTAGTGTTTTGAGCAGCTTACTATGAGCTAATAAATAAAATAGCGTATGAAAGCACAAGAACACTCAGACAAACTAAAAAAGGTAACATCGATGCGTTTACATGTAGTGATGTGGGTGTTAAACAAGTGGCCCCCACCGCAGGCCCAGTTGCTGATTGTAACTAGATGAAGCTAAACTTAGCTTCTTATTCCTATTTCTTGTTCCATCTTAAATTAAGTTGCAGATAGATTAAGTTGCTTATGTCAGATCCCTGTTCAGGTGATGGCATGTAACTGCTGCACTGTTTGAGAAGGAACTGTTTTTTGCTGTTTTTATGTGAACTATGAGAAGAAGAACAGCAGCGTCAAGAAATGCAGCAGTATGAAAAAGCAATGTATGAATAGACTAGTTAAAGAGGATGAGGAGATTCACAGGACATTAGTTTAGTTTATAGCTAACACAAGCATTGTTTGCTGCATATTGCCTGTATTACATATTTTGGAGATAACAATAAGAAAAGAAGATAACACTTTACAGATTTATAAAAGATTATGTTCCACAAAGGCAATGCTGTGTGTATGTATAGAAAGAGAAACCCAGTTAGAGTTTAAGTTGGGGTCTTGTGGTCTGAAAAAGAATATATACATATATATATATATACAGTGAGGAAAATAAGTATTAGAACACCTGTGAAAATCAATGTTAATATTTGGTACAGTAGCCTTTGTTTGCAATTACAGAGGTCAAACATTTCCCGTAGTTTTTCACCAGGTTCGCACACACTGCAGCAGGGATTTTGGCCCATTCCTTCACACATATCTTCTCCAGATCAGCCAATTTTCTGGGCTGTCGCTGAGAAAAACACAGAGTTTGAGCTCCCTCCAAAGATTTTCTATAGGGTTTAGGTCTGGAGACTGGCTAGGCCACTCCAGAACCTTGATATGCTTCTTACGGAGCCACTCCTTGGTTATCCTGGCTGTGTATTTTGGGTCATTGTCATTTTGGAAGACCCAGCCATGACCCATCTTCAATGCGCTAACTGAGGGAAGGAGGTTGTTCCCCAAAATCTCACAATACATGGCCCCGGTCATCTTCTCCCTAATACAGTGCAGTCGTCCTGTCCCATGTGCAGAAAAACACCCCCAAAGCATGATGCTTCCACCCCCATGCTTCACAGTAGGGATGGTGTTTTTGGGATGGTGCTCATCATTCTTCATCCTTCAAACACGGCGAGTGGAATTAAGACCAAAAAGTTCTATTTTGGTCTCATCTGATCACAGAACTTTCTTCCATGACTCCTCTGGATCATCCAAATGGTCATGGGCAAACTTAAGACGGGCCTGGACGTGTGCTGATTTAAGCAGGGGAAACTTCCGTGCCATGCATGACTTTAAACTATGACGTCTTAGTGTATTACCCACAGTAACCTTGGAAACAGTGGTGCCAGCTCTTTTCAGGTCATTGACCAGCTCCTCCCGTGTAGTTCTGGGCTGATTCCTCACCTTTCTTAGGATCACTGATACGCCACGAGGTGAGATCTTGTGTGGAGCACCAGTCCGAGGGAGATTCTTCCATTTTCTAATAATTGCTCCAACAGTTGATCTTTTTTCACCAAGCTGCTTGGCAATTGCCCCGTATCCCTTTCCAGCCTTGTGGAGGTCAACAATTTTGTCTCTGGTGTCTTTGGACAGCTCTTTGGTCTTAGCCATGTTAGTAGTTGGAGTCTTACTGATTGTGTGGGGTGGACATCTTTGATTATAATTAACTAATTAGAAGAAATATGGTCGATATTATGGACAAGGACTGTTTGTTTATGCTATCACACATGTTAAATCCCAAATCAACCAAACCTCAAGCCAAAAAAAAAAAAGACTGTAGAAGCACTGTTGCAGAACTCATCAAAGTGCAGAGTCTAGGATTGATCACAACAGTAAGACTGCAGTGTCTGTCTCCATACTGAAATTATTCATAGTTAGACGAACAGATCCACTTTCTACCAATACACGGTCCTAACACTTTTAATGCTTTGATGCTGTTTTAATAAACCACCAGAATGACTATTCTCAAGGTGTCTATCTTTCATAATTGTTTCAAAGACTTTGTGGCTAAGGGGAGCAGAGAAGTGGATTTAGGCAAATAAGTGCTGGTTTGCCTCCTTTTCCAGCTCCAGCAGATCTGAGAAAATTAGATAAATGCTCGTGTGTGGTAGAGTGCATTGAATGTCTTGTTTGATGTGTGGAAAATAGGTCGCAAAGCAGATGTTAATGTTCGGTAAAAGGAAGTGAGTGCATTTGGGGGTGTCAAAAGACTTAGTGTAAAGGATAACGCTGAAATTACAGGTGTATGCAGGTTGTATGTATCTACCAGCAGTGGCAAAAATCCCAGTCTACAGGAAGTTCTCGTCAGAACTGTGCCAAGAAAGGCATACACCAAATCTGGCTCAACGGTATTAGGTATTATTAGGTACATTTCAGTCACAGATGGCAATTATTTGTCCAGTGAGCTTATCTGAATTTGGTTGAGGTAAAACATGCCTAGGTGTGGTTTTACATGCCCATTTACAAACCTATGATTTGCCCCTAGAATGAAAAAAGCTATTTTCCCCTTTTTTCAGCAAGCTCAGCTTTGTTTTGCTGGTTTACAGGATAAAGATGTGGACAGGGATATTGGCTTCTCCAGCTTATTTAGTGAGTTTTCCATTCCCACTTAAATAATGCCGCAGTTACATTTGGGTGCTTGTATAAGTTATAGCATTTCAGGTGGAACAGAACTTTTGATTGAAAATCTGATGAACGTCAGATGAAGATGAACATCAACCAAGTCCTCTGACTGTTCCTTGAAAAGGGTGTGTAAAGTGTTTCCCCTTTACAGCCTGGAACTCTACATTTATGCACGTATAGAGGCCGTCGTTGCGGTTGTACCTGTGTCATTGATTCCTGCTAGGCTGGAACTTGGTTGGAACTTTTGCAAGCCTTGTTAAAATGACCTCTTATGAAAATGTGGGATTTGTATTTGAAAGACGAGACAATGTTGTGGTCCACACTATGTCAATTCCATATACTGAACTCTCATCTTTCAACTGTACTAGTTAATCTGATGACAGAGTTAAAGGAAAAAACATGGATTGATTATATTAATCAATTATATTAAGGGATCGTACCCTTCCTGCAAAAAAGGTTAAAGGTAGTAAAGGGTGATAATGTGTTGCACAGGGGTCACTGGGGTATGTTAGTATGTGCTCTCTCTTAAAGGACACTTAACAGTTTAGAATTGTTCAAGCTCTTTGAGGACACTATATAGGCTGTTTTTGTGTGCTAACCCCTTAGATAATACTTCATCACATTGTCTTCTTGCATAAATTGTCATGCTTGAATTATTGTGATTTATTGAACCACACATTTTCTTTGCAGTCCCCATATCCATCTTCCCATAATTCTTTAGGGTGATTTTTTGGAGAATTGCCATTCTCAAGCTGCCTATCTGTCACACTTTTTATAAAGAATTTGTGACTGAGGGGAGCAGCAAAGTGGATTAAACCAAATAAGTGCTGTGTTGTTTGCCTCATTTTCCTGCTCAAGCAGATCCAGAAGAAGTAGATCAGCGTCTCAACTTGCCTATTGTTTGACAACACTTGCGAGGGGGGTCCTCCAATGCACTCTTGGCCCGAACTATAAGATTACAGGCCGTGCTTTTCTTCCCCAGACTAAATTTCCAGGGTTAGTCCAAACAACTCCTGCGATTTCTCCATGCACCACTCCCTCCCCCTTCAGCGGCCAATGCAGCTCTGAGCTGGCATTATGCAAGCTAATTTAGCCAATTATGCACAGGTGTGATGCTAATTCTCCTCTCGCACACTGAGCTGCTGGCAGTAAAAATAGTATAATTACACAGCTGTCCCCCTGTTTGCATCCAGTGCCACTGCAACAGCCCCATGTCTCACAAAAAACACTTTCTTTGAAAAGGCTGCCTGGAAGAATTCGTCACAACTTCCCCAACTTCTGCTCGCTTTGTTGTGTCTGTCAGGAGGTGGATATTTACAAGTACTATGGGTCTCCAGCACTGAAACACTGACATGATGTATAATACATGAATGTGGCATATTGTCACACACAGTAACTTACCTCAGGCCAGGATACAATGGCTCTATGGGAATAGGAAGAACAAATTTCTGAATACTTAAGCCAAAATGAATGTAGGGCTGGAGCTGGAGCCTCTTTGAGGGGATAGCAGTGTTGTTAAAATGCTAAAATCCTCAATTCAATTGAACTGATTTAAATTTTAGGCTAACTTTTTTTAAAGCAAAAAAATAAAATAAATAAATAAAAAAACACCAAAGAAAGTTTTTCTCATTCTGCAGAGTTCCCAGTCAAGGTGGACAGCAAAAAGCCAGCCATTTATAGTGCAACACCAGCTCAGATTTTAACCCGCACCCCAGCATATTGTATAAGTGTATCGTGCAGTCCTCCATCTCAAGATTGCACTGTATCCGGCACTCTAATGCAGTACTGCCGACACTCCGTCTTTCAAAAAAGAAAAGAAAAAAAAACCCTCCACCTTTTGTTCGGAGTGTGAGAGCATGCACAGGGGACAGCAAACCTCATCATTAAATTCTGCCACTTATGATAGCCTAAGTGAAGGCGATGTGACCATCAACCCCACTGCACAGCTCTGTCCTTAGAAAGGAAGAAGAGGAAGAAACACACACACACTGAAAAAAGTAAAGCCCCGGCGTGATTATCAGCCTGTGTCAGAGCTGTGAACTAGTCTTGGAAATTGATGGGCAAAGGCAGGCCGCTCCCTTGGAAGGAGTCAAATGAAGTGCTCCAGCCGTTGTTGCTTTCAATATTCGCATTTTCTGTAGGGAATACAGGGTTGACTCCGACCTCGGCGCACATGTGCAACAGCTTTGCGGCAGCTCGTCTCGTGTGGCTCGGGGAAATTGCTGTCTACACAAGCCAAATAATCCTGCCTCTTTGACCCCGGCGCTTCGGCCGAGTCTAATTATCAGCTTTGGCTCCCGGCCCGCTGGGGTCTGTCCGCGACGCCTCTCCTCTACTGGCCCCCCTGCGCTGTCACCCTCCCCCTAAAAATGAAAATTGACTTGTCTGTGGAGTGATAGAATGTGGCTGCTAATCAGAAATGTGAAAAAGACAAGGGGCAGGAGCAGCAGAAAAGAGGAAGGCACCATAGATCAGGCATCTGTTGTGGCATGGTATTTGAGATTCCCCACTTTTTTGGCACTCTGAAGTTTAGCTGAAGTAGGCTACATATTTACTGTGTCGTCAATGTAAATATCTTTTTGTAGAGGGCTATCTTGCTGGCATTTGGTATGCAGTTAAATATGGATTTTTTAGGACAGGCCTCAGAATTTGGACCTTTTGACAGTGAGGTGTTTGACTAAATAGGACTTGATCACACTGGTAAGACTAATTGGTTTATCCATGCTCTGCCCACAAATTTATTCTTTGTATTAACAGCCTGTAATTTGGACCAATGACTGTATCGCTTCACAGAGAAGTCAGTTTATGTTTTTGCCACCATGCTAACATTAGCCTAAGTACCTTAACAGCATTACACCTAATTTATCCTATCCGTGTCTGTGGCTGTTTGCTTACATTCACAATTATGTATAATAATATATTTTTTGCATGTTCTGACAAAAACTGTGTGTGCTGTAACTTCTTGTATGTATGCTGTTCTGTGTTCAGAAAATTGTCTACAAACTATGATTTTGCATAAAAGCTCCATAGGAACCCATAGCGCCCTCTAGTACTTAAGAAACTCGGAAGACATTACAGTTACTACTATTCATTCATTTATTATTATATTTTTATTACACAACATTATAAACACTATAGTAAAGTTGAGACAATGGGATAATTCCGCTCAAAGGTGTCACACGAAGGTATGCTAACCTGATACCTAGAGTGGTAGTAATGATTCTGTCTGATCAATCAGTAGTCTGCAGCATTTTTACCTCACCTTTTAGTATCAGATAAGAACCTCAACCGAGGTGATACATAAAACAGTACTAGCTAGGTTGGTACCACGAGGTGGAAAAGTGGCTTTCACCAGCCTCTCTGTAAAGCTTACACAACCTTGCAAGAGTCAGTAACACGTGAGTGGTGTATTGATAAATAGGTTGTTTGGCTGATAGAATGTGGCTGTTAATAAAAAAAGCAAGAAATCAAGTTTTTCTATAACTGTCTGAACTTTAGGTTAACATACGTTAAATAGAAGTAATCAAGGTTTAGATTAAATACGTGCTTTTCAGACATTTTAAGTTCTTGGTGGGTCTTTATCAAGCTGCTTGCGTGAATGAAGCTTGTAAAGCAGCATTAAGGCAAAGGAGGGCTAAAAGTGTAATTTTACAGTTCTTCACTATTATTCCAAAATATGGAAAAGAGTGAATATAATGAAACCAATGTCTGAACCAGGGACTGGTATTATAGGTTAAGGTATGATGAACTTTCAGATCTCTTCTTTTTAGACAAGTCACTTTAAGGCTGCATATGATTAGGTACCCTATTTGGCATGCTTTGTTGAGGTTCTAAGTGAGAGTAAGTTGCCTTATTCTTTTTAGAGTTCTGCACATTAAATAGTGAAATTCCTGTTTGCTAGCTGCATGTAGCATGTTGGGAAAATAAACACAAAATGTGACCCCTGAAAAAGGAATGTCCCAATATGTCATACTCAGCAAATAATGAAAAATTGTGCATTACAATTTGCAGAAACACATTTAAATTTATAAACTTATTTTCACAGTCATTTCTCCGGTGAATCTTTTGCACATACTGTAACTGTATATCATTTCTTAATAATTGTTTTGGATAACAAACAAAATGATATATGTTTATGTATGAGTGTAGACCTGATAGATAAGTCCAATGGGACTTTTTTACAATACCAGTCCTAATTCATATCACATCGTAGACACTTTTTGCTGACTGAAATGTGTTTGCTGTTTGTGAGCTTTAGCATTTGGGATTGTTGGCAGTGACAAAAATGCTGAAATGATTGATTGATTGATTAGTGCTTGGCCATGGTGATTAAGCTAAAGGCAAGCCAGCAAGGCCAGATCCTTTCCCAACAAAGACGCCTGATAAACAGAAAGGTCGGATCCTGCCGAAGCATGTTTTGTAGGCCTGCATAGAGGCGATGGGAGATGAATAGGGTTGATTGTGTTTCTGATTGCGTGGTGCACTTACATAGACCTCATAAACCTTTATCTGATTTCGAAGATACAGAGCCAGGGCTGCAAAGTCCTTATAAATCTCTCAAAAGAAGACAGAGTCACCTCTCACAATAACCGAATATGCGCCAGGGCCAAAGTTTGGGGGGGTGGGGGTTAGCACTGTGAGGGCAGAGGGTTCACTAAGGGGTGGAGCCTTGTTCTCTTTCAGGCACAGCATTAGGCCTATCAGTGACCTGTGTGTTTTCACACAGAATCTTTTTTTACCAGCACCCTAAAAACAAACAGAGGGAGAGAGACACAAAGAGAGAGAGAACGAGAGAGCACTATCTCTATCAACAACAGCTCCACCACATCACTGGACAGAGGTACTACCTTTAACCCTCCACTTTTATCCCTCCAAGATCTATGTTGCTTTACTATTGCTCTTTATTGATGCTCATTCGTGGATCTGTTCAGCTGTCGGTTGTTATACTCTGAATGTGCAAAAATGATTAGAATGCACTATTGAATGGAAATGGTACATGCCAGCGGGAAATAGTATTACTGTGCATTATAACGAACCTGAAAAGACAGAGTTGAACACGGATCCCGCCTGAGAGGCGCCTCAATTCAACCTCTGAACCCCCAAACGAATGATTATGTTTGCTTCCTCACTCCTCTCTGGCTAATTAACACAACTCCAGATTGGCTTTTTCCTGTTGCTCTCGTGGCACGGTTTTAAAAAAGCACGAGCGAAAGAAAGAGGAATAACTTTTTTTTCTCTTGACGTTTTTCATTTTTTTTCTTTGCCCCTCATCGAATGCTTCGTATTGCATTGCTTTGCTGAAATCTAATTTGAGAGAAAAATGGCAACCCAGCTGTTCTTTTGACAGCGAATCACCAAAACATGGGTTCTTTCAGCTCAACACCCATCCAGCAGTCCACCCTCATCTGCACATCAATGGAGCCCTTCTCTTGTCTTGAAGGCTGTAATTAAAGTAGTGCGCAGAGCTGTGGGTAATTTACCGTCCCTTTCCTGGCTCTCTCCATCTCTCTCTCTCTATCTCTCTTGCTCTCCCATCCTCTCTATCTGTCTCTCTTTCTCGACGATGAAATCAGGTATCAGGGAAGCAGTTGCATGCATTCCGCCCTCCACAATACAACCCGGCTTTTGTGTTCCTCCCAGGAACGCATCGGATACACTCCTATTAAATCTACAAATTTATTATGCAAACAAAGATGGGTAATTGTCCACATATTTGTCTGCAGAGGGGTAAATGAATTATAGCTGGGGGTGGGTATTCTGGGGAAAAACACATTGTTTCATAGCAACCCTTTCTGGCAGGAAGAAGGGCCGCATTGCGATTGGCGGTGGTGGTGGTGGTGGTGTTGGTGGTAAGGGGTGGTTTTGACTGCTCATTGGATGGAATTGGGAGGGAGAAAGAAGGATGGGTTGGTGCCAGAGAGAGATGGTCTCCTGCATAGGGGTCTGAACTGTAACAACATTATGCTGGAATGTGAGATGAAGAATGAGCAAAATTGCTCTGGACAGGAGATTACTGCCCACGTTAGATGGATAACTGGGCACAAAGTCAATGAATAGAGACAGAGAAAGAAAGAGAGAGAGAGAGAAAGAGCAGCAACAGCTGGAAATTATACAGCACGTTTTCTGCAAGTTCTGTGCCTAGACTGTAGGCCAGAAAAAGAAAATGGAGAATCCATTCGACCCTATTCCTTGTTTAATTGGTTCAGCTAGTCAATTAGGTGCTCGTGTTAGCACCTGCACATTCCCTAAAGGAAAAGGAGTGAATTGCTTACTGAGGGCAATTTCATCTTTAATTTACATTTTGGCAAGACGTTTAGCTCGTATGGCTAATGACAGAGTTAATTTCAACAGCAGGGGACGCCAATGCAGGAATAAGAGCTGTTTTAATTTGCTTAGCTGAGGGTAAAGTGCACCAGGCTAGAAACTTTGTAAGTATCTGTCGTGTTGAATATTATATTTAACTTTGAACTCTGGAGCTCTTTTTTTGTTGAGAGTTGTTTAGAATCTGTTTGGAGTCATACTCATATTAATGGCTGTTATATTAAACAGTAATGACTTGTAGACTGAAATACTAGATGCCAAAATATATTTTAAGGTTTAATCAGTGTTTAATTTCTTATGGAGATCATTAAGAATGAATTAAATTATATAATGATATAAATAATATAATATATAGGTCTTCAGTACCAGTCAAAAGTTTAGACTTCAAACTCAATGGATGCTTTCATTATCTTAAAGACATTTAGGCCTTTAAGCTTACCCTTAACAATTCCAACTGATGAGATGTCTGAAACACTAAACATCCTCATATACCACATGTACTCTTGATCTACCACAATACTATATTTTTGCCATATCGCCACCTCTAATGTAAATTGTGTAGCCAGAAATACTTTGACACAATTTAAATGCTCTTGTTACTCATTAGGTTTTGTAAATACTCATGACTGACAGACCAATAGAACTGATCCAAATATGTTGTTTTACCCTCCTGAAAAGTTGCCATTTTGGAGTTTTTAAAGGCGACTGCATATTTTATGTGCTATTATATATGTTGATGTTTTCACTTTTGACTGGTTCTGTATGTATGGTAATCTTTTGGTACATCTTCTACCTTGAGATGTGGTCACAGCGTTCATCATTCTGGACACACACTTTTTTGATTCAGCTTCCAACAAATTAGTTGAAAACCATGAAGATGTGAAATAGTGGACAGAATCATTTTATATGTTTAGTGACAACAAAAACAATTTATATTATTAAAAACAAAACCCTTGAATGATGATTCCAAACCTTTGGACAGAAGCAGTACTCTGAATTATTCTGTAACTGCTACAATTTATACCATACCAAACCAAAATAACTTGTGCATAACAAATGATGCGACTAATTTCGTGAGTTTAAAGGAGCTTTCAAAATTTGGTGGTTTAGATGTAAACAAATTCAGGGTGGTTTGATGCACAATCCTTGTCCTCATCCTATTGTTTTACAATAGTTTTGTGAAGAGATTTTCACCCAGGGTATGTTTTTTTAATAGCTGATGATGAAGGTCAAAATGCATGATGTGGTCATTTTGAATAGCAAATAAAATTACTGTATCACGACCTCCAGTTCCTATGACTACCACTGCAAAGAAAAGTCGATATGTTTCCAGGAATCATGTCCGACCACTCTGATTGACTTGGTGGAATTCTCCCTTATCATCAAATGTTTATTAGGTACACATACCCTGTACCCACACTCATTGGCTATTTCATCAGTAGTAGTGTGGTAGTATGTGTTGTGCTAAAGTAGGTGTTGTAAGAGAAGTGGGTTTTTATAAACAATAGTTACTCAGTAATTAAATTACATCAGAACTTATGTTTGATCATAGTATATGTATATAGTATATGGTAATTTGGAAGAAGTAATGGTGTTTAGATATTTTAACAATTATTATATTGCAAATTGTCCAGTATGGCCCTCAATATGATTTTAAGTTACAACATGGATTCTAAAATTCATTGGTGGGCTGTAATTGGGCTGGTTTCAGACCATAGACTATATGTTTAAGATTTCTATAGTAGAGATGATTGTGCAATAAATCAGCTACTGAAAGTAATTTTATATTTACAAAGTGAACCTATACAAACCTATTACTGACTTTATCTGACTCTTTACCTTCTTTACCTTTTTACCGTCTTTTTCTGAGTGAGTATAATTTTTTGATGTAATAGAATCAAAATGATGATTATGATATATATGTTAGACATGTAAGAAATAGTTTGGTGAAAATAAAATTCCCATATACTCCAGAGGCAGTTAATCAGCCAAGACAAGTTTGGAGGCCAGATTTACCCTCTGTAGTGCTGAATTGGATTGACAAGAAGCTTTTACCGCTAACAAACATCAAAAGTAAATAGTCTCCCTAACCATTTCCTCAAATACATGCCAAAACATATCTCAAACTATATATAAGTCATAATCCAGGTTAAGCAAGTTGAAGTATGACTATGTAACAATACTTTGAGCTTCAAAAAATTGAAGTCTGAGTAGCTAAAAGAAATACACACATACAGAAATGCATCAGCTGGATGCTGTACCTACCAGTGACCTGCTCTCTTCGCATGTGTGCCACAAAATTAAAAGAAAAAGCTGCTAAACAGGAAACCAAATGGAACTCAATGCCTCATGTTAAAAGGTTTATCGTGATTCAACGTGCAACTTCTAACTTTATGACAGTATTATTTATTACTGTGCTTACACTATGTGCCTATGTAATAATGTTTTACCGCATGCCACTGCACAACATTGCATACTGTTCCACCTACATTACATAATGTTCTATCTACCTGAAATGTATCTGACCAGCCATGTTTATATTTATATAAATTATTATTTATATAAATAAATGTATATTTATATATAATTATTTTGGTGACTCTTGAGTTCCAATTTGTGCTAGCACTGTTAGCCTAGCACCACTAGGGCTGACCTAAAAAAGCAAATCTTGAACACCAAACATGGCTGGTCAGATACATTTGAGGTAGATAGAACATTATGTAATGTAGGTAGAACAGTATGCAATGCTGTGAAACCTTCAGAATATAGGTGCATCACACTGTAGCATTTCTCAAAATCATTTTCCACAGACACTGGCATCACTGAGTCGGTGTCCTTATTCTCCTTCTTGTTTTCTTTCTAAGCCTTAGTCCTCCTTTGTTTGGTGTTTTCTTTTTCTGTATTATGTGTATAGAGTACTTTGAGATCCTCTGAGCACAGATGAGATGTACGAAGGGAATTATGATCATGTAAAGAGGGCAGTGATTACTACTATTTGGGGAAAGCCAGGCAGATTAGTCAATGTTAGTAAATACAGTGTGTATTTGAGCTTTGCTGTGGATTACATGATTGACTGCAATGTGTTTTTTCAGAAAGAGAAGCTTAGATACAGAGGATGTTGAAAGCAGCCTTGAGTCTCTCTGCCTTCGTCCTGAGCTGGAAACATCCACCATATGCTGAAGAATACTGGTGATCTTTTTAAAGAATATTTCGTCATGAGTTTTGAATTTTAAGATTTACTATTGAGCAGTTATATTATTTAGAGACTATACTATAGTTGCAATATGTACAGCATTGTGTAGAAGTCAGACAACGTTTCATTTATTTATACTCCAGCCGTCACAAAGTAGTTGGTAATTTTTTGTCCAGAATAAAAGCAATAAGCAGTTTAAACAATGAGAGAAAATTACACAACTAAGTACCTCCAAAGTTCAGTCTTGGTTTCAAGTTGGTGGAGTGATGTTGTGGTCTTGCATCTGGTCTAGCCAGTCCATTGTCTTGAGAAAACCAGCAGCTTCTGTGTTTGAAATGAAAATGTACTTCTTTTTTTTTACTTTCCCCATATCTAATATCTACTAAACATCCAAAGAAAACTCAATAAACAAAATGTCTTTTCACGTTTGTGCAGTACTGTGCTTTGTGAAAAAGTTGAAAAAGTTAACACGTTCTAAAAAGAGTAATATGTAAGATGATACAATCAAAATGTAAGATTTTTAAAATGATTCCAAAATGAACTACATCCTTAAATTAGAGAAGATTAAAAAGTTGGGATGCTAAAGCCACTTTACCACATTGCAATGGTGCCATTCCTTCTTACAGCACTTGACAGAGAGAATACAAAGCGATGAAGTGTTTTAGGTGTTATTTTTTCCTATTCTTCCTGCAAACACGCCTTAAGCTGTGCAACAGTACGGGTGATCACTGACGCATATTCCTTTTAAAAATTCTCCACACTTTTTCTATTGGGGACAGATCAGGACAGTAGGTAGGGCAGTCCAGTACCCCTACCCTTCTCATACGTAAACATGTCTTTGTAATATGTGCAGCATACCGTTTCACATTGTGTTGTTAAAAAATGCATGCACGCCACTGGTAAACATGTCTTCTTCAAGGCAACATATGTTGCTGAGTTCTCAGTGTACTTTTATAGAAATGTGAATTACTTTTGCCAAGGGCACTGACACACTGACTCCTGACCCAGTATCATGACTGAACCTGACTTTTAGACAGGTATGTATGTTTCTTTTCGTCTTTGGTCCATCTGAAATACTAATACCTCTGACCACAGTACACATTTCCACTCTGTGATGGTCCATCCCAGATGCCTCAGAGACCAAAGAAGTCAACTCTGCTTCTGGACATGGTTAACATAAGGTCTCTATTTTGCTAAGTAAAGTGGAATTTGTGAATGTATTTATGAATGTCAATATATGTATGTAAATATATAACAATTTCCAAGTAACTGTTCCCAATACAGTGCCATCTGATAGATCAAAGATCACAGGTGTTCAGATTAGGCTTGCACCCTTTATAATCTGAAATCTCTCATGATTCCTTGAATTGTTTAATTATCTTATACAGTGTAGAAGGAGAAATTTGGAAATACCCTCCAATTGTTTTTTAAGGAACATTGTTTTAAAACATTTTGATCATTTTCTCACACATTTGTTCATCTCACACATCTCTGTCCATCTTCTGTCCTCAAAGATGCTTTTAACGATATTGATTTTGTACCAAATCAAGATTGCAAATACCTGTTGACAAATACTGTTACCCTGTTTGAACTGACCTCATTATTTCGTTTTTTTTTTTTAAATCTCATTACTAGACCTAAATTGCCCGCATCCCAACTTGTTGCAGAAATGGATGCATATTATCAAATAAAAAAAAAACTGACCACACATAACATGAAATATTTTGGGTTCATACTGTCTGCAATGAAGTAAAGGTAAAAGTAAATGTTAGAAACAATGTATGTCTTCTTTATTTCCACTTTCCATACTGTTCCTGCTGTTTTAATTTGGGGTTGTAAGTATTACGCACAGAATGCAAACAATAGCCACTTATGTCAACAATGTTTACATACCATGTTGCAGAGGTATCTGCCAAGTTAACCATCTAGCATGCTAACAAGCTAGCTCCAGTTCTTTTTCTCTTGTAATACCATTAGTTCTGCATTCAATCCCTACAACAGTGGTAAAGAAGACACATGCTAGCTCTTGGCAAGAAATCAAGTTTGGATGGTGTGGCTCAGTGGATAACACCACTACCCACCAGGGAGCTACCACACCATTTGGAAGATGGGGTTCGATTCCCGGTCTGGATTACTATGCTGTGCTACACCAATAAGAGTTCTTGGGCAAGTCTCCTAACCCTACAATGGCCTACCTATAATATGAATACCCTTGTAAGTCGCTCTGGTTAAGAGCGTCAGCTAAATGACATAAATGTAAATGTAAGTTTGGCAACAAAGCAGATAAACATAACAAGAAAACTAAAGTTAACACGGGTGTTATTGCTTTTACCACTGGAGATGCACTTGGTGAGTAAAGGGATGAAGTTTTATGTTAAAAAGAAGTGTGAGTTTTGATGTGATGATATCATACCAGAAATTAGAACATTTGTATGTGTGTGCATGCATGGGTACATGCGAGTGTGTGTACGTGTATGCATGTGTGTGTTGGCTGAGGCTTTCTGAGCCACTCAAAACACATCAATCCAAATCAGTCCCCTCTGGCTGAGGCTTCATGAGTAAGCATGCCTGCGGTGTCAGCCCATCCCAGCCCACCCTCAGCAGATGGCTTGCTCGATCTGTTGGCAGACTCAACCAGTCCTAGCTAGTGACCTTTGTCTACTAAACCCCCTGAATTTGGGTTTCCTTTGGTGCTGTGTCCTCAAAACTGTCTAATGCCCCCCACCTCCAGTCCCCATACCAGTTAAACCACCATTTAGGGTGCTAAAGTGGTGGGAGAGGAAAAGGGAAAAGGGGGAAGGGAAAGGAAAGAAGAAAGAAAGGGAGGGGGGGAAAAAGGGGGGGGGGTGGTATACTGTAACAAACTCAAAGCTATTGCCTAGGTAGTTCTTCCTCATGGATCTCTAGGGTCTTAGATTACCAGTCCCAGCCCCAACAGAGTATGGACTTTTAAATGTGTTTTGCCGCCACTGTGTCAACACTAACCCACACGCTGTGATATTACCAGTGAATGACTTATGACAGTCTCTGTGTTACATTGCTTCTCAAAACCCATGGCATTTTTCTGTGACTACTATTAGCACCACATACCCTAATTTTCTATATTTCCTATATTTAACTGTAGGGATTGTCTTGTTATATAATTAAAATCGGGCTGCGGCTGAAATCAGTTCTCAATTGTTATGTCTGTGTAATGGCACAGCAGAAGTGTCGTATGCAAATAAACACACTAAACATTCAGTCTGACTAGTCTCTTTGGGCTCTTCTTATATGTTGCACTGCATCCACTTGTGTGCAAAATTCTGAAAGGTGCCAGAAGATGCATTTATTCAGTTTTCTCATTTGGATTTCTAAATTGCCATTAGATTGCTATTTTTGCCTTAACCATCAAAAAGTGGATAAAATCACACATCATGGATGCTACCTACAGGTTGTGGCTGGTGTTGTGATGCTAATAAAGGTGGAAATTCTTTTCAAGCTCTTCAGTCTTAAAAGCTTAGCGAAGCTGCTTGATATTGTCCAAGGTTTGAGAGACTACACGGAGTAAAACTAAGAAATCTGAATTAAAGTTGTCCAGGATCTTGCTAAAAATGTGGACCCTGATGTTGACTTTTCTTCAGGCCATTCGTCAGCTTGTTGCACAAATTTTCAATTGCAAATTAGTTTTACAGTTCTGTTCTGTGTAAACTGTAGCATTTAAGGTGGAACAGAGCATTTGAATAAGAAGCTGGTGAATCAGAAGCTAACTTTAGCCTTGTTTGAGGACAAACATCTATCATGCTGTTTCTTGGAAAGAGTATGAACGGTATGAAAAAAGGTGCTGATACCCCCTTCACAGCCAGAATTGGTACAGTCTGCACACAGTCAGACATTTCCATTTTCTGTTGTTGTATGTACACTTTGGGGGCATACACATTAATAAGTTACATATCTGTCAGGATTTTGGAACTGGCCCATTTTCCTCTGTTGTGGGATCCAAAATTTGTGTTTGAGGAAGGAGACAACAATGTTTGAGGTTACAGTATGTCAAAATGTTTTTAACTCATTTTATTTAACTATATCAATGTATACATAGTTTATCTATTATCCTTCACCTAAAGTCTAGGTGAAATTAAGGTAACACTTTGTACCACATTGTCTAACATATTGGACAAGATTAAATATATACAAAATGTCACAGTTTATGTTTTATTGATTTTCCCAATATGTCATATTCAGCAAATAAACAGTAAATGTGCATTAAATTGTGCAGAAGTGTGTTCTATGTAGATGAACCTATTTTCTTCTAAGAGAATCAGCTAATGATTTGACCAGGGGTGCCCAGATTTATGCATGATTTCATAACCTAAAAAATGTACTAGTGACATTGTTGTGACATCTTACCCAATCACAGTTCCAGGTGAGTGTTTCTCTGTGCGTGTTCGATGGATCTAGGTATTAATGTAATCCAGTAAAAATTTTGTTTCACAATAATGCAGGCCCAGATTAACTTATGTGACATTATTAATTCACCAAAGCATACTGCTAATGCAATATGTGCAAGTACAGTTATGGTTTTGTAGATATTTTGCAGCTGTAGATTTCAGCCTGACTCAAACAGATATTATATAGTAACCTTGATGTTTGGTTCATTAACCTACCTTAAATACTTGCTTGTACTTCATTTCAAACAAAGCAAGCCTGTGATATGTAACTAGAGAGAGCAGTAAACATCCACAGTATTTAAACATATAAACCCTCAAACAGCATGAGGAAGCGGAAATGTGTATTTGTTTGTTGTCTTTTGGGAATATCAGTGTGACAGGTTAAAATACAAGGTCCAGCAACGTGTTGCCTGGAAACAAATGGAGAGAATAACCCAACATGCATGTGTTTGTCCTGCTGCTGCTGGTAACCATTGGCAACAGCAAAAGATCTTCTCTCGTTTGGTGTAATTTACTCAAAAGATGTTTTCTCTCTCGCTTTTTTTCCCAAGTGACAATTTTCCCCATCAGAGCTCATCCGGGCATTTGCTACATTCAGGCAAGAATGTGTACCTAATGAACATGCCAAATATCGTGTCAGTGTACTTTGTTTTGTATTGGAACAAAGCCCCCAGAAATAGTGAGATATCTTGCAATGTAATCAAAAGCAACTTATTGAGTAAATGTATGTATGTATGTATGTGTATGTGTATGTGTATGTGTGTGTGTGTGTGTGTGTGTGTATGTTTGTGTATGTGTGTGTGTGTGTGTGTTTATGTGTATGTGTGTGTATGTATGTGTATGTATGTATGTATGTATGTGTGTGTGTGTGTGTTTATGTGTATGTGTATGTGTGTATGTGTGTGTGTGTATATATGTATGTATGTATGTATGTATGTATGTATGTATGTATGTATGTATGTATGTATGTATGTATGTATGTATATATATGTGTGTGTGTATAAAAAATATAAAATATACCACCCCCCAATACATTAGACTTAGCAAATAAGCAGTCATTGTGCATTAAAAGTTGTTCTCTTTAGAGATGTACACTTAGAAAATCATACTTGTCAATTTGTTATTTAGGGATGTTGTATCTGGTTTTGTAATGTTATGTTTAATGAGCTTAAGGACACAGATTTATGATACTCAGTAGTTTGCAACAACTGCTCTAATAATAAATTACAAGTGGAGAAATGGCAGATATGTGTTTATATGCTTACATGAGATATATTGTTTATATGCATCCTTCTGAAAAGCAAATACTCTGGTGGCAGTGCAAGTGAGCCATCATATTTGAAGGGCAAACAAAATGCAGTGCAATCTGGAGTAGAGGCGACTCTTGGCTCTGCAAATGCTCTCTGAATGTGGCTTCATCTTAGTGATCCATTATACATGGGGAACAGTCTTGAGACCAGTCCCTGTGAGCAAGCCTGGCTGGAGGATACAGGAAAAGGAGTATATGTGGGGTGGGGGGATATGGTGGGTTGGGTGAGGAGAGGAGGGGTTGAGCTGAGGGTGGTGATGGAGGTTATGTTAAATTCGCTTGACTAGCCTCCAGTCGCCAACCAATTCTCAGGATAATCTGGCTTTTGAAAATCAAGTGCCATGTGCTTACTGTATTAGCAACACTTGGGTTTGCCAACCCCCCACCATCTTTGGCATTGCAGACATTTATAATTATTATTTTTTTTTTGTTTCCCCATTCAGCCAAAAAAGATATTTCAAAGCAGTCTGGCATAGCACACCATAATGTTGTTTAATACTGTAAAAAAATGACTTCTTGTGTTTTTTTTATTTAATTTTTTTTATGTATGACATGCACAGATAGTAAAGGCAGATTAAGATTAAGGCATCTTATAAAATACCATTGTAATATCCTAACAGATGACAGAGTTTGCTGCCACATCGTTTATCAAGTCAAGTCTCAAGGCTACACCAAATCATGTTTTTGCATTTCGGTTAGCACCTCTTTGCTTCACAGATATGTTCTTGTGACGTGAGTCATCCACCTGTACTCTGAAAGGAGGCAGCGTTGGCAGTGCTCATTACTGCCTTGAGTGTGAGAAAAAAAGGCCAGAGTCAGTCAGGGCCCTTCTAATGGGATTAGATCCTTCCTTTCCTCTGGGTCGCTCTCTTCATTGTGCAGTATTTTAGAGCTTATCTCATTCACCTTGTACAATTGAACTTCACTGCATTATTAAAAGACTCTTTCACAAAGATTAGGAAGGGACCCGGACTCATCGCTTGTGATGTGGTTAAATTCACCTGCTGCACCAGCCGGGCCCATGAGGCTAATGTGTCTTGATGGTGATGACTTTGAGCCACAGAGCGGGAGCAGTCCCAGTGCAAACAAGGCAATTGTTTTTGTGCTCTCTTAATGGTTTTAATCAGACAGCACACTATTGTGCTGATGCCTTAGGCATGAGCAGCTCTGCTTTTGCGGGGAGCATCTATCAAGGCTGAGACTTCAACACGAGATATATTTATTTTGCTCCCAGCTATGGGTGGCAGCTAAAGGAAAACATGAAATAATGTGAAAACAACTTATTTGAAGGCCACCTGCATAGGTACTTTGTAATGCGTGCATATGCATACGAGTAAAACAATCTTTGAGTATTTGTGAAGAACTAATCCATTCCAAAGATAACACAAGATGTTAGCTAGTAGCCAACACAGCTCCGAACAGCTGGACACACATAAAACTGTATTATTATTAAACACAAAAAAGTTTACTTAAGTTTTGGTAGTGACAGTTCTTAATGTTAGGGATACATTTACTTTAAAGCAATGAGATCTAACTGCTCACTACATGGCCATGAGAAACAGGGATGCAGTCTCATTTCCTGCTCTATTTGGTGGCCAAAATAAATCTCTGTCAATGGAGTAACTGTTTATTTATTACATTTGTGTTTTGGTAGTGACTTTAAAACATGGAACAACTTTTCATTTATTGAAAACTCATGATAAATCTAAATCTTTCAACTTCACATTAAAAGAAACCAAATGGGTAATATTTTCCCAAATAGAAATTTTTGAACAACTGTCTCCCATATAGGAAATACCCAAAAAATGATGATTTTGTATTTCGTTGCTGTCCAAAGAAAAACAAGTATTTGCAACAGCAACTTTACAGAAGAGGGCAAAAACCTAATTTAAATGTAAGTCAGTGGAACCAGACTTTTTCCAAGCAGTTTTGAGACATTTCTGTTGGTCCATTCATCACAACATTTTTACCCAAAGAAAACAGCAGCTGCTGTGTCCATATGATGCATATAAGTAAAAATCTACAAAACTGGAGATATTTTTTTTTGGACAGTCATGATATATTTAGCATACTTACTTTCTCAGTAAATGCCTTGGGTTTAAAATAATGAGAACATAAATTTAGAATAAAAGTCCAATATACTTCACATACTCTTATACTTTCTTCACATACCCGTCATGTAATCTCATTAAAACTACCCCATAAGTGTTACCAATTAGTTACACATTTTTTCCATTTACGTCAATGTTACGACCCATCGTTTCTGAGTAATGAAACGTATAAGCCAGTATATTATATTAAATACAATTTCTACTAAGTAAACTGCAGACATGAACAGCTAACACAATTTTTAATGCGTGCTACAATCCTTCTTAACAGAATCTGTGTTTTTAAAAAATAATATAACTGTAAATTTTTAAGCAGTGTATTATACATTTTTCCTGCTTCAAACTAGACGTTTGCATAACTTGGGGATGATGCTTTTAAACAATGATATAAACAGAACAATTTTTCATCACTTTAGTTTGATGACTCATGTCACTCTCGTGCACATTGTATGAGATACATACTACATAAAACAAGCTCTAAGTTTACTTTTAAACATGTCAGACACTGATTAACGGGCTAGTTGTTCTGGACACTCACGTAGGGCAACATTTTACAGTATGACTCATTGTTGACTGAAAGGTCATTGGGTTGTTAATGCCTAAATATTACCATCACTGTCATTACTATGAAAGCTCTATCACTACTTTTTTAAAGTGCAGTTCATAATGTGCATTGCGAATGAGTGGTGGCACTTGACTCACGTGTGAACATTTCCGATGACTTTTGTCTTTCTGCCAAGCCTTATTTTGCAAAAGTAGGCACAGCCTTATCCTTAAGGTCCTCATTAATGTGCCTTCCATGATGGCCTCTGTCAAGATGGCTGGCCTTGGTGTGGTAGGGGGTCCTGTAGGTAGATTAATTTGTTCTGCCAGGTTCCCTGGGCCTTTTGCTAATGATGGGAAGAGTACGGATCAGAGCCCTCACCAGCTGAGAGCTGCACAACTCCTCTGCTGCGTCTGCTTGGAATTCCTGCCTGGATTAACTGACCACTGCCCGACATCCAGACCCTTATTAGGCAGTGCTGGCCTCCTCCTGCCATGGGAGCAATCCAGGGTGAGTAGCATGCCGAACAGTTTGGGCGATGGGGTAATGAAGCATGGGTATACGAAGAGCAGTCTAGTTCAACAAGCACCCCACCCTCCATCTCCAGCAATTTTCACCCTATCCCACTCTGCTTCCCCAAATTGGACATGTGTTTATAATACACCACGGTCCAGAGAACAAACGGCATAGACCGAGGGCATGGGGACATCTCTCTTTTCACTCGCTTTATTGTTGACACGAGGGTGTCTGTCAAACAGCATTTACATCAGTGCTGCTACAAGGAGGCACACAGCCCACATCTGTGCTTGTGTGATGCCCCCAAGAGTCAGTTATCCCACTGCTATGATCAGTTGCTAAATTGTCTTTTTAATTCAGGGCATGATGCAAACTCAATGTTTGCTTTTGTTATGCTATCTTATGCTAGGGTGTTGTGGTTGTGGATGTTTTAATGAAATTCCTGGATAAAAGCATTTTGTTGCTAAATTGTGTGGCTAAAATTAACAAGCACAAATAAAGGTGCTACATGGTGAATGGATAAGCCACTGCTTTTTACTGAAGACTTGAAAACAAGAGGTGCACAGCATTTCTCTTGGAGTATCACACTGTGTTTTTGAAGCCTTCTGGCTCCAAAGCAGTAACAGTGTTGAAATCATCAACTAGCAAAGCTGCTCAGTGAATGTGGTCTGGCCCATATCCTCTGGAAATGCATTGACAATTTAGAATCTGTAAAGTCAAAGACTTCAGCCTAAATGTTGATTGCAGCCATTTGTTACGTTGGTCGAGAAGTGCAAAACAAATCAACGTCTTAGAAAATAAAATGACAAAAATAAAAACTAATTTACAAAAAATTATAATAATACAGAAAAGAAAATTACAAAAGTAAAAACAAATTTACAAGACGCAAAACACCTTTACCAGTACCAAAACACTTTTACAAACTGCGAATTCTGATGGAAAAGGTAGGTCTAATACACAGGAAATGCTTGTTGCCCTTGTCAATCAAACTGCTTTGTGGTGGTAGAGTGAGAGAGGGTTTTGGGATGGTGTTTTGTCTACTTTGTGGCACGCCTTTCAGCTTGGATGCAGTCAGATATTCTCTAAAGCGCTGAAAGAACGCGCTCTGAAAAGCACAGAGCAAGTTCTGCATGCATGTGCCAGCAGTGAATGGTATAAGGAAAAGTTTGATTGACAAGGGCAACATGCTCTTCCTGTGTGTTAGAGCTAAGTTAGAGCTGTGTTAGAGTGTAAAAGTGTTTCAGTACTGGTTAAAGTGTTTCGGGTCCTGTAAATTCGTTTGTACTTTTATAATTCTTTTCTTGAATGTCATTTCTGTTTTTATTTATGCAATTTTGTTTTCTGAAATGTTAAATTGTTTTGCATTTCTCAGCCACGGTAATTTGTTTCTCTTTTTGTGCGAGTAAAAGAAATTTTAAAAAAAATTTGCATCCTTAATCCAGCACCAGAAAATCCATCCTGTATTGCCAAATTGGCACGGTCTGCCATGGTGTTTGTCAAAGACTTTATTTACAGAATCTTGTGCAATGTGACATGCTCTAAACATATAAGATTGTTGTAACCACATGGTGTAAAGCAGGCTTAAGCTTCATAGGAAAGATCAAGCAGGAAGTGAAGCTGGTGAAGTATGTTTACCATCATCCCCTATGGAGGTCTGGTATGTTTTTATTGGGGGGTAATGTGAGTTCATGGGACAGCTGGGTTGCCACATCTATTGCATAATTTAGTAGAATGAGCATCACGGGGTTATGCACAGACACCAGTGCACTTTGGTAGGCTGGAAGGCAGGCTCTTCAGATACCGGCTGTTCTGATTTTACTCCCTGTTACATCTTTTGAATATCTACCCTGCAGTTGCCTCACTTTACTCAAGCTACAGAAACTGTTCCCATATTGTACCTTTGTTATACATAAATAAAGATTATCACATGCTAGTACCTGGGGAAAAAAATGGATACATTATAAAATATCACTTGTAATGTGTATTCCCAATACCGGCATTCCCTTACCTCGCAATCCTGCCAGTAAATCAGCAATTCCAAAATGAACTACAGAATAAATAAATAAATAAATAAATAAATAGATAAATAAATAAATAAAGCAAAAATAAAATAAACGAAGTGAGTGATAATGGCAAATAGAGAGAAACAGTTTAATGGAGTGCAAAAATGTGGCAGTTGACTGCTTTGGCTTCACATGAGTGCTTATAGCGCCTTTACAGTAGCCTGCGCAGCGATTCATGTTGAACTTGTTAAGAGAAAGTTCACATGATGGGTGGGCTAACGCGGTCAGCGAGAAAGCCCCTTAGCCTGATCGGCAATTAGCCACCACCTCCTTCCTTTCTAGGAAAACACACAGCAATTAGGACGAACTAGTCACATTGGTGACGCCTTTTATTTTCACCTTTGCTTGATTATGAGCGTCACCTGACACCTTGACATGTGATGGGGATTAAAGGTGCATGCAAATGACCGGACTTGGTTTAGGAATAGAAACGGATGGAAAGCGAGGCATTTCTTTTGTAGATTTTTTTTCCTTCTAGCTTTTTTTAGTGAAGCTATTAGGTCGAAAAAGTGGTCGGAAGAGAGTGTGTCTGGCATGTTTTCGTTGCGCGCCCACCCCGGGGATATGCTGTTTGTGTTGGATCATGGGAATGTGTTGATATGGTCGGTGTGGTAACAAGCAGACATCACCAAGCTGACATTGTGAGCGTCGGGGGGAGGCTGTGGAGATGCGTCCTCCTGGTCTCCGACCTTCTAGCAGTGGGGGTGAAAAAAGGAGGAGGAGTGTGTCACTCTGTGCACGCCACTCCCCACCCCCCACCCCTTGCCCACCTCTCAACCTCCGCACCCCAGCCCGGCCTGACTGACCGCTGGGGCTTAATACAATCTATAAACTCATATGTCTGTTTACGTAGCAGCAAAACGGTACGAGACCCCCCATCTCGCGTCCCCACTTTGATGCGGGCCCGTAATGTATACACAGAGGGCTGCCGCTGTGTACACAATACAGCCGTATCGCTGGGAGCTGTGTGCTGTCGCGCGAGCTTTGGCGGCACACTGTCCCTTTAATAAATAAAAGCGCGCGCTCCAGTTGGCCGCTCCGCGAAGCCACATCGCGTGCAAAGGCAGCTCGCTGCGCCGCCCTGAGCCTAACGCGAACTGACATGTTACAGTAAAAGTACTTTATGAAATCAATATTAAATTCACAGCCTTTGACATCCCGGGACATCTAAGATAAAGGGGAAATAAGGCGTAGAGTAAATAGTCCTGCAGCTATGTCAGCTGCTTCAAGGAGGAAGCCGCGGGAAGACACAGGGGAGCGCGGGGGGAATTAGTGCAGTGCTAGTCATGTTTTATACCAAGGTCTTGACATCGATGAAAACATTATAAAACGGCACGCAAACTCTGACAGGAAAGAAAAAAAAAGGAGAGAGAGAGAGAGAGAGAGAGAGAGAGAGAGAGAGAAGGGGCCGACGTAGACTAGGCTAAGGAGAGAGAGGGAGAGAGGGAGAGAGCGGAAATGTAACTACACGCACTGTTTCAGCTGTCCAGAGAATTTGTTCTTCTCGCTTATTTATTTGACAATTAGGATGATGCACATACTGATGGAGAACAGCTTGGAAGACAGCTTTAATTCGTGTGCTATTCACAGCAGGGGGGAAAGGTTATAACAAGCAAATAAAAACACTTCTATACGTGCTGTGATTTTAATTACTAATGGCCAGCTTAATATAAGTTCATGACTCGGCGTTGCCCCTCTGGGCTGACGCCTTTGCACAAAGATGATTCTTGGTCGAAGAGTTTGCATCACACCCAACATTCTCATAGGGCTGAATGTAGTCTTCTAGGGGCCCCTATAATGATAAAGTCGTGACCACTAGAGAGGAGTCCAAGTCAAAACCAAGACGTGTGCACACCGTCAGACTTCTTTGTAACACTAAGTGGCGTTCTCCAAAAGGGGGCAGTAGAAAAATGTAGGGTAGTAAGTGCATCTTAAAACAATGCCATGCGAGTGTCACCATAAACCACTGTACTGCTAATGATGATTGCTGCTTTTATTAGCGGTACTGTGCTCAGGTAAGTAGACAGAGCATCTGATAACCTTTGTATAAACCTTTATTAAACAGCACATGGAGCTTTTATTGTAATAGCATTTCTGCTGAACACAAGTGAAGTAATTGTGAGTGAGGTGCTGTGAATGGAGGGTTGGTAATTCTGCCATGCTTTATCATGAGTGAATCAGGCATATGCAGACCTGCACCTGAAACTAACATGTATACATTTCTTAATATAACAAGTGACTGCAACCAATGAATGGTAGTGTTTACCTATTATTTATTTAAGTTGAAGACCAACATTTACTTATATGCTGTATCTTTATAGATATTCTTGAATGATATGTGGTTTTCATACAGCAAGAAATACATGAATTCACGCATTTATTAATAATACAACACAAATAAATACACTGTGTGCTAATGGAGCAGAAAAAGTTCAGCCAATTATTCATCTAGGAGGCTGTTTAGATGTCTGATTTTTGTGATAGGCCTGTTTTATGCAATTACGCTGAGGGAGCCGATATGTGCTTTACCTCTTAATTTATACGTAATTAAGCTCTGATGATACATCTACCAGGCAAACACATCAACAAGCTGCCGGAGGTCTCTCCATGCTTTTACAACAAATCAAAGTGGATTACAACTGAAGATATGATGCATTAGTTATGACAACTCATTACATGAACTCCAGCCTACTAGATCTCAGTATTCTGTATTTTCAGTATTTCAACACTGTCGGCCTTCTCCTTCTTCTCTTGTTTATTTATTTATCCAGTATTCCAGGGACTAGCATGTCAGGAAGCACTAGGATGACCATAGTGTCCTACTTTGGGAGGCGATGTCTGTAGCCTTTGGAGGAGGCCTTCACTAACCGTGGCACTGTAGCATGAGTCCAGCTAAGTAACCGGGGCCAGTGGAGTTTAATAGGTCATTGCCGGAAGGAGATATGTTGTGACAAGGATGTGAGTTCTGAAAGGTCAGAAGAAAGAGAGCCTGGCAGGACGACCCTACCCCAGCGCTCCCTTTTCCCTCAGCAAGCCCCCCATAAAACAGCCAGAGAGCAGATGGATGCAAGTCACAAGAAGATTCTTGTTATCCCAGTGCCTCATTATTTTCCAACCGGAATGTGCTCTATTTGGAACTGATGACTTATATTTAGCCTAATAAGACACATCAGCTGGGTAATTATGTGAATAAGGTTTAACATCTGAAAATTGAATGTGAGAGAGACAGGAGATTGCATGTATTAATTTAAATTCTAATTTAGAGTAAGAGAGAGAAGAGTAACGCAAGGTACATCATTTGTATGACCTACATTTTGACAGGCCTGACTTTTCGAAGGAGACTTTTTTTGTCTACTCAGTATATTGCAAACATTAAATAGTTCAGAATGATCAGGAGATTAAGTGGCACAGTTCTCTGAAATAGAAATCTGGGTACATTTCACTGCATAAAACACAATGGCAAAAAACTCATCAATGTAAATTCAAGTAATTATGAGGATAATAAGGATCACCATGTATGTTTAGGGAGTTAAATTCATGTTACATGAAGTGTTGGTTTCAACTGTACATCTTACAGGATGCACAATTGTATATACACCACATGCTTGTTCCACTACACACAAAGACCTCCTCTGTGCTTACAAACAATGGCAACTCAGCAGCAAAGTTGTTTGCTGTGAGTTTGATATGCATTTACTCAGCATGAACATGCTTACCGATTAAATCTCATCCATCATGCCAGGCACATTAGAGAAAGAAAGAGTGAGGCAGATATAGAGAGAGAGACAGAGGGAGAGGGAGAGAAAGAAAAGATGTTTCAAGACAGTATGCATGATTCATGAGCCTCAATGTAAGTTACAGAAGCAAAACAAAAACAGAAAGAGAGACTGGGTGGATATAAAAGTGTTTGAAATGTTGTCCATGTTGTGTCTGAATTTGACAATGATACTGTTTGTGAATTTACGAATTTACAAGATGGCTACTGTAAACTTAATTATATGAACTAAAAATGAAGCCAGATTCACTGTATGATATGATATAACTTGGCTCCAGTGGTCTCTGTCTTCTGATCCAGGCTGTTTACTGGCGCTTTTCAGTGCAACATGGATGTCAGTAAAAGGTAAAACAAAGTACGGCTATTTAGATCTCTTACATTTCAAATTCAATACTTGGCCCATAGTTCACACTCGACTTGCTTCTGCCACAATGGGAATGATGACAAAAAATGCTAGCTGGCTTAAGCTAAGCAGACAAGCCTACCAAGCCTTCAATGCCTAAAGGCTTTATCCACATCCAAACATATTCTCTTGCAGATGACACTGTCTAAACATGACTATACATATCAAAATATATAAAAAAGCATTAAGGTTTCAGTGTAGAGTAAGTGGCTAGGGGTAAATATGTACTCACTATTGCAAATCCAGACTAAGAGAGCTGATGAGAGAGAATGATTACAGACAGACAATAGGGAAACCAAGGTTCTATTCCTTGTTTGTGCAAAAGCACCATGCTATACTGATAGCAATCCTAAGTAAGTAAGTAAGTAATCCTAAGTAAGATCAATTCAATTCAATCAATTTCATTAATTATTATTCATACATTCTTTATATATATATATATATATATATATATATATATATATATATATATATATATATATATATAAAACACACACACATCAGAAGGAATTAGTCAACAGGAATAAAACTTGGTGGGTAGATTGATGTCATAAAACATGTGAATGGCATGTGCCCAGGGCTGGGTATGTATATAGTTTTTATGTTTTGACAGTGGCACTGATCTGGCCAAGTTAAGCCAACCAGTGTGCCGTACCTGGATTTGAGGTTCTGGTGTCCTTTCAAAAATTCATAGGAAGACTCCACAAAAGCCATCAGCTTTTTAAACCGGCGCCTTTTAATGAGTTATGAGCGAATCATGGTCACAAACTTGCTTTAAACAATCTTCATAGCTGGGAGGATGCTGTGCTGCCATTCTTTAATTTAAGACATTCTACCTGATAGAGATTTATTTAAAAACTCCTGCATGCAAAGAAGCATGCATGCTTTGTTTAACAAGATGTCTTTGAGAAATAGGAAAACTTTACATCAGAAGGTGTGAACAGAGTGAGGTCTATCAGCCTATGAGTGTGGAGTTTCCTAACAGCAGAACTGAAATAGTTTTATAAAAACTTTAAAGTATGAAAGGTCACAAGACACAGGTGTCATATTTCATCCACAAAAGGTCGGAGTGATTGCACATTTCCATTCCAAAAAAGCAGAAACACAAATGATCAGTTGCTGAAGAAGGAGACCAACTGAATAAACAAGCAGAATCAGGTGTACTCAAGCGTGTTTGGAATGAAAACCTGAAACAACAATCCCACATCTTTGTCCTAATTTCACTTCCCTTGGCTTCTGGCTTGGAATTTGCAGTGTTATTGGAGGAATCATACACATTAGATCCATTAATCAACAATTTTGGGAGGAGCCTCCAAAGGCATAGGTTGGAGTTTTTTAAAAACAAACGCAGTTACATTAGTGGTAGTTGTACAGTCTACTATAATGATTTTTGTGAAAATAAGAAGTGAAATTAGGATTAGGATGGTCTTCACACTGACTTTTTTGGATGGGATGGGACAGTCTGTTTTAGGAGATGAAGAACTAAAAGGGATAGCTTATGTATGA
The DNA here is from genome assembly GCA_024036415.1 of Prochilodus magdalenae. Taxonomy (NCBI): domain Eukaryota; kingdom Metazoa; phylum Chordata; class Actinopteri; order Characiformes; family Prochilodontidae; genus Prochilodus; species Prochilodus magdalenae. Next base: position 512,264 of record JAMWET010000837.1, read on the forward strand.
ATATGGAAGCTTGCCTATATATTTCAAAGGACCACTAGCCAAAAAACAGGTTCCATGTCATTTTGGAGGTCTCTGAGAGAATTTAATTAAATGGAGGACATCTTCAACGTTCAATTATGCTCATTCAAACATATCAGTGGTCAAGGTGAGACTAAACATATTATGATGTTATGAATGGAAACTTAATGCACCATCACATCATATAGTAAAAAACACTGTAAACTGGCTTTAATATAAAAAGAACAAGCTTGAGAGTGTTAGCCCCACTGCACCCAATTAGAGAACAAGCATCTTTTATATGTGGATAATGTGTATTATATATTATTTCAGCTCATTAATCACAGCTACTTATACCGCAAGCAATGACAGTAATGAGCTAAATCTATACAAAAACATAATTTATAGGGTACTTTATTTTAAGACATGGTTGTCCCAAAGCCTAACATTTTAACTTGTATAATATATATCTGCATTTGTTTATTTATTAAGATTAAATATTTAAATTTGTTATGACATTTCATGACCCTTCCATGACCATTCCAAAACACAGTTTTACCTTTGATTCATGGGCAGAACCTTATTTTAGCCACACATCTGCATTTTAGAGCAGGAAGTGAGATGGTAGTTATATAAATATTTTAATGTTAAATGTTTAAAAAAACATGATGGTCTTATGAAACGTAATGTTCAAAACTGGACTGGGTATTGTTTTTAAGTTGTGCTCTAAATTAACTAAAATTGTCACTGCCTGAGCAATCACTACTGAAAAATTTGGTAAAGTTTTGGTAGCGTTCTACTGTTGGAAGTTTCTACTATTTATTTAAATAAAATAAAGTGTAATGTACTAAAATAGACATGTAAATATTGCCAACACATATCCAAATGGAGAAATAGCTAAACTTAAGCGAATGCCACTGTTCATCTTTTGGCTTTTACTGAGCCACTAACAGACCATAAAGGCATGGCAGCATATTCACTTCATTGCTGAGGAGTCTTTTTGTGACTCTCATTAACACTATACCTCTCTCTCTCTTTCTCTCTCTCTCGTTTCCTTACTCACTGTGTGTGTATGTGTGTGGAGTGATAGACAGCTTGTTACCCTCAACCTGAGGCGTCGCCTCGTTAACACGGCCCTTCTGAAAATATGGACATAATGAAAGAACCTGGCAACACATCTCACTCGCTCTATTAGCCTCTCAGTTTCTTCTCTGGGAAACTGCTCAGGGCCTCCATTCAGCAGAGGGCCCGAACAAAGGGCCCGATTCTTCTCGGCGGCAGACAGGGCCCACGGACAGCTGGGTAGGAAATGTCACACGGTGCGCAGAATGCCCATTATCAGACACCCTCATTTGTTCCCTGGGCCCTCCAACCCCTTGTCAATCTCCCCCGTTCCCCTCTTTCCCCTGCCGCTGCACACACAACCCGATACCGAATTGACAAATTGAGCCTTGCGTCTGTGACAGAATATAATAAATTTGAGAAAAGGGGGCGGGTAGGATGGGGTTGGAGGGAGGGAGCATCAGGTCTGCTCCATTCGGCCCAATCTAATTGGTTTCGGCATCAAAGATGTCAGTCAACGCATGGCTCCCCTTTTTAGGCAGTTTCTCTCCATCTCCCTCATTATGCCAATGGCTCCCATTATAGGAACCATCAGTCCTACTGCACGGTGGGATTGTGGTGGAGGTCATAATTAGCGATTTCATTTGACAGAGCATTTCTGTCCCCATTTAACTCTTAACACCCTCAAGCCATTCTTTGCACAAGTAGCCATCTCAGACCTTGCCGACTGCTGCACCTGGTGTTCGGTCCAGGCCGTCACACTTTCACTATTGTCGTCAGTATGCCATGTGTTCATAGATGGCCTGAGGGGTCGGACGACAGTGTCAAAACTAGTTGTCAGTTCAGGCAAACAAAGCTCTATATCTGACTGATATGCTCGCATTTTAATTACTACCTGGCTATTACACTTAAAGTTGTTTAATTTATATGCTCATTCAAGTACTACCCACTAATGTCAGCCTATAGAACAAAACATAAGCCCTCCCCCCAATACATCCACACACACAAACACACAAAAAAAATACAAGTTGGATAAAAGCTTATGCTTCACACAGTGCAATAGGTAAAAAGCCTATAACTGTAATCTATTCATTACCACAGTAAATAACCTTGAGTCCCTATACATTCGACTGTCATCCAACTAATATACACTGTATAGTTCAGATGCACATTCACTGCACTATATGAAAACATGGCAGTATATTAAGAGTAATAATATATTCTTATAACCTGCATTAGCTTTGCAGTGGCCAGCCAACACAATAAGCACATTGCAATTTTTTAGTCGTGTGGCAGTTCAATGTACAAACCTCAGTTTCACAAATGTTGGGACAGTATGTGTTAATAAAATCAGAAGGCAGAGGTTAGCAACCACATAGAGCCTTTGTTGTCAGGCCATGCAGTATCCCAACTCTCATAATGCAACCATGCTGTTGCATTATGAGTGTAGGATGGGCATTGTCATGTCCCTGAAAAAGATAGGTACAAGGTAGCATATGTTGCCACAAAATCTATATATATATATATATTTTAATGTTGCCTTCACTGATATGCAAGTTTCTCATGCCATGGGATCTAATACTTGCACATACCATGACCTGGCACATACCATGACAAACCCTGTTACTCTGGTCTTTTTCGCTCATCTCAAGAAACGTGCTGCCAATTAAAGAGACAAACAATATTAAAAACTGACCCATGAGACCACAATACAAGTTTCCACTGACAATAAGTCTGTCTGTTTGAACCATCACAGATGCATGCCAGTTTTTCATGCAGAGTGATTGAGCTGAGGCTGTTACACAGATGTTTCTTTTCAGAATTCTTCAAAATTCTTGATGATATTTTTTACACATCCCTGCTTTCTGTTTCTGCTCATTTTTACTTACATAAACATATACTGAGTGTACAACTACTGATTAGTCAACACATTTGCTGTAAACCAATATTTAATTTTACATGGTGGTGACTATGTCCTCTAAAACTTAGTGAGGCAGCTCTATATTATGATCTATATTATAATGTTGAGGTTTTCGCAAAAACAAAGACATTTATCATTGCCTTAACTGTTGTTGCTAATAGTCGCCCAATGACCAAATCAACATTTGGGTTCCAGCTCAGACTAAGCTTGTAGCACACATTTCTCAAATGTTTGGCCTCACTGAACTCCTTTAAGTAAAATGAATTTCCTTGAAGATATTTGTAAAAAATGATTAAACGATTAAGCTGATCTCTTTGTGTTGTTTCAAACACTTAACGTAAAGTCCTATTAAAGAAATCCTGTAGAGGTAAAGACATTTTTGATAATAAACAGAACTGGAAGTGAATTTATGAGAAATCTGTACAGCATTGAGAAGCAATTGATATCCACAATCCCTCATTTTTGAAAGCAGATAAACAGCTATTCATAGTATTTTGTGACAAGAAATTACTGTGAAAAGTATTATTTATTAACACTTCATATTTAAATATGTATTGTTTACCATATTTCAACTTTATGCTGTTCGCATAATACCTGTATGAGTTACTACTCAACAGCAATAAATAGAATGACAAGTGCCCCCAAACTTTTGAGCAGCAGTGTAGACTGCCATTTCACATATACCACTCAGCAGATCACCCAGCACCTCATAAATCACCTGTGTGGACCAACAATTTGAGTAGAGTGCTAGCAGAGCCCAGATTACTGCCACTCTTGTAATCCCCTCAGTAGTCACACACTTTCCTCCAGTCATGTGCTATGAATAATATAAGACCTATTAGATGCTATAATCTGTCATGTGACTACAGCTGTGTAACCGTGAAATATTTTAAACCTGTCTGATTTTGTAAGAGAAAGTGTTTGCTGTCTTCTTCTGGTGTCTGAGCTTACTGACATAGTTTTAAGCAAAAGAAGTATGACATGTTGGCTAAGATCTTAATATGTCATGTTTCCTTGCTTGCTTTCATAGCCAGCTCTTCAGTACTATTGGCTACCAAAGCAAAGCACAAAAATCTGGCCTGAAGCTAAAGCAAGCAAAAAACAACCAACCAAGCGAATAAAGTCTCGAGTGTTAAAACTAGTCTTCAAACTAGCCTCGATTGCTCCTAGCAACAGTTCTATTTGACAAAGTTTACACACATATAAAAAGGTTACACTCACATAGCAGCATACAAACTTCCCCTATGTGTTATGCTTGTCTGGGAGAAACAGGAATTGATTGGCAGGTCGTGTGGCTGCGCTCAAATTCGTCTATGCTGTTAGAGTTGCCACCTGCTGTTGCAGCACTGCTCAAGCTCCTGCCTCATACAGCTAAGCATTCACAGCGATGACGGAAAACATCAATAAATAAATAACCGAGACAAATAAATCCATAGAAACACTCATTTGACTGCTCAATGAAAGGCTTTGTGAAAGTAATGCGCTGTGGATGCATTTCAAATGTAAATTACGGTATTCTGACACATTCGGCTTTCCATCTTTTCCGTCTTCAATTAGCTGCTGGTTCTGCAGGCTCACAGCTGGACTTTTGTTCGCCTGCTATGTTCGCCCTCTTTTCCCCATCTCTCTCGCTCTGCTTTTTTCCCCTCCCTCTCCTCGTTTTTGGTTTTCAGACGACATTAACGTGGCGGGCTGTGAGATAGCGAGACATCGGCCTTGTGGTTCTTGCGGCAGCACTTCAGCGGCACCCAGCCATCCAAACACTATGACATCAATTGGCTCAATCAAGTTTCCCTTTCATATTGGCCTTGTTTGCCTGCCTGGGTTGGGTGTGGGGGCAGACATTGTCTGTCTCACTAACTCATATCACCTTCCTTCCTGTGCAGTGTCAACCTCAGTTGGCCATAGTCAAAAAGGCCTTGCTCTTCTCAAGTGACATGATGGCTATCCAATATGTCCTGTTGCTTGAGTCACGTCTAATTCAAATCTCTTTATGGAGGCCACAAAGCCAGATGTCAATGTATAAATGCAATTTCTCTACACACCACATTACATGGCAAAAATGGCTGGCTGTTGAATACAGTATGTAACTCAAAACCCTAAGATTATGCTGTTATCCATATTGATTACTGTATGGCATTCATGCTGTACACTACATACCTAGTTTAGACCATCCGATTACCATAATACGAGTACACAAATGAACCACTGTGCTTAAGAATAAGCTCTACTACACAATATAGCATTTCATTGTGAC